>JAMPIV010022991.1:0-541351 GCA_024509875.1 Oreohelix idahoensis | reverse complement strand
GTTTTTATTTTTTTGGGGATGATGTAGGATGATTGATATGGATGTGAGTTAGGGATATGGGGGATAGGAAGGGGTTTTAATTGGTTAGTGGTTTGGTGGTTGTGTATAGATTATTTTTTTTAAAATTGATATGTGATAGATGTAAGGATAATGAGGACTGTGGTTATTGTTTTTGGGTGTGGTGATTGTTATTGTAGCAGTCGGTTGAGGGGGGGGATGTGCAATTATTTGAAAGATAAGTCAGGTTGACTCTTCCTCAACGAAAACGTCTACACCGCTTCCATCTTGTTAGGCGATATGCGCCGCTAACTAACACCACTGGAAATGCTACAAATAATAGACTTGGAGTAACACAATGGCTCAGTATCTATCTGTCAGGTGGATACTGAACAGACCCTACTGGTCCTGTCTATTTTCTCCCTCCTCCTCTCTCTCTCTCTCTATTTCTCTCTCTCTTGGTCTCAGTGTCTCTCTAACACTCGACGACTGATGATGCGGCGTCTCCGTTACACTCTTCTCTCGTTACTTTCAGGACCTAGGTATGGTAACCCTGTCACCTGTTCCTGAATTCTGCGATGATGATGATGAAGTTCTGGCGTCAAGCATGAGGTACTTGATGAACTGTCGACAAAACTTCTCTGCTGCTGAATAGCTTCCCTCTTTTAACCCGCTCCGGAGTTAGAGGAAAAAAAAACCACAGCCTTGATTTCCGGCTGTACGCAATTGAAACCAGTCTCACGGCCATCTGCCGTTGCTAGAGACTATAATAGCGATGCTCTCGGCTGTATGATAAATAAACCACGGTCCAGCTGAAGCATAGGGACTTCACTGCCAGAGACCATAGGTCTGACCCTTAAGATAGGTCCTGTTGCCGTGGGTAATTTTGCACATGGGCAAATTTACGCTCCCCACTGTTCTTGCCGCGACTCGCTGAAATTAAAAGAAGATGTGTCTATTGTATAACAATTCCAACCTAACGCATCTCTAACCTAACTCCCCTTCACTCGTCATTTACAACAATACATAAAATAATATTGCCCACGTGGCTCACTCGTCATGTACAACAATACAAAAATTAATATTACCCACGTGGCACTTAAATCTCTCTCCTCCTTCTCCCCTTCTCTCGTTCTGAAAAAAAACGATACATAAAATATTCCTACCCACGTGGCACTTAAATCTCCCTCCTCCTCTCTCTCTCTCAACTAAAATCCGCCAGCCAAATAAACAAAACCTGTCTGACGGGCCACTTGGCCGTCCCACATGGCTACCCACGTGTCAACATTTTCAACTCGGGAACTTCTTTTGTCCGAAATTCCGGGGTCTCCCTTTTTAACATTACCCGTTGAGGTTTCCTACTTAAGCCCCAATTTAAATGAAATCTCGCTATAGGAATAGTTTACTCCACTAAGCAGTATAATTCACTTACAACGTAAATCTGAACCCTCTGACAATATTTCTCACATTTAAGGCTCAGTAAAATTAACGAACACACCAGGGATTTCCCCATAAAATTACATTAGTAAATACACAGAAATAAATGGTGGTTTTACATAACATTCTACAAATATGAGCCCACGTTTAGCTTATAACTTCACACGTTCCTATCTACAGCCAAAATCATAGAAAGAATAAGCACACTGTTACATTTACGTCATTCTTCAAAAATGATAATGGTTGGCACGATCGTTTTGAACTAAAAAGTTAAACTTTACCTACGGGCGAATTTCTGAAAAACCCCCTAATGAGTAAAACGATGAATAAAATAGTTACATACCAATTATCGCTGGTTTTTCCCACAGTGGAGAACGATAAATTGACGTAGTCTGACGGCTGACGAGTATTTCTTACGATAGAGAACTAGGCCACCGTTTCACTGGCTATTTATACACACCGGGAACCACTCCCGCATATCGCCTACGCAACATCGCGAAACCCGCGTGGCTTAAAATTGCGTCACGTTACCTGACGACCGCGTGCTTCCGGATTCGTCATACCGCATGCCGGAAATGGCGATTATTTCGTAAACAACGAAATCTCCGTGATCGTGAAAAAATCTATAAGAGAAAAAACTGGCCGAGTGAAAAATAAACCTACCATCGTAAAACGACCCCATTTAATTTATCTCCTCAAAATTACCAAACACGATATATATTCAAATGAGAAGAAAAAAAATGATGAAAATTCAAAATAAAAGAACAGGATCGGCCCGGAAATACAAAATAGACGACAGAATCGGGCCGGTTGAAAGACAGAATTACAGTGCGGCATCACACAGTGAAGCCCCATGCTTCAGTGGGAACTGGTCCATCTTCGGAAAAAATCCAGAGCTCTTAGCTCTGTATACCACTCCAACAAACAGCGAGTTGCTGGGAGATTGGTCTATGTTTGTTTAATATACAGCCATAATAATGCTGTTTTTCCTGAACCCTGAGCGGGTTAAGTCGACCAAATAAAGTCGTCAGCAGTGAAGCAATTTCATTTCAAGTCAAGTACCTGAGTCTAAAAGCCCAAGTCATCAGTTACAGTATTCTCGGGAGGAGAAAGGGTCACGATTCCTTCCGAATGCTTGTTGTTAGACAGAAGTTACACAGTTATAGAAGCAGATAGTCAGAGCAGAGGACAGTTTCTGAGAGGGCACATGAAGAAGTTAGAAGGAGAGCAGTGTTAGTGATGTGCAGAGTAGGACTTGAAAGTTTATGCAGAGTTGCTTAGACAGTTTGTAGGGTCTACAGCTGGACATTAGTATTAGAGTAATATTTAAATAATAAGATAGGAGTGGAGGCTAGTACTTAGAGGCCCCACCAAAGTTACTGTGTGTGTTTAACCCAGACTTCTTTTCCCTACAGGTTGAATGAAGGGATGAACAGGGTGGGATTATAATATCAGTACATTTAATCGTTGTTTCTTTTTCAGGGGTGCGACCACGCACGGTGTTTAATTTTGATATGTGATTTATTTTATTGTGTAAATAAAACTATCTAAACTTTATACTGGATCAGTCTTTCTAATATATAGCTAACTATACCGTGCATATATACTTGTCTGTATAGTGTGTCTATGGTCTTAGTACACCCTTATCTCCTTGTGTAAAGGTAGCCAGAGGGGGGTGAGTCTATAGCAATTCTTGAAGTCACGAGTGGCGAGGGAGAGTCAATCTCAGTTCTCATCCGTCAAAGCCAATAGGTCCACCTGTCCACATTCACTATCATTTCTTATCTAAATCTATCTTCTCAGTCTCTCTCATACTAGGGTCTTGTCTATACACTGGACACACTCTAAACTTAAATCCACTTCGTGACAACCCTCCACTCCCAAAGGAGCATAGTCCTTCAACAAACACATGCCAAGTCCTCCTCTCTAGTGCCATCATCTCAAGTTCTTTCCACGTCTTTCTCATCATTTTCACCTCTGTTTCCAGCTCTCTTCTCCATGTGCTTCTTGGTCTACCTCTGCCTCTCTTGCCCTGGGGGTTCCAGAACAAGGACTGCCTTGTAATGCTATCAACAGGTTTCCTCAGTGTGTGTCCTATCCATCGCCAGCATCTTCTTCCCATCTCTTGTTCCACTGGCACTTGTCTGGTTCTTGTATCAATTCCACATTTGTGACTTTGCCATACCATTTTAATCTCGGAGAGCTAAAGGGTATTGATTAATCCTTCGTTTCAACCGTAAATCCATACAGTACTATATATCAGCGGTCGAGTTTCACTGCTTTATTTTTCAATAAAGCGGAGATCTATTACCACCGGTCTACGAATTGTTTAATAATAATTTGTAAATTTGTGTTATGTTTCTCTCCCTCCCATAATTATTAGATGAAATAATTCATCCATCGAATAATGGCTGACCTTAATTCAAAGAAACAAAAGCTCATAGATAGGGTAAGAGGTCGTAGTAGTAGTCGCAGTATTTTATACATTCCTTATTTAAAATTAGCATAATAATACACGGGTTTTTTTATTTATTGGAATAATGGTAGGGCAGTGCATTCTCAGAACACATCAATGTATGACTATTTTTTGCTTTTAAACATGGTATTCATTTTTATTACATTATTATATATATGTATATCATCACCACAGTTATAGTTATTATCTGACTTCTGTTATAAAGTTATTGATTTTCTGGTGCATTTTACAAAACTAACACAAACAGCACCATGTTATGAATGCTGTGATAAATTTAAGGGATATAACACACATTTTAAATGATAATCACTCACAGCATTTCTAATACACATAAAGAACAGCATGAGACTTAATTAGTTTGTTTTATATCACAATATTTCAAATGTTAAATTAATTAGTATATGTCATTTTAAAACTATATCGCGTACAATATATTAATATATTTTTTGCATAAGGTTTTTTGGGTGATTGTACTGGTTTTTACTGGTCTGGCGTACAGGTTTTCATCTGAGGAGGTTGACAAGTATGGATGTGTATTGTCACTTGATCTGTCATTGTACAGTGAAAACATAATGAGGTCTACAGAGGACATGCCAGGAGGACATAACACAAACAACCTGACATACCTTGATGACTTAATCATAATAGCAACCAGTGAACAGGTTATGGGAAATGATAATGATAGGAAGTAAAAATAAACAGAGCAATTTTGAATGATGTCAGTAGATTCAAATATCTAGGCATGTTAATAACATCAGGAGGAAGATGCATCCCAGAGGTCAGAGGTGAATAGAAGAACAGCCCAGGAAAGAGCAGCCTTCAATGAAATTAAAAGTATTTTATGCAAATCTCTGTCAATGGAAGTAAGAAAGTTATACAAAGCTGAATCAGCCATATGGAAGTGAGTCACTCACTAAGCAAGATAAGAAGGTTCCTGGAGGCCAGAAAGATATGGTTTTTACAGAAGAATGTCAAGAACCCATGGACATCTTAAAATACAGTAACTGGGATTTCTAGAATGAGGCAATAAAGATGGTAAAGTTTCACACTTTAATATAACAAAACCTAGACAACTGCTCCCTTAGGACTGATATAACTCTGATTAATCTAAACAAAATGTAACTTTAAAACAGACAATACCTTGGTCAGCTCTCTAAATACTTTCTCCTTTTCAAACTGTGACTTGAAACCCCGAAAAACAAGAGCATCCATGGCCACTACCTCTGTGTATCGTCTGCCCCAATCATCTCTGAAACAGAGTATTACTATTATTTTTAATATTATTAAGGTAAACACAAGAAACACATTTAGTTGAAAAATCTATGCATTTTAACATTTGTTTAACTTACACACAGGTCCCCAAGAGCTCTGGGTACCTAGGCTTCAGCCTACTTAGCCTAATGGATAATTTGGCCCTGCCCTCAGGAAACAGCCTAACAGTATAATCAGACTTTCCCTTGGCTCAAACAAACAGTGGAAGAGAAGAGTGGGAAGGTCAAAGAGAACGTGAAGAAGAATGACAGAAGTGGAAGCCAAAGCAAACCAGAACCTCATGGGCTGAGCTAAAGGCGAAGGTGCAAATTTAAAATCAGTGCCAAACAACAGCTGCAGCCCTATGTCCTGCAGAAAATGAAACGGAATGATGATGATAATACAAAACAGATGCTATCACATGAAAAGGTATAGAATGCACTGAACAAACTAAAAATCAAAAACAGATAACTGTAGGCCAAGGGGATGCAGTTTTTTCAGCAGAAGAATACTAAAACAGCTGAAAAGTTTTAATAAAAAATGACTAATAACCTTTCTGTTGTATCATGATAGTTTCCACTAAACTTGAAAGTGTCTGAGTAGCCTTCATATGTGCTGAATCTTTCACAACCTAGAGAATGAATACGGAACTTGATCAATATTTAAATTAACTTAAAGTTAAATTAACGTGAAAAATAATCAAATTAAATTCAATTTAAAACAAATTTTAAGAAGAAAACAACTTTAAAGTACATATGGCAAAAAAGTATGGAAATTAAATACACTTATGTAACACTGTCTAGACACTATGCCGTTAACAGGATTTATATGTGAGCCTTTGTTAGACTACTGCAAAGAGATGACAGTATTTTAAAAGAAAGACCCCCCCCCCCCCCCCCCAAAAAAAAAAGGAAAATAAAACAAAACAAAATTTATAATAACTGATATCATCACCCTTTAGCTCTCCAAGGATCAAAGGCCTTCAGCAAATGTATGCCAAGTTTCCCTGTTCTGTGCCATCAGCTCTGGGTCTTTTCATGTCTTCCTCATTTATTTCATCATGCCTGTCTCCTATTCTCTTCTCCACGTGTTCTTTGGTCTCTCTCTACCTCTCTTACCCTGGGGATTCTAGAGCTAGGACTGCCTTGTAATGCTATCAAAAGGCTTCCTCAATGTGTGTCCAATCCATCTCCAGCATCTTCTTCTCATCTTTTGTTCCACCAGCAGAGAAGGCCACTCTCCAAACCTCCGATGTCTTGCGGGCAGTGTTAGGATGTGCAAGAACATGGACAGGAAGACTCCACAACTTCCCCACTGAAGACACGCCCACGGCGACCGTTGCCTCAACTGGCTGTGTGTGGTGTACCCGGAAACGGGGCCTCCCAGTACTGAGACACAGTTAAGTCCCCGATGTCATTTATCGGTGCAGAGTTGAGAGATGGCTGAGCATCACAATCCCCCCTGTGTTGCAGCATGATGAGAACCCAGAATTGCACACTGAGCTTGGGGGGAATCACTTGGGCACCAGACTTAATACTGGCTCTTGACTGGATGGCCGCATGCAGGAGATTTCTACAATGGGGGGTTGGCAGGTGGTGGGTATCTGGAAGTGGCTCTGTGCAGGACGTGAGGATTCCTTGGGTGAGCCCAGAACCAGAGCACAGCATTGTGCAAGCTCTGCATAGTTGGAGAGCCCCCTGGATGACGGGGAATGCACAGTGTGCTACCCCACCTGTCCCCAACTGCTAACTTAGAACCAGAAGTGGGGTCCTCTGTATGCGTGCCAGGCCAGGATAAAATGCCTGGGAAAGAGACTGGAGCTCAGAACTCCCTAACTCAAAGTTGCAGGATGGCAGGAAAGACAGGGCTATTTTGAAGATAATGCAACCATATTTTCACCATACGAGCTCGGACGCCGCCTCGGTAAACAAGGTCCGCGCAGAGCAGTGACACCCCCAGGCTGCTTGCGAATAGTCTACTACTGGGAACATAAACAGATTAGGGATGAGCCCACTCTCCCGTTGAACAGGTGCTAAAGTCATAGATACTGGGCCAGAAGGCGCACCGGAAACCACAGTATCACGCAACTCGCTTTTTTTTTTTTTCTATGGAGAGTACACCGTCAAATAAATCTCGTACTGGTGCTCGCCCTGTGGAGCTCCACCAGGCAGGTGCAGTGCCGGGCTCTGAGCCTCGACAGAGCCCACCCTCAGCTACTGGAGGACCCTCTAGACCGTCTTGTGGAGTCAGCAGACGGCGGAGGAGAACTACTGACCAAAACAAAACAGAAAAAGAGAAACCCAGAGTGCCACTTGTCATGATGCACTGGAATGCAGAGGGAGTGAACAGCAAGCAGGCTGGATACAGCAAAAAGACAGAGCTGGAAAACATCTTGTATGAGAAGCAAGTCAGTGTTTGCTGTATCCAAGAGACTCACTTGAAAGCAGATCAAACCTTTAAAATAAGGGGATATCAATGCTTCAGATCCGACAGAAAAGATAGACGAAAAGGAGGAGTACTTACTCTTGTAAGGAATAACATTCCTGCACACGAAAGGAAAACCTTCATGGATGGAGCAGAATATCAGCTGTTGCAGATAAAGGTAGACAAGATGGAAATAGAACTCCTGAACTATTACTGTCCGAACAACAAACCCCTGAGTCTCAGCTCTATACAGGTACCAGCCACCAACTTTATAGCAGTTGGAGACTTTAATAGCCACTCCCAGAGCTGGGGCTATAACCATCTGGATCACAGAGGTGAAGAGGTTGAAACTTGGCAAGATGATCACTCCCTAATCCTAGTCAATAATGCCACAGATACTCCTACCTTCTACTCCAGAGGATGGCACACAACTTCAACACCAGATCTTGCCTTCTCCACACCAGATATAGCTGGATCTATTAGTAGAGAAGTAGGAGACCAACTAGGGGGAAGCGACCATCGCCCAATCTTTCTTACTGTCCAGAGTGCAACTCTCAGTACAGGCCCAGCCATTACAAGATGGAACTACAAAAAAAAGCCAACTGGGGTTTATTCAGGCATCAGGTGAACACGCTGCTGTCTACCCTCAAGGTACAGAACAGAGACATTAATGAAGTGGTAAAAGACTTCAACAGATGCATACTACAAGCTGCAAAAGAAACCATTCCCAAAGGATGCCGGCGTAACTACATACCATACTGGTCCAGCACACTCCAAGAACGTCAGGAAGCCATGGACAGGGCTAGAAAGGACGCAGAGTCTCAGCCTTCACTTGAAACTCACAAAAAATGGAAAAAGGCTGTAGCAGAGTTTCAGAGAACAAAGCTAGAAGAAAAACGGAAAAGCTGGAGAACTAAAACGGCATCGCTGAACCTTGAGAAAGACGGCAGGAAACTTTGGAGATTAGTCAAGTCTCTAAATGAAGAGCGTTCCTCACCTAGGCAGACTATCACATTGGATGAAGGTGGCAAACTTTTCAGAGGAAAACAAGCTGCAGACTTGTTTGCTAGAAGATACAGTTCAGAAAGCAACTTACCCATTAACATAGATCATCAGAGAGAGATAAGAAAAGAAATACTGGCAACCATGGGACAGACAGATACTCCTGCCCCAATGAGGGAACCCATCACACTAGGAGAACTACAGAAGGCTATTTCCAAGCTTAAGTTTCAAAAGTCACCCGGCCCAGACAAAATCAGCAACGAAATGCTAGTAAATCTGAGCTCAGCAGCAAAGACAAAACTGCTTGAGATATTCAACCACAGCTGGTTGAAAGGAACGGTACCCCAAGTATGGAGAGAAGCCATCACAATACCCATACTAAAGAAAGGGAAATGTAAGACCGAGGCTGCAAGTTACCGGCCAATCAGTCTCACAAGCTGTGTTGGGAAGACTATGGAGCGAATAGTCAACCACAGATTGAAATGGTATTTAGAGTCTGAGCAGATCCTGGTGCCGGAACAAGCTGGATTTAGAGAATGCTACAGTATAGAAGACCAAGTTACTTACTTGTCTCAAGCAATAGAAGATGCCTTCCAGGAGAAGAAAAAGGTCCTAACGATCTGGGTCGACTTCAAGCAGGCCTTTGACAAGGTGTGGAAAGATGGCCTCATTGCAAAACTTAGGAGAAGTGGAATCCAAGGCAACATGATGAAATGGATCCAGTCATACTTGCATAACAGGAGAACTAGAGTCACTCTTGACGGTCTGCAGAGCAGAAAAGTGTTGCTCCATCAGGGGGTACCTCAAGGAGGAGTAATTTCCCCAACACTCTTCCTTGTTTACATCAATGACCTGGTGAAAGATCTCCCTGCAGGAGTGAAAGCTGCCTTATATGCAGATGACCTAGTACTCTGGTGTGCTGATGAAAATGTCACCACAGCAAATTATAGAATGCAGCGGGCAGCAGACATGCTAGTGTCATGGGCAGAGAAATGGCTTATCACAATAAACACAGACAAAACCTCCACAACACTGTTCTCCCTCGCCCCCAAGGACAAATCAGCTAACATACACCTAGGGACAACCGTGATCAAGGAAGAAAGCTACCCCACCTATCTTGGGGTGACATTTGACCAAAGGCTTACATGGAATAAGCATATTGAAAATGCAGAAGGAAAGGCCCGAAGGCGACTAGGCATACTCAGAAAATTAGCAGGTACCAACTGGGGAGCAAATGAACGAAATCTAAAGAAGATTTATAATGGAGTAATAAGACCACACTTAGAGTTTAGCTCAGCAGCATGGTCATCAGCTGCTAACTCACATCTGCAGTCTTTGGACAAGGTGCAAAATCAAGCTCTCAGGCTCATTACAGGAGCCATGAAAACTACACCAATAACAGAGATGCAGAAGGTTGCTGGATTACAGACATTGTCCCATAGAAGAGACACAAAAACCATGATCCAGATGGAAAAGTATAACAGTATGCCAATGCACCCAATGAAGGCAAGACTAGATGATCTGGCATTGGGACGTCTAAAGCGTAGCAGCTTTGTGCATCGGGGGAAAAGACTTATAAGACAGCATCAAGAAGACCTATCCATGAAGACAACACCACTGAAGCCCACCCTATACCCTGTACCATGGGAGCAGGCCAGCAGTGCCCTCCAAATTAATACATCAGTCAGTGGTCTCACAAGTGGATGTGAGTATAATGATCTGCAAAAACGAACTGCTACATTGAGTATGATCCAAGAAAGCTATCCCGATCAATCATGGATACATGCCTATACAGATGGATCAGCAACTAATGCTGTTAGGAATGGAGGTGCCGGTATCTTTATCTCATATCCTGACAACCACTATGAGACTAGGCACATTCCCACTGGTAAATTCTGTTCCAACTATACAGCTGAGGTTCAAGCTCTAGAGCAAGCTGCAAATATGATTTATAACACCAACTCTGACTGCCACCAGGTAGTCATCCTCACAGATGCACTGTCTGTCCTGCAAGCTCTCAAGGGTGGTAAACTCCCGCATCTGAGAAATGAACTAAACAAGGTAGCTGCCAAAAAGAGAACCATACTTCAGTGGGTACCATCTCATTGTGGTGTACCCGGAAATGAAAAGGCAGATAAACTTGCAAAAAAGGGAGGAGAATGTGAACAAGAAGATAATGAAGTCACATACTTTGAGAAAAAGAGAGCTATCCAGACTATCAGAAGAGAACAGAACCAACCCAAAGACGACTATCACACTCTCGACCGGCAGGGACAGATAACTATTTTTCGACTCAGGACAGGGCATAACAAACTGAATAAACACATGCACAAGCTACGATTGTCTGCTTCACCACTGTGCACATGTGGATTAAACGAACAAACTGCTGAGCATGTTCTACAGGACTGTCCTCTGTATGACCAGTTAAGAAAGATATACTGGCCGAATGACTCAACACTAAACTCAAAGCTATATGGAGTTAAAGAGGAACTTCAAACAACAGTCGAATTCATCATGAGAACTCGTCTGACGGTGTAATCATCAAAGATGCGATCGCAAGAAGAAGAAGAAGAAGTTCCACCAGCACTTGTCTAGTTCATGTCATCAGCTCCACATTAGTCATCTTGTTCTTCCATTTCAGTCCTTCTATTCTATACAAGCACCCATTTATGAAAGTCTGTAGCTTCTTGGTTGTTGTTGTTTTTGCTTTTTTCCATGTTTCAGAGCCATACAATAGGACTGACTGATTTGACATTTGAGTTAAAGATTCTTATTTTTGTGTTGGACTTAACATCTCTTGATCTCCGTATATTTCCCACAGCAATGAAAGTTCCCCTTGTCATTTGAATGGCTATTTTTATATCACGATCTGTCTCTCCAACTGTCAATATTGCTGCCAAGATAAATTTGTGATTCAACATTTAGTAGGGGTGTTTCTTCAAGATCAACATTGTTACTGTTTCTTGTATTTTACTCTCATTATCTTTGTCTATTCCCAGTGCATTTTCAGACCCACTTGCTGTGACCTCTCATCAAGTATTTTCACTTAGTCTTGCATCTGATATGATTATGAGACAGAAGAGCCAGATTGTCTGCAAAATCTAGATCATCAAGCTGTTTAGTCAAAGTCCACTGAATTCCATTCCTGTTGGCTAAAGTTGATGTTTTCATAACCTAATTTATAGCCAGTGAGAAGAGAAATGGTGACAAGAGACATCCCTGTCGCACTCCAGTTCTTATCCCAAACAGTTCTGCAAGCTGTCCTTCATGAAGAACTATACTTGTCATGTTTTCATTTGTTTTCTTTATTAAGTTAATGATTTTCAGGGGACTCCATAATACCTCATCAGTTTTCAAAGTGATTCTCTGTCTTCACTGTCAAATGCCTTTTCATAGTCCACAAACCCAATGTAAACAGGTGAGTTTAAATCCAGAGTTTAATAACTGATATTTTGACAGGATAAAATTGTTTAATATGAAGAAAGAGTATCTAATGAAGATCCATGGGAAATTAATGTTTTCAATCTCGCAATAAGACAAGAAAAAAATCTCTGTGTGTAGTCAGAAATAAAATCATTTTTTTGTAACTCTAAAGTTGGATAAATAGGAATACAAAATTATGAACCCTAGAAGAAGATGTTCTTCACCTGTCATGATGAGAACTTCGTTATCTGTTAATGCTTCAGTGAAGAGTCGTGACAGGATCATCTCGGGGCAGATCAAGAACCGAATCTCTTCCTGTACTAACCCATGCCCCAGTACACCTCCACCAACATACTTGTTAGCAAAGTCAGCCTGTGGCCATTCAAAATTTCATATCTATCACTGTTGCACAATCAACCAAGATAGAACACAACTAAAATTTACTGGAAACAGAATCCTAAAAAGAATGTACTGATCTCAAAATTCGTAATGCTAACCAGAACACAAGGAAAACAAAAACAAGCCAAGAATGTCCAATGATAAGGAACATTTCATTTAAGAAAATTATAACTTCAAGTGTATGAAGGGGTAGGCTGGTAAAAACACCTCTTTTTTTTTGGGTTGCTCACTTAATAGATTTTCCTGCAGCAAGTTGACAGCATCTTACTTACTTACTTAGTCGTTCCCCTTCTACCGTGAGGTGTAGAGGTTTGGAAGAGATAGCACCAGACTATCCCATCGGCTGTCTTCCTCCTGGCCTGGTTCCATTCTAGTCCTCGGTCCTTCAAAGATTGTCCTCCCAGCGAACTCTGGGTTGTCCTGGAGATCTGGATCCCTGGCTCTTTGTTTCCCATGCATGTCGTGGTAGCCGATCTTCTCCCATTCTGCAGACATGGCCAAACCATCTTAGTTGGGACTGTTCTACTTGGGTCTGCAGGGAGTGGGATTTTAGGCCTTGATGTATCGTCTGGTTGCGGACCATGTCTCTTCTTGTTACTTCAACCACCTTCCTCAGGTACCTCATTTCTGAGGTTTGGATCTGGCTTTTGTGGGTCGTAGACATTGCCAATGACTCGCATCCATATGTCAAGACTGGGACATAGGTGGAGCGGTATACAGCCATCTTTGTTTTCTTACCAACCTCTCTCTTGCTGAGGAATCCTCGATTTATGGCCTAAAAAAGTCTCCCAGCTGCTGCTTTTCGAGTGGCCAACTCTTCTTTGATGCCTCCTTTTCGGTCTATAATAGCTCCAAGATATTTAAAGTGGTCGACCTGCTCCAGTACCTGTTCTCCCAGCTTAATCTGATGTCTTCTTTCTTGTCGTGATATCATCATAGATTTTGTTTTAGAGCTGCTTATGACCATCCCTCTCTTCTCCAGCTCTTCCTTCCAGACTTGCAGGTTGGATTGGAGTTGTGCCTGTGATTTAGCAATCAGGGCAACATCATCAGCAAATGCCAGCTCTGAAATACATACCTGTCTCATCTTCCAGTACCCCACTGAATACTTTCTTGTTCTCTCCTAACATGCCTTGATAACATCGTCCATGAGGAGTATGAAGAGGTAAGGTGATAGGATATCACCTTGTCTTACACCAGTGGTGGTCCTGAACGCTTCTTCTTCCTCGTTCGTCCTGAAAAGGACGTTGGTTGCGTTGTGTCTGTTTATGCCGGAGCTGTGATATCTGCACCTTTCGGTCGACACATCCGACTTCAGCACGGCATTTTTTGGGCTGGGTTTGCCTTCCCTCTGCGATCCCTACTCTCTCAGCCAGACTGCAGTGATGCAGCCTGTTTCCAGGACCACCACGTGGAGGTGGAGTAGGGTCTTGGTCAGCTCTGGTTCGCTGACCCTGATGCAAGCAGTCAAGCTATGGGTCGCTGACTGCATTCTTTATTGCTGCATCTTTGGGTCCCCTGAACGCTTCTGACTTATGGTTTGCTGTCCTCACATAATTTCTGCAAGACTTGTAGAAGCTCTGTATAGCATGAATCAGAGGTACTGGAATGTTCTTCCTTGCCAAACAGTCCCAAAGTTTGCTCCAGGGGACCCTGTCAAACGCCTTTTCCAGACACCGACACCACTTCCATAAAATCTCAAAATTTGCATGCAAACCTGGTTCACGAGTTGGGACGAAACGAAAAATATTTCATGTTTCACCCTCACTAACTTGCTGCCGTTGTTTTCGTTCTTTAGTTACATTATTTCCTGCACCATTTGTAACTCTAATTGAGGTCTTTGCTACTTTTTTACGGCCCTCCGATGGCTGAGGACTTGCAATATTCTCACTATCATCACTGCTTGCACCCCACTACTATCAAAATCACTATTTCAATCAATGTGCACATGGTTTTCACTTTGGTCCTCATCGCTAGATCTAACAGTCAATTGTTGAAACAAATTTCTAGCTTGTTCAAAAAAAAAAAAAATGAAGATGCTGATCAAAGCAACATAGCTCACACAAGAACAAAAAATAATCCTCCCCACATTGCTTACAAGCACAAATGGATGTATAGTAAATAATTTTTCATTAAAAAAAAAAACAACAACACATTTAAGTAACCCCTCCCTCACACAAATACAACAAGTTTTCAGCTTTTCTCCCACACGGTACAGACTCAGATTTCCATGACATTTACCTGCAGCATTCCCCGTCCATCATACTCAATAGTGCCAGTTGTTGACACATGCAGATTGGTAAACTTCTTATCTATTCGGGTCCAGAATTCTGGCTCAGGTGTTAAATACTGGCGTGCATAAGTCACTGTTCCAGTTGGCACTAACAAGTTAATGCAAAAATATTTAATATGCAGGAATGAAAAACCAATTTCAGGTAAAAAATGTAAATATAATTTTAGTAATGGCGATTTGAATTTCAAAAAAATATTTTTTTTACACATTGCCTGAAGATGGATGACAAAAATTGACAAGAATTACTCAAACGTTATGTGGCTCAGAAAGATAAACGTGATAAAGATGCTCACTGAGAAATTCAGCATTTGCTGAGGGACAATGAGCACCTATGGGTTTGCCCGGAGTGCAGTGATGTCGACTCTGACCAATAACAATTGTGGAAAGCCTATTCTCCTTGGGCAGCTAAATAAAGGGTAATGATGATGATGATCTAAGAGAAACTACTAGAAACCTGTATTGGTAAACTTCTTACTGTTTCTGCCTTCATCTTCTGTCACCCGTTGGAAGTAGCTGATAATGCATTTGAACTTTTCAAATTTGCGAGCTCTATGTGAGTCACTATACAAACTGCAATAAAGTAGATATCAATATTTATATCAATTATATTATATCAAAGCGTTCAGTCATAGTGTCTGTGGCAGACAGCAGCAATAATAGTTTTCTAGGAAGTCCTGTCCTAAGCTCTCTCCAGAAAAGTGTTGTTAGATATGTTATGTATTTTTCTACTTTTGGGGGTCACAGTGGCTAAGAGGTATGGCATCTGTCTTTAATTCCAAAGGTACTGGGTTTGCTTCCAGCACAGGGAATACAGTTGATGGACATTTTTTTTCAGAACCAGTAGTTCCTAATGATGTTATACTTCCCCCTGATCTCCTGCATAGTCAGGCCGGATGCCTAGCCTTCTCGGATAAGGGTGAAAAAATTGTAGGTCCCGCGTGCAAGTTGCGCACTTTAAAAATTCACTCGGCAGTTGGAAATCATAAAGAGTAGGCCATATGGCCATTGCCATGGCAAAGTTTAAAAATTAGGATACCTACCCACCACCAAAATATTTATAGAATGTGTGATTTCTGTATACACACATTGGGATCCTCTTCAGAGCTATGGAGTTCATGCACTGTGCTGAGATCCATCTTGTATGATCTAAAGGAGGAATTGGAGCACTGATGGAGTTGTCTATGTGCAATGAAGTTGGTCCTTAAACCCAAGCCAAACCAATCTACTTCTTTTAATTTTCAAGTTCACTAAGATTACAATTTAAACTCTTCACTAAAAGCTCAATGAATCTACTAGCCAATAAAGTTAGACAAACCAAACTAGATGACAGACAGTAGAACCCAAATATCTTTAAAATCTCGCAATTGTTATTGACATCATTATTTTTAAAGCATGCTTTTTCAACCATCTTATTTGAGAAAATGATAATATTTTATTCACAGTACAGGGAAACAAAGTAGACTGAGAAATATATGTACAGGGAAACAAAGTAGACTGAGAAATATGTGTACAGGGAAACAAAGCAGACTGAGAAATATGTGTACAGGGAAACAAAGTAGACTGAGAAATATGTGTACAGGGAAGCAAAGTAGACTGAGAAATATATGTACAGGGAAACAAAGTAGACTGAGAAATATGTGTACAGGGAAACAAAGTAGACTGAGAAATATATGTACAGGGAAACAAAGTAGACTGAGAAATATATGTACAAGGAAACCAAGTACACTGAGAAATATATGTACAGAGAAACAAAGTACACTGAGAAGTATGTGTACAGGGAAACAAAGTACACTGAGAAGTATATGTACAGGGAAACAAAGTGAGACATATGTGTATCTCTCTAGAATTGTGATACACCAGGATGTAATCTAATCATCAGGAGATTTACTACATTAACTTTGGACACTGGAGTGGAGAGTGGGGGGGGGGGGGGGGGGAGAGTGGGGGGGGGGGGGGGGGGGGGGGGGGGGGATATTAGACACTTTTCAAGTGGGAAGATGTGAATCTAAACTCACACTTTTCCGTTTTAGGTTTATAAATCATGGAGCCCTTATGTCTGAGTGAGGCAGTTTTAAAAATGCAAATCAGCCGATGTAGGTTGTTTTCTTAACTATAATCTACCACACTTTATAGACATTCCAAAATTAGTAAAAATCTTTCCATCATGGATTTTCAATGCTGATGATGAACATTTTTGCTACCATCACAAACAAAATAACAGTAATAAACAACTTAGCAGAAATATTATACCTTTTCTCAACAGAACTATAGAAATACACCAGCTGCTGAGTCTAACTGCACCATCTGCACCAACAAAATAATAAGGGGCTATTTTATCAACTTCAAAAAAAAAATAAACTACAAACTTACTTGCTGAAGTTGATATCTGGTAACTTGCCAAACTTAGATTTGTGGTTACGCTTGGGAAATGTACAGAAAAATGCATTGGCTAAAAGGCAAGCAATCTGCTGTTGGCTCAAGGTGACCTTTACATTGCGTCTTTGCTTTAAAATAGGTATTGCCTGGCCAAACAGAAAAAAAAAAAATATATATATATATATATATATATGGGTGGCGCCGAGCTGGCTGAAACAATTCAAAAGGTCATAAATAATTTAATTCAAAACAGGAGAAATTATTTAAACCACCTATCAATAGATTGATTAAAACATGCCATTTACTATCATATGCTTACAAACATATTTCTTGAAAATTATATCGGAGAGATGGCCTCCATTTAAGTCTATGCAATTTTGCAGGTGTTTCTGGAAGTCACCGTACTCGCGTCTCCGCAGGTCCTCATCAATGGCCGTAACCTCATCAATTGGGGGGCTGTGCTTAGGGCATCAGTTGGCCTTAATCCGGCCCTGGCTTTTGAGCCAATTCCAAGCCGTCTTAAGTGCTGCACGACAAAGGATTCCAACATGGGGACATACATGGCTGTTTGTGCCTTCTAAAAAGTCGCTACTTTAGTTTCGTGCCCTTTCTCCTGACCTGAAGGCAATAAATCTTGTTAACAGGCGAACACAACATCGCTTACTTTGGCAGGAAATATCAGCTGATTTTGGCATGAAAAAGCGTGAAATTTAAACCAGTTTAAGCGCATTCCTAATAATGGCAGGACTAAAGGAATTAGCTAGAAAATAACGTCCTGCAAAATACTATCGCTATGTGGATTTTCGTTGTTTTTTTCATATTATTTGCTTTGTAGCAGCCATTACAAAACAGCATCATTTGAGGAAAATATTACAGAGGGTAACAGACTTTCTAATTAAATATCTTAAAATCTAAACAGCCCAGACAGTTTTAAATTATAAAAAAAAAATGTTGAGGAGAAATTAAAGATTTTCTCCACCTAATTTCATCTATGCAGCACGCCGCGTTAATGTAGGGTAGTCAATTTCATAGGTCAGAGATGACAAAAACAGAAGCATGAAGGGGCAGAAAAAAATATTGACAAGAGAGATTAGGCATGAATGGGTGTATGTGGATATGAAAGAGTTTGTAGGAGATGATGGACAAGGGCTAGAGACACCATTGGTAAGTTTTAACGATTTATGTGGTTTTATTTGTGGGCTCTTCAGCGACTTCAAGAGGGAGGACTTGAAATTGGGGTTGATCATGGAAAAGGAAGTTTGAAAGTTACAATGCCGGTAGAGAATTTGGAGCAATCAAATTATAAACCAATACCATCATATGAACAATAGAACATATAATAATATCAGACAAAAAATAATTTAGAAACATTTATGAAAGGTATGAAAGCTCAGATTTTCATTCATTCATAACCCTCCACTCCCAAAGGAGCATAGGCCTTCAACAAACACATGCCAAGTCCCCCTGTCACGTGCCATCATCTCAAGTTCTTTCCACATTCTCCTCATCATTTTCACCTCTGTTTCCAGCTCTCTTCTCCATGTGCTTCTTGATCTACCTCTGCCTCTCTTGCCCTGGGGGTTCCAGAACAAGGACTGTCTTGTAATGCTATCAACAGGTCTCCTCAGTGTGTCCAATCCATCGCCATCGTCTTCTTCTCATCTCTTGTTCCACTGGCACTTGTCTAGTTCTTGTCATCAGTTCCACGTTCGTAACCTTGTCATACCATTTAAATCCCTCTATTCTACACAAGCACCCATTTATGAAAGTCTGTAGCTTTTTGGTTGTTGTCTTTGTTGTTCTCCATGTCTCAGAGCCATACAATAGGACTGACTTCACATTTGAGTTGAAGATTCTTATTTTTGTGTTGGATCCAATTTCTCTTGATCTCCATATATTTCCAATGCAATGAAAGCTCCTCTTGCCTTTTGTATTCTTATTTTGATATCACTGTCTGTCCCTCCAACTTTGTCTATATTACTGCCAAGATATGTGTACGATTCTACATCTTGTATTGGTGTTTCTTCAAGTTCAACCCTGTTATCATTACCTGCATTTATTCTCATTATTTTTGTCTTTTCCCTGTGTATTTTCAGACCCAATTGCTGTGACCTCTCATCGAGTGTTTTCAATTTGTCCTGCATCTGATTACGGTTATGGTACAGAAGAGCCAAGTCATCAGCAAAATCCAGATCATCCAACTGCTTAGTCAGAGTCCACTGAATTCCATTTCTGTTGTGTGTTGTCGATGATCTCATAACCCAGTCTATTGCTAGTAAGAAAAGAAATGGAGACAAGAGGCATCCCTGTCGCACTCCTGTTCTTATCCCAAACGGTTCTGTAAGCTGTCCTTCATGAAGAACTCTGCATGTCATGTCTTCATATGTTTTCTTTATTAAATTAATGATCTTCAGGGGAACTCCATAATGCCTCATCAATTTCCAAATTGATTCTCTGTCTACACTTTCAAATGCATTTTCGTAGTCCACAAATCCGATGTATAGTGGTGAATTCAATTCCAGACTTTGTTCAACTATTATTCTCAAAGTGGTTATCTAACCTGCTTGTTCATCTCTCAGTTTCTTGTCTATGGACTCTTTTAATCTCTCAAGGATAATCCTGTTTAATACTTTTCCTGGCACTGACAGTAACATTATTCCTCTATAATTTGTGCACTCTTGTAAATTTCCCTTCTTAGGCAACTTAACCAGATATCCTTCCTTCCATTCTGCTGGTATCTCTTCCTTTTCCCAGACTTTACCAAGTAATTTATATAACATATCTGTAGCCATGTCGATATCTGCTTTGATGGCCTCTGCTGGAATGCCATCAGGTCCAGATGCTTTTCCATCTCTTAGAAGCTTTATGGCTTTCTTTATTTCTTCCTTCCTTGGTCTTTCACCGTTAATTTATAGCTCTTCTACTGCTGGCTGGATGTCCGGGGGGTTTTGTGGAGCTGGTCTATTGAGAAGGTCCTCAAAATATTCTGTCCACCTCTTCATTTGCTCTTGTATATTGCTGAGCAGTTTTCCATTCTTGTCTTTTATGAGGCAACTTGTTTGCTTGTATTTCCCTGTTAGCTTCTTTGTGCTGTTATACAGTTCTCTCATATTTCCTTTGGCTGCAGCATCTTCTGCCTCTCTTGCCAACTCCTCAGTATACTTCCTCTTGTCTCTTTTGATACTTCTTTTTACTTCTTTGTTTGCTTCTGTGTACACTTCTTGAGCCTTGGCTTTGGAACTTCTGGTTTTGCTTGTGTTTAAATCTGCTTTCTTGTTTTTTCTGTCTTTTATCTTATTGATGGTTTCTGTTGTTATCCATGCTTTTTGTTGTCGTTCCCTTTTCCCCAGTATTTCTTCACGTCTCATTCCATACAGTTTTGACCTGCTGCCAATAGTCTTCTGTATTCTCTTCATCTTCCAGCTGTTGGAGCACTTGGAATTTGTTGGATACTGTGATCGCAAATTTGTCTCTTGTTTCTTAGATGTCCTACATTAAATTGTTGTCTATAATCTTGCATTGTTGCATATCTCTTGAGTTTCATTTTTACTTTGGCTCTCAGAAGGTGGTGATCTGATGCCACATCTGCTCCTCTATATACCTTTACATCCTGCAATGATGATCTAAACTTCTTGTTTATGCATATATGATCAATCTGACTTTCTGTTCTATGGTCTGGTGATATCCATGTTGCCTTGTGTATTCTCTTATGTGGAAACATGCTTCCTCCTATAGCCAGTTGATTTGAAGCACAGAAGTTTGAGAATAGTTCCCCCATTTTCATTCATTATTCCCAGCCCATGTTTTCCCATGACTTCTTCAAATCCGGTGTTGATTGTACCTATCTAGCTGTCACGAAATGGTTTTACGACTAGAGGCTGTCTACATATAGTGACAAGACACTAGTGAGAAGAAAGACTGAAAGGATAGATTCCGATGAAAATGACAGTGCAAATGTGAAAGTTGAGACCATTGGCTCCGAGGTTGAGAACCGAAGTTGACTCTTCCTCGCCACTCCGGACGTCTAAATTGCTATGGCCTTAACCACCTCTAACTACCCTAAGGGGGATAAGGTTCAATTAAGATTCACATACACCACGATACAGACAACAGATAGCTACTGTACGTAAATAAAGTGACTGATTCCAGCTATAATGTACAAGTTTTATTTAAAAATAGAAAAAAAAACTCAAATGCATGTCTCAAGAAATACAGCGCGTGTGTGCACACCTGGAAAACAAATCAAGTACAGTTACAATGAGTTTTCATCCCAAACCTTTCACCCACAATTTCAACCTGTATGGGAAAAGAAGTTAAGATTAAACCAGATAAACCACACTGCCCTGGGTGGGGTCTCAGATGTCGAGCCTCCACTCAAATAGCTATTCTAAATTCTAATTTTAACTCTAAATACACAGTCAGCTGGAACGACTACGAAGTGTCTACACCAACTCTGCACAGACTTCGTTTCTACACAGCCTATCCTGAAATCTCCCGAACACTGCTACACAACTAACTCTTCTAAAACTTCAGCAGCTGACCTCTGCTATGCTCTTAAATAAACTTGCTCTCAGTTCTGTCTATCTGCTATAGCAACTGTAGACTAAACCTCAGCAACTGTCATCTGCTATACTTGTAACAAACTGTTATCAGGTCTACCTATCTGCGCTGACCTCTGTAGAGAGTATATTCACCCTTTCTCTCTCCACAATTCTGGAATTGATGACTAAGGTTTACAAGAACCCCACTGGATTCTGGACTGGAACTGTAGCTGGCTTCTCCTAACACATCTGAATTTACTTGCCTGGTTACCTTTCTGGGTTCAGGCCTTCGGCTTTATTATGGCCGGGATGAAGCAAAATAATTACGACGATGCTGGCAGCATGCCAAATTTGCATGTGTAACCAAAAAAAACGAGCTCAGCGCTCAGGATTTATCCAACAAATCCTATTCCACTAGAGAAAGGTCTTCCCCTGCCTGGGAAAACCTGGTTTTCTCTTCTTCGTCCGCCTCTGGCAAAATCTCAAACCCTTCTTTGTCTGAGATGCCAAAATCTTGCCGTGGGGAAAGTTATTGGAAACTTTCGCTCGTCCCACTGCGCCGCTACCCGCTGAAATCGAATAGAAAAATGCACAGCTGAACAACACATTAATAATACATTTCTATATAACAAATAACTCCCTGACTTAACTCTTAACTCTTAAACTCCAGAGCAACGCTCTGAGTGTTGCAAAATGCTGCACGCTGTGCCATAGCAACTCCCTGAGCGTGACTTAAGAATTCTCGCCAAGAAATGCAGAAACTTAACCATGTAATCAAATCCATGTTTTCTAAACCTAACCAAAACTTCCGTTAGAGTTGTCCGGTCTTTTTATCGAAGGATTTCGAGCTGTTCACATGTGTTATTTATTTGTTATCGAATTTATTAGCTAGTCAAGTGTGATCCGATTTTGTGAAAAATTTGTGTGTGGTTTTAGCGTTATGGCAAGTCATATTCCTATTAGTTCTGTGCCTTCTAGACGAATGTCTGCATCTAAAGCATTAAGTTTACTTGAAAGTATAATGGAGAGTGAAGATGAATTGATGGACTCTGATAATTTTTTATCAGATGATGGAAGTGTTTCAGGCATGTCAGACACTTCGGTTTTAGGTGACGAGAGGGCGTTGCCCCAGCCTGGTTCATCGAAAGGTAAGAAAGCTAGGCTTACAACACCAGATGACTGGTCACAGGTTGCTGATGATGTTAGAAGTACGATTAAAATTTCAAACAACTTTAGATTTATCCCCAAGCCACGAGGAACAAAAACAGCACCAGGTGTAAACCCAGAATATGTTGATGAAACATCAACACCACTGGATTGCTGTTTGGCACTTGTCAGAAATGATGTGATGGAATATATAATCACAAGCATTAATGAATATGCCACAAGATGTGTACAGATGAACACCCCAGCTCAAAAACAATCAGTGTATAACAACTGGAAACCTGTAAATAGGCATGAATTTTTAAAATTCATTGCAGTCACTAATTCAATGGGGTTGGATAAGAGACCAAGCATACGCGACTACTTTTCAAGAGAGCCAAGCTTGTATACACCTTTCTATATCAAAATGTTTGAAAGACAGAGATTTGAGGCTATATATCACACAATGCTTCATGTGGGAGATGCAGATGCTGATGGAAAGAGCAAAATTGAGCCTTTTGTGGACATGCTATGCTCAAATTTCAACAGTGCCTTTATACCATTTCTTCTTCTTCGTTCGCCCTGAAAAGGACGATGGTTGCGTTGTGTCTGTTAACGCCTAAGCTGTGATATCTGCACCTTTCGGTCGACACATCCGACTTCAGCACGGCATTTTTTAGGGACCGGGTTTGCCTTCCCATTGCGATCTGCACTCGCTTAGCCAGACTGCACTGCTGCAGACTGTTTCCAGGACCACCACGTGGAGGTGGAGTGCGGTCTTGACCAGCTCTGGCTCGCTGGTCCTGATGCAAGCAGTACAGCTATGGGTCGCTGACTGCATTCACTATTGCTGCATCTTGGGGTCCCATACCATTTGAAAACATTTCAATTGATGAAATGATTATTGGTTTCAAGGGGCGTTGGAGATATAAGCAGTTTAATGCATCCAAGCCCAAAAAGTATCACATAAAAAGTTTTGGATTGGTAGACAGTGCCACTGGATATGTACTGAATCTGCTCACTTATTACGAATCAGATACATCATACAATCCAGAGTGTGATTCTGACAGTGGCCATGCCATTAAAATCTTCAATACCCTCCTCAGCTGTATTGGAAGTGGATATCACATATATGCTGACAAATATTACACCACCAGAGCTTTAGTTGATTTCCTTCTTGAACACAAATTCTATTTCACAGGGACACTCCAGACCAATAGAAAAGGTTTTCCTCTTGCTCTGAAAGGTCTTTCCTTGAAACATATGGAAAGCCGGCACTGGGTCTCTAAAGATGACAGAATTATGTGCACTGCATGGAAGGATAAAAAGGCAAAAAAACCTGTGGTGATAGTCACTTCAAATGGAAATGCTGAAGACATTACACACAGGCAAAAAACCAAACCATCCACTATCCATAGCTACAATATGAGCATGAATGGTTGTGATAAGGCTGACCAGATGTTGAGTTATTATGGACTCCACACAAGGAAAAGCAATAAATGGTGGAAGAAAATATACCACTGGATAGTGGAGATTTGCTGCAATAATGCACATATTCTATATGTTTTGTCTCGACCAGAGGGTGCTGACACAAAAATGTCACTTAAAAAATTCAAGCTGATTTTAATTAACCAGCTTACAGAAGCAGCAGCTGACTTGATGACTGAAGCAGATGACATGATGAGATCCAAAATTGGCCGCCCTATTAAGTCAAATGCAATAGACAGACTTCAGGGCTCGAAGCATGTTATTGTAAGAGCAAAAAATGAGGACGCTGCAGAGTGTGCAGTACACCGAAGGATGTAAAGCGGACAGTCTTTATTTGTGAGGGATGCGAAGGCAAACCTCGACTTCATCCTCACTGCTTCAAGTTGTGGCACACACAGCACAAGCCTGAATCATAAAATAATCATGTAAATATATTATGAAAATGTTTCATTTTATATTTTTCTAGTTTATGTGCTGGAAAAAGCCATAATATGGTAATATATATATTCCAGGATTTTTTCAGTGTTGTGAAGTTTTTAGTGGCTGCAGCATACACTGCATAAATGCACTAAATGTGCTAAATTGTGCTATATCTAGTGTTGTGTTATTTCAAAAATGGATTACCTTGATGTTTCAAGACTGAATGGTAAGTTTTAATGACTACAACATTAGCTGGCCATTGGTAAGTGCACATTTTGCTTTCAATATTTTTGTGTTTTTCAAATAACATTCATCATATTTTAATGTCTACTAACAGCATGTTTGTTAATACTACAAAATAAATTACTAATTACAATTCTCCTTCCATTCCCCTTCATGTTGATATATAATATGTGCTAGTTCAAAGGAAAATTCACACAAAAATTTAGACTGAAATATGAACACTTCACTCTATAAAATTCTGCCCCCAAAAAAGTCTGGCACAGCGAGCAAAATAACTCTGGAATGAAAGAGTTAAGTCCCAAGTCTTTAACACTTAACTCCCCTACTCAATACTTCACTCATTGTGTACAACAATACATAAATAATACTACCCACGTGGCACTTCAATCTCACTCCTCCTACTCCCCTTCTCTCGTTCTGAACAACGATACATAAAATAATACTATCTCACATGTCTCTTCAATCTCAGTTCTTCTATCTCACTCTCCTTCTACTCCTCCCTTCCCTCAACTTAAATCTTCCAGGTAAGTAAACAAAGCCCCAGACACTGTCTGACGGGTTACGTGGTCGTTACGCATGGCTAACCACGTGTCCAAACATTTCAACTAGGCTCTACATGTGCAAAAATACTCTGGCCCACTTCCTACACTGACGTTAATGCAGCACTGTTACCACAAATAAAATAGCCCTCTCTGAGAATCATAAATTCCCGTCAATAAAATAGTCACATTCAATGATAATACAAATATTATTTCCTTTAAAAGTACATCTCCCGTTGTCTGAATACACAGAGCAACCAATGCCCAAACAATAACGTATAACCAGTTTACGCCAGCATCTGCATACAGCCCAACCGTTATACATAACCCAGGTTAACAATTACCCTGTAGTTACAACCACGTGCTCCTGCCTTCTTATTCATTTAATGATAGCACCCACATGCTCCCGTCTAAATATATATGTAACTATATAACTCAGTGAAAACACACATTACACGCGCTCCCACCATTCTGTACATTACCATAAATCACAGATGCGGGTTCTCTACAGACCTACTTTGAAATAATCCAAAGCGCGCCCATAACATCTCAACTTATAAACCCTCTTAAATACCGCTATTCCTTCAATAAGGAAATATGTGGACCTCTTAAGTTTTCCCAGTTTATCACTACGATAGTATTGATGGCTCTGGTTAAGAATTAAATTAAACTTAAACTTCCCAAGAAAACTTAACTGAACGGCCTAGGACTATTAAAATTAATAAAGTAGCACGCTAAAATTATGCTTACCAAATTCGAATGTCCCACTGAAAGGAAATCGACACTTTGCCTCTGGTACGTGGCTGGCAATTTACATTTAAGAGACCGGGCTATGAATTACGAGCCTATTTTCATCATAGATCAGCATGCTGACCTCTTGACGTCATACGCGCGGCTTTGTTCTAGCCCAATGGTCACTCTGCATTTCAAAATGCAGTTTGATCTCGGCCACTCAAAATCGTAAACTATTCTGATGTTACTCCCGCTCGTGTTACGTGCATGGCCCCATCCCCTGTTTAGACAAAGAAACGGGATATCGTACTCGCCCTCTACTGCCAATTGAAGCAAAAATGACCGCCTTATTTAAAATTCCCGAAAACTGCGTCTAGCTGCATGCCCTATCTTTAAACAAAAAAGAACCTGGTGCAAATCTGATCTAGGCTCTAGTCATTTTCCTAGAATACAACTGCAACAATTCCCTACACCCCAACTCTAAACTCCACCTACTAGTCATAGAGAAGAAACATAAAGTAGATGAGATAAAACTCCATCGTGATCTCACTCTTGAAAAACGATGATAATAGAAGGAGAAAAACGGGGTGAATTACCGGTAACACCTAGAAATAAATGAAAAAAATTGCAAGGAGAAAAAGACATGGGCCATTTGAAAGACAGAATCTCTTCATCACATCACTCCCACCTTTGAAGATTGAGCATCGATCTCATTACTGAAATCTCTGTGTTTCACACTGGCCCTTAACTCTGTCTAAAGAGCTGTTTGTCTGTACCACTTCCTCTTCAGTGTTCTTCGACCTTCCTCTTTTGCGTTTCCTCCTTCTTCCTCTCCTTGAACAAGCTCCTAAGCTCCGTTGGAAGAGTGGATCTTCCTTCAGACCTGTGCCGTCTAATGGTGGGTTTGAACCTTCCCTTGCTATGCTCTGCCCAAGGCTGTCTTGGTCAGCTGACGTGACCGACTGGCGTTGTGGCGATGGCGACTACCTCACTGCGTGTCAGCGGGTTTGTGACAGCTGGTACAGTGCGAAAACGATGCCACGTCTAGGGTTCCTCTGATGTAGAGCAGCCGATTGCTTGCTGGGTGTCTATTGGATCACGATCGATCTCAATAGCTTCTACCTTTGAAGAAAGGTAGGAACAATCTGCCCCTGGCAGTGGTTCTGAGCTCGCTCTTCCCCTATCAATATGAAGCGGGACAGAGCTCTCCAATATAGCTCCTTGTAAAGTTTTAAGTCAGTTTTCCTCACTATTTCCTGGCCTGAAAAGTTCGTGAGATGCCCATATAGTCCCAGAGAGTCCTCCGTCTAAAACTCTGGTTCTAAGAAAATTCTCAACCTTGCCCTCCCCGTCGAGAGTTAAGGCGTTAGATGGAATGTGTCCTGCAGTGACACTGGATGGTTTAAGATCCTGTTAGATCGCGGAGTATCTGAGATAAAGCTCTCAGTCACTTGTTCCAATGTTCCGTGAAACGAATTGGAAAATTTAGCCAATTTTTCAGGCTCCTCGTTGCAGGGGTGAATTCCTGTAAGCGAGATATTCGAGTTGTGGGGCCCATTTCCGTTTATAGGCAAACGGTCGCTCAGTCTGTCCTCATCCTGGTGAGTAACATGCTGGTCGTATGTGGCTCCAGGGCTGGTTGGAACTATATGTTCGCTCAGACTGCTATCTTGTGCCCTATGAAGATGGCGCTGGTCGTGGACATATGTAATACCGCTCTTGTCAGTATGTCCCTCACTTGAGGGAGCTAATACCATCGGGGGCCTAATTCCCGACAACAAAGAGTGTACTTCCTGAATCAGAGGCGTCACCACTGTTTGGCCAGTTGGCTGAACAGGGCTGACAGGCGAAGTCGCCTCTGCAACTAACACTGTCTTGAGAGGCTTCTAACCTCTCCTTAGCCAGACAGGGCTGTTCGAGCTCGCTCAGGGCTCCGTGAATTAGGGGTTCTCCTTATTCACTTATGTGGCCTGCAGTAGGCCCCCTTGCGTTAGCAAGGATCGGTGCGGATGGGTTTCCCAAAACTAAATATGGGCTGCCGAGGATGAAATCATAAGCTGGCTGTGCCATCACAGCTGCCTTGATTGTGCCAGACATAAACTTACACTTCACTTTGATATTGGCTACCAGAAAGCACTGTGAGGTCCCTTTCCTTAAAACTCCACCAATATTCACTTTTTCTCTGGTCATCTGCCAGGGCTTCACCAGCTGTCGGGCGAATATGCTGGGGTATGTGAGCCCGCTGTCAAATAAACACGTAGTCTCCGTCCCATTCACTTCTGCTGGTTCGCTGTTGGAGAACAACTTGTCTGACTTGAAGGGTTTCCACTTATTCCCTTTCGTCACCTTCACATGCCTTAAACAAGCCACCTGATAAGCGGGCTGTTTGTTCGGGCACCGTGACGTCCAATGAGAAGTGGTCCGACAGTACCTACAATATCTCTCATTATCTCCCCTGTTCCTGGCGGGTTCATGAGAAGTCGGCCCCTGTGCTCTGTTCTGCGGCTGGGAGCGCATGTTATGACTGGGCGGGGGCTCCTTTTGAGACGGCCCTTGCTGCTGGTGAGCTGAAGAGGAAGGCGAATGCGATGAAGATGCTCCTTTGTCCGGGGCTGGCAGGTGTGGGCGTTTTCTTTTCTGGCCCAGTACTTCGGCCTGTGCCGTCTGGAACCTTTCAGCAAATAGAATGATCTGGTCCAGTTGCTGGGCGCCCTGCTCTGCCAGGTACCTCCTTAAGTCTGGAGACATGTTTGCCTTAATTTGTTCACACAGAACTAACTCTTCCAGCCCTTCGAACGATTTAGCCAAACCCGACAACTCTCTCCAACGAGTGAGATAATTCCTCAGCCTCTCAGCAAACTGGGGAAAACTTTCTCCTTTCTCCAGACGACTTTCCCGAAACATAGTTTGGCACTTCTGGGGAGTCCATTGGAATCGCTGTAACAGGGCGTTCCGCAGTGCCTCAAAGTTATTTTGGTCCTCTACTAGCATCTTGCTATAGATATCATAGGCATATCCTTTCAATGACTGTGATAATTTGAGACACCAAAGACTATCCTCCAGCCTGTATGCCTTTGCCATCCTTTCGAATTTTTCCAAAAATACATCAATTTTCTCATTTCCGTTAGGAAAAGAGTCCATCGGAAAATTCATGGCTGCCATCTGGGGCCCTCCATTTCCTGAGGTGTCTGTCGCCACTGCTCCGGGGGAATCTCCATTAGCCGAACTGCCCTCCAAAGATTTATGTTGCAGTTCCAATGAACACAGGGCAAGTTCATGCTGTCTCTCCGCTGCCTCTCCTGTGCTTCCCTCTCTGCTGCCTTCTCCCTCTCCTGTGCTTCCCTCTCTGCTGCCTTCTCCCTCTCCTGTGCTTCCCTCTCTGCTGCCTTGTCCTCTTTCTCTACTTCCATTTTGCGAAGTTCCATCTCAGCCTTTCTCTCCGCTGCCTTTTCCTCCTTCACTTGCTGATTATGCCTACCATTCTCTCTCATCATGTAAGCTTTAGTTTCCTCTTTGTCCATACCCATGTCCTGAGCAGCCTCACGCCAGGCAGCTCGTAACTTGGCCATATCTGCCATCTCACTTATGAACTGCTGTAAGCTTCCGAACACAGAAAATGACAGAAAGAAGAAAACGATAGGAAAGAACTACCTGTTACCTGCTAGGAAAAATGCTGTCGCAAAAACCCGCACTCAGACTAGCACCAAGTCTGACTAATAACTACCTGAAAAAAATTCAAGTTATCCCGCTACCCAAAACCCGAATTTACTTTCCTGTTAAGAAAAAAATTTGATTAGCCATCAATTACCTCTAAGTCATAAACAACCTTACTACAACTACCATCTAAACTAACTGGAACCTGTGGAAAAACTTATAGCTGGATCAGTCTTAATATAGCTCAGTCTAGGGGATATTATAAAGAAAAATCTATTTTTCAGAGCTTTCCTACACAAAACAATCTATGAATGTAGATAAAACACAGAATTGATCCCAACAGAATGATCCACCGGACGAATGCCACCACTTTGTCACGAAATGGTTTTACGACTAGAGGCTGTCTACAAAACACTAGTGAGAAGAAAGACTGAAAGGATAGATTCCGATGAAAATGACAGTGCAAATGTGAAAGTTGAGACCATTGGCTCCGAGGTTGAGAACCGAAGTTGACTCTTCCTCGCCACTCCGGACGTCTAAATTGCTATGGCCTTAACCACCTCTAACTACCCTAAGGGGATAAGGTTCAATTAAGATTCACATACACCACGATACAGACAACAGATAGCTACTGTATGTAAATAAAGTGACTGATTCCAGCTATAATGTACAAGTTTTATTTACAAATAGAAAAAATACTCAAATGCATGTCTCAAGAAATACAGTGTGTGTGTGCACACCTGGAAAACAAATCAAGTACAGTTACAATGAGTTTTCATCCTAAACCCTTCACCCACAATTTCAACCTGTATGGGAAAAGAAGTTAAGATTAAACCAGATAAACCACACTGCCCTGGGTGGGGTCTCAGATGTCGAGCCTCCACTCAAATAGCTATTCTAAATTCTAATTTTAACTCTAAGTACACAGTCAGCTGGAACGACTATGAAGTGTCTACACCAACTCTGCACAGACTTCGTTTCTACACAGCCTATCCTGAAATCTCCCGAACACTGCTACACAACTAACTCTTCTAAAACTTCAGCAGCTGACCTCTGCTATGCTCTTAACCTTTAGCACGCTGCCGGCGAGATATCTCTACGAACGCAACCTATGTTCTGCCAGCTGGAGGCGATATGTTACGCCTTGCGGCTGTCATCGTTTCTAGCACATGACTTGTGTACACGTGATTTTCAGCCCCGGATGTACAGTTGTAACTTTATTTGCAAGAGAGTTAGCTTCTGTTTCCGATCTTAAAAAAGTGATGGGTGTATCCGCGTTTATTTTTTGTAAATTTTTTAAATCGAAATGAATCGGCATCAGACGCGCGGCCATTTCGCTCTAATTTTATTGCATTCTGACGCCATGCGGTGGGGATGAAATTTTTGTCTTTATAAGCGCTGAAATCGGTTCTCAGAATATGTTTGATGGCTGAGATGGAAACGAAAGTAAAATGGCCTTTCAAGTATGTATAATTTTCGGGGTTAGGATTAGGAATATCGGAAAAATATAGGATTACGGCCGAATGTCACGGCTGGCTAGGGAGTTTGTTGCTTTGCTACTGATGATGGGTGTAACGAAAAGATCGTCATTTGATTTGTATTGCTCTATTGGTCAAATGACTTTCATTGAGATGCAAGGGATATGGACGCTTCGTTCGTTGGTCATTTTTTTAATTTTTTTTTTTAATTTTAAAATTAAAAAAAAAAATTTTTTTAATTTTTTTCGTTTTTTTTCATCTTTCCTTTCCTCTCTTCCTATCACATCTAACATGTACACAAACAAATTTTATATCATCAGATTCACCATTCATTTATTTACATAAATTCCAAAAATGATAGCAATTGACCAAGAAACACAAAAACTATAGACATTACAAGTCGCCCACTATAAAAACGGGGGGTTGTGAAAAAGAATGCAGCTGTAGGGCAAGTTTTCTGAAATTTTATGCAGCGTGCTAAAGTTAAATAAACTTGCTCTCAGTTCTGTCTATCTGCTATAGCAACTGTAGACTAAACTTCAGCAACTGTCATCTGCTATACTTGTAACAAACTGTTATCAGGTCTGCCTATCTGCGCTGACCTCTGTAGAGAGTATGTTCACCCTTTCTCTCTCCACAATTCTGGAATTGATGACTAAGGTTTACAAGAACCCCACTGGATTCTGGACTGGAACTGTAGCTGGCTTCTCCTAACACATCTGAATTTACTTGCCTGGTTACCTTTCTGGGTTTAGGCCTTCGGCTTTATTATGGCCGGGACGAAGCAAAATAATTACGACGACGCTGGCAGCATGCCAAATTTGCGTGTGTAACCAAAAAAAACGAGCTCAGCGCTCAGGATTTATCCAACAAATCCAATTCCACTAGAGAAAGGTCTTCCCCTCCCTGGGAAAACCGGGTTTTCTCTTCTTCGTCCGTCTCTGGCAAAATCTCAAACCCTTCTTTGTCTGAGATGCCAAAATCTTGCCGTGGGGAAAGTTATTGGAAACTTTCGCTCGTCCCACTGCGCCGCTACCCGCTGAAATCGAATAGAAAAATGCACAGCTGAACAACACATTAATAATACACTTCTACATAACAAATAACTCCCTGACTTAACTCTTAAGTCCCAAGTCTTTAACACTTAACTCCCCTACTCAATACTTCACTCGTTGTGTACAACAATACATAAATAATACTACCCACGTGGCACTTCAATCTCACTCCTCCTACTCCCCTTCTCTCGTTCTGAACAACGATACATAAAATAATACTACAGTTGACATTCAAAAATCCGGCCATCGATAATCCGGTTCCTTCAGATTTCTGGCATGGATTTCGGAGCGCATTTTTTAATTTACCGCGTTGGCTCGTCACTGTTTTCTGGAGCCGTTTATGTTTTGATGCAGCTGTTGGGTCTTGCTTGCACGTGTTAACAGGCATTCCTGCTCATTCCTTCTCATTTTATCATTTATTTGCTGCTGTATAGCCCCATTATGGATTCAGCAAATAAAAGAAGTGGTGTAAAATGTAAACATCGTGCGTTGTCGATACCAGATCATGAGAATCATAAATTCCCGTCAATAAAATAGTCACATTCAATGATAATACAAATATTATTTCCTTTAAAAGTACATCTCCCGTCGTCTGAATACACAGAGCAACCAATGCCCAAACAATAACGTATAACCAGTTTACACCAGCATCTGCATACAGCCCAACCGTTATACATAACCCAGGTTAACAATTACCCTGTAGTTACAACCATGTGCTCCTGCCTTCTTATTCATTAAATGATAGCACCCACGTGCTCCCGTCTAAATATATATGTAACTATATAACTCAGTGAAAACACACATTACACGCGCTCCCGCCATTCTGTACATTACCATAAATCACAGATGCGGGTTCTCTACAGACCTACTTTGAAATAATCCAAAGCGCGCCCGTAACATCTCAACTTATAAACCCTCTTAAATACCGCTGTTCCTTCAATAAGGAAATATGTGGACCTCTTAAGTTTTCCCAGTTTATCACTATGATAGTATTGATGGCTCTGGTTAAGAATTAAATTAAACTTAAACTTCCCAAGAAAACTTAACTGAACGGCCAAGGACTATTAAAATTAATAAAGTACCACGCTAAAATTATGCTTACCAAATTCGAATGTCCCACTGAAAGGAAATCGACACTTTGCCTCTGGTACGCGGCTGGCAATTTACATTTAAGAGACCGGGCTATGAATTACGAGCCTATTTATCATCATAGATCAGCACGCTGACCTCTTGACGTCATACTCGCGGCTTTGTTCTAGCCCAATGGTCACTCTGCACTTCAAAATGCAGTTTGATCTCGTACACTCAAAATCGTAAACCATTCTGATGTTACTGCCCGCTCGTGTTACGTGCATGGCCCCATCCCCCGTTTAGACAAAGAAACGGGATATCGTACTCGCCCTCTACTGCCAATTGAAGCAAAAATGACCGCCTTATTTAAAATTCCCGAAAACTGCGTCTTTTTAAAAAAAAAAAGAACCTGGTGCAAATCTGATCTAGGCTCTACAGTCATTTTCCTAGAATACAACTGCAACAATTCCCTACACCCCAACTCTAAACTCCACCTACTAGTCATAGAGAAGAAACATAAAGCAGATGAGATAAAACTCCATCATGATCTCACTCTTGAAAAATGAACATAATAGAAGGAGAAAAACATGGGGTGAATTACCGGTAATACCTCCTAGAAATAAATGAAAAAAATTGCAAGGAGAAAAAGACATGGGTCATTTGAAAGACAGAATCTCAGTACTTCATCACACTAGCTCAGATAGAGTCATTAAAAGATTTAGAGTTAAAGTGGGAAGGGAAACAAATGATTATTTTATGAATTCGAGGATTATGACATTTTTAGGAAAATTTATGGTTTGTCTGGATCTCAAGAACCATACCCATGTCTTTGGTGTATCCAGCCAAATAAGATGATTAATATATCAGCCAAACACAAAACTTTCAAAAAAAAAACGTCTGGCCTTGTTGATGGGAAATTACAAGAGATTTAGAGAATTAAATAAAAAACAAGCAGCACGTTACCCCAATTCTTTACATAAACAAACGTTGATTGAATATATGGCTCCTTCGAAACTTCATATTTTACTAAGCATTGTTTTAAAACACCACAGCCTTCTAGAACTGGAAGCCGTTAAAACACACGCTAAGATATTTGAGAATTTGCAAGATATACACACCAGCACTAGTTCTATTGCCCAATGGGCTGATCACCCGTTGGCTTGTCACACCGATTACGGAAACAACGGCAGATGGATCTATTTGTTGTTGCCCTAAAGACGCCGCTAGGCGTGATGGGAAACTACAACAGAGAAAATCAATCTGCTGTTGCCCTTAAGACGCCACAAGGCGTGATGGCCTCTGACTGCTTGGTCGGTCTTTGGCTAAGGACGGAAGAAGAAGACTAGTTCTATTAGAAAATTTAAGAGATTTAGTAGCAACTGGAAAATGCAGACGAATTAGAAGCCAAAATTAAATTTTTCCAGATCTGTATTGAATTTTGTGAGGATGAGGAGAAGAAAATTAAGTTTCAAGTTAAACTTGCAAATGTGCAAGATAGAATGGTCCAACTTCAGTTTGCGGGTCAGTGTGCTAGGTCTGGTCCAGTTTGTTCACACTTGGTTGTGGTACTAGCCAAACATAAATCATACCACAGTTTTATCTTAGCAGATCATTTATAGGGAAAAACTTCCACACATATCTAACATCGAAAGTTTATAAAGATCTCACAAAAGCAATCATCAGAGAAAACTATTGCTTATAAAGAAAACAGTCATCACGGACTTAGCTTTATTGCCAGAGAACAGTTTAACTCGCTCAATTAAGCTTTTGAGAAATTACACAAATAAAATTTCTCACAGCAAATCTATATGTCAAGAATCATCCTCATTATTACAAACATCAATACAGACATACATGATTTTGTTCAGAAAGCTCTTCCCCAATAGGACAATGTCCTAAACAGCATGTATCAGAAAAACTAGGTTCAAATTGTATCGGAACTCATGGCTATGGAATGGGCATGCATGGAGAACAAGGTGGAGAATTTGTATATTCAACAGTATCTAAGAATGAAAGACGAGCATGCTGTAATTGAAACACAAGTTCACAGCTGAAATTTATAATGGAAACACATTTGCTACAAATTTCTCCATCTGTAAATGTACAAATTCCCCCCAGGAAAAAACGAAAGCGTGAATGATATATGAGAGAAATTTTGGGGTCAGGGCAGATTTATGTATATTCAGCGTGTTTGTGTATATAATATTGTCAATAGTAATAGTCATATCTGATATTTTGTGCGTATACATTTAATAAATTATATCATTATTTTGTTTAAACAGAATATTTTCACATTTTTATTTACAATGTACAGCATCAACAGTGTTTCTTAAAAAAAAAAAATTATCAGTATTAGTTTATGCTTACACACTCTGTATAGTACAAGTAATAGAAATTTAACCAAGATTAATTACTTGTCAGTTCATCTTGTGATAATTTCTATTTGAAGCATGCTGCTAAAGAGTGATCCAGGTTCAAGCTCGGCCGAGGAAATTTGAAAGAGTGTCGTCGACCGGGACTTGGATAATTCAAGCCCCTGGCGAAGACATTTGAAGAGGTGTCATCGACCAGGGACTGGAATAACCTGAACGGCTCCTGAGCTGACCCAGCTCTAATGGGTACCCTCCGAAGACGGCGAGTATCTCCCTGAATGGCAAGAGGACACCTGTCAGCATACAGGGAAAATAGGATACTCACGTAAAATCAGTCTCAGTTTAGATATTCTAACCGGAGATTTCACCCCCGAGTAATAGCGGGTGTGCGTTGAAAAAAAAAAAAAAATTACGATCTGTATTCAGTCACAGTTTCTCCATTGTTATTCACAAAGAAATACACCCTACAATCCCAAAGACCCCGATTCCACACCACACTGTCACTTTCGGAGAGTACAACGGCCTTTCATGCAGTTCTTGAGGGTTCACAGGAGACCAGTATCTCATGTTCTGTTTGTTGACAAACCCAGTCAGATGAAAGTGTGCTTCGTCGGTCATGATCAAATTATTCAAGACATCAGGATCTTCCCTTAGCAAGCCAAGCATGGCGATACAGAATACAACCCGTGCTTCCTTGTCTCTGTTTAAAAGTTTGTGAGAAATTTGGATCTTGTACAGGTGATATTTGATCTCTTTTAGCATAAGACCTAAACTTTTTCTGTTAAAACCTAAAATGCGGGACTGCTGGCACGCCAAACATCGGGGACTGCGTTCAAAAGCTTCCCTCACTCTCTCTAAGTTCTCGGGCGAGCGCACAGTTCATGGAGCTCCATGTTTTACGTCTAACACACTACCCGTTTCCTTGAATTTACTAAAACAAGCCAATATCGTATTCTGAGACGGAACCTGACCATGCCGATCAACATTAAAATGACATCTAAACTGATTTCACAGTCACAGATTTTGTGACTTCAGTCACAGATTTTGTTTCATAGTAAAAATGAACAGTGGCAATTTTATTAAAACAGACATAACTATGATCTGTTGGGTCATAAAACATGCGGTCAGAAATGCATACATTGTACTTAAATTCTGCTGGCTGCTGCTTCTGTAATTTTCTTGATCACTGAGTATTTGAACTTGATGTGCTGGATCTATAAGGTATATTTGTGTAATTGTTGCTCTCGCATGCACAGCGAGGCCATTGGTATTAATTTTTTATCGCTAGACTCATCAGCGTTCCGATGTGGTTCTTCTGTGGCATCAGGTAGTGGTGGGAAAGCTTGACTGTATCCATTTTGTGGTGGAACAAAATGTCTTTACAAAAATTTGTTTAATAGAGCTGTTGCGTGATTGACAATTAAGCAGATGAGTGCATGTGTGCTCAGGAACAATAGGTTGGGGACCCTTGATATACAATATATATTGCATACATTATAAGGCTATATGAAGAATGAACATTTATTTACTCAGTTGCACTGTGTTTGCATGCGCGCACACACAGAGCGATAGAGAGAGAGTGAGAGAATACATAAATGATACACCATTTAATTCTTTATTTAAAAAAAAAGGATCTTTAATCCATTTATTTATTTATTAATGCAAAATATGGTACACTACCATTCTCAGAGGAACTAACCTTAGGACAAAGTTCAGGCAACTTTAGAGCTAGCTCTTGCATCTTAGGAAGAATGGTAAAAAAAAATTCATTTTTTATCTTTTCTCCTTCTTTACTTTCCTGAAATAAAAAGTTTACATTTTGCAAATTAAAATGAATAGCATACGTAGACAGTGCATGTATCAAAAGTGAATGCTGCTGGAAGCTATACAGTGACAGACAGAAAAATATATCGCTTGGACCACTTGTTAAAAACATAGCAAGCTCAGCTGCCATCAGAAGCCTTCTGCAGCAGAAGGTTTGGATTCTGAGGTGTATAAAGGATCCTGTTATATGCCCATTGTGGCAAATTGGGAATATGATGTTAGGCCCATATTTTCTTGACCATCGGCACACTATGGGTGATGTGGTCAGCATTACGCCGGCCGCCTTAACCTTCCCAGAGTTGCTCTGGTACCCAATTCATGAGGCTGGGTCGACCCCGGAGCCGTTTGCAGTCTACAAAATTCCACCTCAACTGGGGATCGAACTATGGACCATTAATCTAGGAAGCCACTGCACTAACCACTGCACTACTACAGCTCCGAGGTGTGTAAGGAGTTTTGTTTTATTTAAATCTAAGGATAAACAGTATGACACTGGCCAAAGCAACACACCTGATATAGGGCCTAATACTTTTTTCCAGAATACATGATGGCATATGTCGAAAATGTAAGCACATGAAGAGTATGTATCATAGCATGACATGGCTTAACGCAGACAATCAGCAAACAAGAATAAAGATCCCTGGAGGCCACAAAAAAAAAAGAAAAAAAAAAAAGAGTTTATCAAGACCAAAATGAGCAATGACAATGTAGCGAAAGAGGCCAAGGTGCAAGAAAACTTTACTAAGCATGTCAGAAGGAAGATTGCCTATGCCATCTGGCATAGTATTTAAAGAACAGAGAGACTACATTCCCTATTGTAGCTTCTCTGAGATTTTAAGTTCACCCTATATTTGTAGTCATTAACCCTTTCGCAACGACGGGTTTTTCAACCATGACGACACCATTTTCAGCTTAGTTCGTTCCCCTGAATGACAGGATAATTGTAATTTTTGGGGTCATATTTTTAATTTAACTGTATACAGTTTATCGTAAAAAGAAACCCATTGAAAGTATATATAATATGAAAGAGCATAAAACAAAGTTTCAGAATATGCTAATCAAGGCCAACATAAGTCAAGGTCACATTGTACGTACATAAATGAAAATTGAGAGAAAAATAAACAAAAATTATTTATATGAGCCACGAAAGCTTTGTTGTTTTCATTTTAGTATGATAAAAGAACATGGAAACACTGCTGGCACTTGTTTTCTTCAGTTTGCTGACATTTGTACAGTTACAGGTTGGGCTGAGTGTGGTAAGTTTCAAAGCATTCCCCAAGGAGCAAACCTGGCTTGTTGTTTGTCTCATTCACTGTTAGTTTCCAAAAGTTTTAATTCAGAAGCTCATTCATGAAATCATGGCATTCATAATCAGTATGATCAAATAGTAGACCAGACTGTGCTGTAAACTCAGGCTGGGCAGCATGGTTTTCTTGTCTCAATTTATGACTTATGTTTGCATCTACATTATTTTCTTCTTCTGCCTCTGGTAAACTCTTCGTTACCAGTGTCTTTTAGGTGACGTTCTTCCTGATCAATGTTTTTTTTTTCATTCCGAGGCCTAGATCTCGACATTTTCTTTCCCTGTTTAGGTGCAGATCTTGTTTTCACTGCCTTTCCTTTTCCTTTCACTGATGAATTATTTTGATCTAAACTGAGTGAACTAGATCTAGATCGAATGTTACTACTAATACTATCATTCACTTTCCTCATTTTAGCAAGCCTTTCCCTATCACTTTGCTCCAGATCTAAATCTACATCAGAGTCTGATTCTGAACCAGACTACACATACTCTGACCCTGAATCTGAGTAAAAAGAGTTGCCAGAATCATTCAAGTTGAATAAATTCAACTCAAACAAGGATTTTCGTGCTCTTTTTCCACCATACACAAAATGAACAAGGAAGGACTGCACAGGTGGCAGCAGAAATGAGAGACTCTAAGACTGACATCATGGGACTCTGCAAAACAAGATGGAAAGGAACAGAAATGTAGAAACTGAACACAGTAGAAATGGTGCAGTCCTCAGGATATGAGGAGGAAAGTGCACACCATAGTGAAGGAGAGGTTCTATTGCCGTCAAAGATAGCACACAAAGCACTCTTATAATAGGAAGCAATGCGACCCAGAATAATATCAGCAACTTTCAAAACTGCCAAAAAGAAAATAAAGATAAACATTATGCAGAGGTATAAACCAACTAGTGACAGAGAAAAATTCGTGAAAGAATACATTTACATCAGACTACAAAATATCAAGGATTAAATGAGAAGAAAAGACACTACAGTTCAGATGTTTGATCTAAATGCAAAAAAAGGGACAAAAGTAGGTTTGAAGAGATCATGGGGAAAAAATGAACAAAAATTTAGAACAGTTTATAAACTAGTGGCTATAAGAAGAAGCATGTGTACAGAAAAAAGTTACACATAAAGCAACATGGATATCACCAATCACAGGACAGAAAATCAGATCAATCATATATGATTAAAAAAAAAAAGGTTAAGATCACCATTACATGATGTAAAAGTATATAGAGCAGCAGATGTGGCATCTAAAACAACACCATTCTCACAGAACTGTCACTCATAACGTTATCACCGTACACACGACACAATCGATGATGAATCTCGGCCGTGCTGTGTCCTTCTGCTTGCAGAAAATGAATCACACCACGGACCTCACAGCTGGCAGGAGTGGCGATGACAGGGTCCATGTTTACTCGGTCACTACTCGTGAACAACTGAACAATTGGGACTGTGGGTTTGCGTGTAGCGAGATAACACAATACTGATTGCTGCAGGCAATGCGCCGTGTTGCTATGGCAACCAGTTTATTTTTACCAGCCAATCAGAGGTTGATTTTGGAATAGCCCTCGTATCTCAGTACAATCAGTTAAATCAGCTATCATCATAGGCCTTCCATAGCAGAAGATCTGGCTACATGGCAAGGCTATGCCCAAGAAGAAAGCTGGGATAGTTAACACTAACAAAACTCTGAAGAAACATGGAATAGCACTGGTCAAAGCAACACATCTTGTGCAAGAACAAAAACTGCTTCTACCCAAGCTGCTTAATAGCAAAAGAGGGTAGAAATAAATGAAATAAAATAGTTGTGGTATCTACAAATGTTTCATTCTTTCACAAACATCATTGTGATCGTTGGAGGCAAAACAACATTAATGACATAAATTTGTGAGCAATTTTCAGATTTTGGAGATATTCTTTTCCTGTAACAACAGAAAGATATCTTTTTTCTTTTTCTTCATACATTCTTAGATGTCTCATTGAATGTTTCAAAGAAAGCAGTAGTCAGCCTGAGGCTATCTGCATCTCCATAGAGCTTTTCCACGAATGGTACTGGTGATGGCCATATGTGCTTTCTCTGTTCCATATATGTTAGTCATCTTTGAAGATGATGTTCAGCAGTAATTCTTGTCCTTTGCCTTTGTGTAGTCCGGCTGGACTCTACAGGGTTAGCGACATTTTGCTTACTATTTAATGAAATCACCATCAAGTGGCTTACGTCGCACTGTTTCGTTAGGCTTTTGGCCCAGCACATCCGATTACAACATACATTTATGTCGGGTCGTCTTCCTTAGCCTTTGACTGTCCCCAGCCTACCTGCAAAGTAGCAGTGTAGTCTCTCTGTATGACTGGGTTTCTAAAAGCATGTAGAAAAATCCTACCATAAGAAATTAAGTTGCCATACTGGCCAGAAAGATATCTGAAACAAATCATGAAATTCATCCGATTCAGCAAATTTTTAAACATCTGTAAGGAAATGGCTGTGAAACAAGCATGTGTTACCTCGAAGAATCGATGAAGAGTATCAAAGTTCCATCTGTTCTTGTAGTGAGGATTGTATGAAAGAATTCGCTCAAATTTTAATGGATTCTGCCTCTGATGCGATGACAAGGAGATCTTTGTCTTTATTAGTGCTAATATCGGTTCTCAGAATATGGGTGATGGCAGAGATGGAAACGAAAGTAGAATGTCATTGCTAGCATGTATAATTTTAGGGGTTAGGATTAGGTTTATCGGAAAGGTTTAGGGTTACGGCCGAATGTCACTGCTGACGAGGGCGTTTGTTGCTTTGCTACTGATGATGGGTGTAACGAAAAGATCGTCATTTGATATGTATTGGTCAAATTTTTTTTTTTTTTGCGTACGCCCGCTAATACTTGAGGCGAAATCTCAGGTTATTATTTATGTCTAACCTGACATTGATTTTACGTGAGTATCCCTTTATTTCTTGTACAGAGACAGGTGTCCCTCGCCATTCAGGCAAATACTCGCCGATTTTGGAGGTACCCATTGCAGCTGGGTCAGCTCAGGAGCCGCCAGTCCCTGGTCGACGACACTCCTTCAAATGTTCTCGCCAGGTCTCGAGTTAATCCAGTCCAAATCCCGGTCGACGAAAAATCCTCAAATGCCGTCGCCCGGGTTTGATCCTGTATCACCCGGTCGCCAGAGTGGTGTTGTAACCACTACGCTAGCGTGGCTCCCTATTGGTCAAATGACTTTCATTGAGATGCAAGGGAAAAGGACTCTTCATTTGTTGGTTTTTTTTTTAAATTAAAAAAAAAAATTTTCAATAAAAAAATTTTTTTTTTTTTTTAAAAATTTTTTTAATCGTTTTTTTTTTTCATCTTTCCATTCCTCTCTTCCTATCACATCTAACATGTACACAAACAAATTTTATATCATCAGATTCATCATTCATTTATTTCTATACAGTCTAAAAATAAGAGCAATTGACCAAAAAAACTATAGAATTTACAAGTCATCCACTATAAAAAAAGAATGCAGCTGTAGGGCAAATTTTCGGGAAAAGAATGCAGCGTGCTAAAGGTTAAAATATAAACACTTTTACCTTAAATCTCCAAATTTTAGAGTAATACACTGTCATATATTTTTTAAAGTGCTTTTTCTAAATCAAATACACATTGTGCAGTTGTTTATCGTTTGCAAAAAAAAAAATGTTATACTATGGAGTTAAAAGACAATTTCTATTCACAGATAAACGGATGCTAGTTTAACTGTTTAAAAAGTTTTTTTTTTAAAAACCATATGGATTGTTTTCACAACGTATTCCACCTACTCTCATAATGCACACAAAGAAAGTTGACTGCTTCCTTTTGACACATGTAATAAGTTTCCTTGCGCCCTTCATCCTTAATCTTTTTAGCTATTCATGTTATTAATAATAGCCCCTTCAGTCATAACTGACTATGGGAATGCGCCCCTGAGCTGACAGCCCTCAGCTGCTTATTTTCCTGGTGCTCCTTTCGACGTTTTCTTCCCTCCTCTGCCTGCTGTGTGAGCCTCTCTTCGCCCAATCTGAGTTGGCGCCGTAAATAGCATCGCCACTTAGTGCAATCGGCAGCTTCATCCTCCCATGTTGCTGAATCCATGTCCAGTGCCCTCATATCTCTCTTGCACACATCTTTGAACCTCAGCTGTGGTCGCCCAACTGTTCTCCTGCCATCTGCTAATTGTCCGTAGAAGATATCTTTTGGGATGCGACCATCTTCCATGCGGCGAACATGACCAAGCCAGCGAAGTCTGCGCTGTCTAAGCAGTGTATACATACTTTGAAGGCCAGCACGTGACAACACCTCGACATTAGTCACTTTATCTTTCCACGAGATGCCGAGGATGCGGCGTAGACACCGTAAATGGAAGGTATTGAGCCTTCTTTCTTGCTTAGCATAGGTCGTCCAGGTCTCGCTGCCATATAGGAGTGTGCTGGTGATGCAGGCATTATATACCGCAGCTTTGGTCTTCATTGTGAGTTTGGAGTTTCCCAAAACACGCGATGTGAGGCGGGCAAAGGTAGCTGCAGCTTTGCCAATGCGGCTGTCGATTTCTGTATCCAGTGAGAGTTTGTCATTGATGGTAGACCCTAGGTATGTGAAGTGATGCACCACTGCCAATTCATAGTTATCGATAGTGATAACTGGTGCAGCACCCGCATCCTGACTCAGCACAATAGGGGAACAACAGAAGTGATTGCGTCATTAATAGGCTGAGGTGCCCATTGTAAACTTCCGGTGTTGTCTTGTGTTTCGCACTGATGACCGGTCAGTAAAGCATCCTTTTTTGGGGATGCCTAGCTGGCCGTGAGGTTAGTGTGATTCGCTTGTATAGCTAGGCGGTGTTGTCATACGGAAGGTACGGGGTTTGAACCCTGGGTAAGCCACTCACGTCTGTTGTTTTTCTGTTGTCTAAGTGTTCTACTTCTTTATTTCTTACGAGTGCCTGAAAACATACCTTTATGTTTGTCTAATATTAATTTACTGTTTACAGGCCTCGGGTTTCCCTTCCTTATGTGTTATTAATGTTTATACAATACCATAAACCTACCCTCTGTTCTATACTACTGTCCTTAAGTCTTCTATCATTTACTGGACACAGTATCAAGGTCTTTGTCTTGTTTGGACTGACATATACTGCAGAATAGGGGAACACTAAAAGTGATTGCGTCATTAATAGGCTGAGGTGCCCATTGTAAACTTCCGGTGTTGTCTTGTGTTTCGCACTGATGACCGGTCAGCAAAGCATCCTTTTTTGGGGATGCCTAGCTGGCCGTGAGGTTAGTGTGATTCGCTTGTATAGCTAGGCGGTGTTGTCGTACGGAAGGTACGGGGTTCGAACCCTGGGTAAGCCACTCACGTCTGTTGTTTTTCTGTTGTCTAAGTGTTCTACTTCTTTATTTCTTACGAGTGCCTGAAAACATACCTTTATGTTTGTCTAATATTAATTTACTGTTTACAGGCCTCGGGTTTCCCTTCCTTATGTGTTATTAATATCAATGGCCTTGCTGAGTTCCTCTAATGTTGGTTTGGCATCCAGCTCCTCCATAGTTGGCAGACATTTGACAGCATCAAGGGCTGCAGGCGTAACGGTATTTTCTCTAGCGTAAAGCTCAGAGTAGTGCTCGACCCACCTCTCCATCTGCTTACCCTTATCGGTTAGCTTCTCTCCGCTGATGGTTTTTAGCGGTGCCGTCTTACTTTTTTGGGGGCCAAGTGCTTTCTTTATACTGTCATACATTTGTTTAATGTTGCCTGTTTGCGCTGCGATCTGGATGCTCTCACTGTGCTGGAGCCAATAGTCATTTGCACAGCGTCGAGCAGTTTGTTGAACTTTGCTTCTCGTAGCCTTCAGGATCTGTAGGGTTCTAGCACTCGGTGAACGTTTGTATTCATTCATAGCACTGCGCTTAGCTTCAATGACAGGTGCCATCACATCCGATGAAGCATCAAACCAGTCATTTGACTTTTGCCGTTTTCTTACCAAAGGTGGCAAGTGCAGTACTTTGAATGGTGTTCCGTAGATGCTCCCAGTTCTCTGTAATAGTATTACCATGCTGAGGGCTACTGAGCACTTTCTTGAAGGTCGCAGTAAATTGAGTGATCATGACAGGGTCTGACATCTTGCTGGTATCAATGCGTGGTTTCCCTTCATGTCTGACACAATAGAGTTTTCTTGGTTGTGCTCTGATTTTGCAGCAAACCAAGGAGTGATCTGTATCACAGTCTGCACTATGGTACGAGTGCGTGGAGAGCACAGACCTGAGAAGTGGCCTTCTGACGAGAATCAGGTCCAGTTGGTGCCAGTGCTTGGATCGTGGGTGTCTCCATGACACCTTATGCTGGGGTTTTGTCTGAAAGTAGGTGTTGGTCACGCAGAGGTCATGGTGGACACACAACTCTAAGAGCCGTTGTCCATTTTCATTCATCTTGCCAATACCAAACCTGCCCAGACATGAAGGCCATGAAACATTATCGGCACCCACTCTAGCGTTAAAGTCGCCAAGGAGAACAAGCTGTTCTTGCCTAGGTATGCTTTTGATGACTGCTGCTAGATTCTCAAAGAACTCATCTTTAGCTTCTGAGGCAGAGTACAGAGTAGGAGCATACACACTGACAAGGGTGATGGGACCTGTGCTAGTTTGCAGGCGGAGCGTTAACAGGCGTTCTGATCCATTCTCGCCTGGTTCAACCATTTTAGTTAGCGATTTTTTTACCGCAAAACCTACTCCGTGTTCTCTAGCTTTATTAAGATCTTTCCCTTGCCAATAAAATGTGTAGTCCTTCTCGCTCACCGTTCCAGAGCCCGCCAGGCGCGTTTCCTGAAGTGCAACTATATCCACCTGAAGTCGTTTAAGCTCATCATTAATTATGGCTGTCTTCCTTACATCGTTTACGTCCTGTAGGTTTTCGGATAGTCCAGTCAACATAGTTCGGACGTTCCAGCATCGCAATCTGAGAGTTTGCTTATTTTTATTATTCTGATAATTGCTTGGTGCAAAATTTTCTGTCCACCGTTCGGGTTTGACCCTAATCCCCATGCACCCAATGGGGAAAGCATACAGTGGCGGGACAACACCTTATTGACTGGGGGCTGCCCAGCTTGAAGCAGGCGGTAGCTGTCCAGTGAGATCCTAGAACCTCTCCCACTGTCGGAAGTAGCCCCTGGCGCCATGCCCTACGCCAATTGGGCAAAATGCTTATAACCGGTAACTGCTACTTCCCGTGTTTTGCCGACACCTATAGGGTGAAGCTGGAATGTCCTCTCCAGGGCGCGAGCTTGGGCACAGTTATATGGAGATCAAGCTGTTGCCCATGCAGCATGTTCCCCCTCTCCACACAGTTGGTAGATCCAAAGGAACGGCAGTAGCCGATACAGTTTGGTACCAGCCACGTCGCAGGAGTTGCCAGAATAATGTTGAATCGACATTAGACTGCCTTAGGGACTCCGACTCCGGATTTATCCTCAGGGTTTACTCCCGAAGCCAATTCCATAAATGGATATTCCCGCAAGGCAGCGGAGGTTTGAATTCAGAGTTCCTTTTCTTAGATAAGCTACCAACCAAGGATCACGAGCCCTATCTGCCCGACTATTCATGTTATTCTTAGCTAATTCTGTAAAACTCCATCTTTATGGCCTCCAGGGATCTTCATTTTGTTGTTGATTGGCTTCTACATGACAAGTTCTATCTAAAACTAAAGTTATCTCTTTCTTACTCCCACTGACAAAGATTTGTTGCATGGAACACTTTTCATTTTGTGATTCAGCGAAAATATAATTCTATATTAGAGTAAAATTATGGATGGAGGGACTGGCTAAAGCGTTTAAGGGGAGAGAATGTAGTACTATACAGTTCACATGAAACCCTGAAATAACATTGTAAGATTTCTTATAACACCAGAAGAGAGATAAAGAAGACTTGTGCAAACATCCCCAAAAAAAAAATTTTTGTTCGTGATCAAAATAATTAAATTCAGTCCTAGGCAGTACCTCTAATTCAAAAGAGCCTGGAATGCTTTTTTTCAATGCCTCCTCAATTTTGTCCCATCTGGAAGCAATTCTGCCATTCTGGGGAAATGTAAAAATTCACATGAGTCCTAGAAAATAATGCTTCTCTACCTTTTGTCTAAGACCAAAGTGTCTTAGCCAGGGCCGGGATCACACATAATTTACACATTTTACTCAATAAAGTCAGTAGACCTCACTTTGAGCCCCAGAAGAGGTAAGAAGAAAAAAAAAAAGAAGAAAATAAGAGATCCTAAAACATGGGAAATATATGAGACAAAATTAACTGTATCTGCTATTCAAACTAATCTTTCTTGATGTTACTCCAACGTCGCAAGGTTTTTAAAAATGTAAAATTAAACATGGTTTCAAAATAAGAATCATCAACTCAGATGTTGTCAGTTCTAGTGTATGGCACTGAAACATGGAGAACAACAAAAACAACAACCAAAAAGGTGGAGACTTGTATAGAATAAAGGGATTGAAATGATACAGCAAGGTAGCCAATGTAAAACTGCAGCTGTAATTGAAAAATGTTTTACACAAATTAACTTTTTTGATGCGTTATTTTTAGTCCTTTTTTTTATTTATGCAGGTTTTGCGGGTCTTTGTACAGGGTTTCTGAATTTTTTGTACAGGTTTTTCATCTCCGAGGTGTGGCATGTATGCTATACACTGAAAATGGGCTTAAAATACTGAACATCTACAAAAACTACATTAGATGTATCTTCATCCTTCTAGACATGTTTTGATAAAACAGTGGTGACACAGCTATTCAGATTATCACCCTCATCATCTTCCTTTGCGCTCCTTACGAAGCAAGGAGCCACTACAGCAGCTGGTCATCCAAGAAGCCTGCACCAAGCATTCACATACTCTTGCAGTGGTGGTGTATGTGGCACTATGTTTTACATGATGAGGTTGCCCCCCCCCCCCCCCCCGCACAACCTCAGATTAGTTGCCTTGTATGACATGTCTGAGAGTGCAGTAGTTCTATTGTTTCTTTGTCTCTACATAGAGCCACCCCAATCCTTCCACTCCATGCAAGCATCCATCCATGAAAGTCCGCAGCTCCTCGGTTGCTGCCACTGTTGCCCTCCATGTCTCAGAGCCACACAACATGACCGACCCGACATCTGAACCGAAAACTCCAATTCCCGTGCCAGACCCAACCTACTCCAATCTCCATACATTTTCCAATGCAATGAATGCCTGCCTAGACCCCCATATTCCTACCCTGATATCACTGTCCATGAACGAGTAGCATATGGCAATAACCCACTTCTGTCAACAAAAAACTGTTTGGAGATGTCAGGAACCTTGAGCTGACTACTGCCTTTGTTCGAGTCATTAATGTGGAAGTCTGAAGACGAACAAAAATATTACTGTCTGTTCCTCCAGTTGTGTCTACACTGCTGCAAAGACACATGTATGGCTCTACATCTTGCAGTGGTGTTTCTTCTAGTACAATCTTGTTATCGTTTCCTGCATTTATTCTCATTACCTTAATTTTCTCCATGTTTATTTTCAGACCCACTTGCTGTGATCTCTCATCAAGTATTTTTATTTTTCTCTTGCATCTGACTATGGTTATGGGACAGAAGTGCCAGGTCATCGGCAAGATCTAGACTGTCAAGCTGTTTAGTCAGAGTCCACTGGACGCCATTTCCATTGGTGACAAGAGGCATCCTTGTCGCACTCCAGTTCTTATCCCAATCAGTTCTGTAAGTTGTCCTTTGTAAAGAACTCTGCATGTCATGTCTTCATAAGTTTTCTTTATTAAGTTAATGATCTTCAGCGGGAGTCCATAATGCCTCTTCACTTTCCAGTTCAGAGATGAAAGCAGGTTATTCAGAATTTGCTCAGAGAATAATGATAATCAGTTTTTCAATAATGGAGGTTCCATTGCCATTTGACATATTAAGAAGCCCACCAAAGTGCATTGAGATTCTAGCCCACATGACTCACCCACATAGCAAAGGACAAAGCAACTACCTGTATCATTTCATTCTTGTCGCTGTAAAACAGCTTTTTAATTAAGGATTACCCTGTATATCTGCTAACATGAACAATAGTATGCTTGTCAATCTTTGGTATGTTTTCTAATATATTTTAGATACACTTCCTGTGCTGACAAAACTAATAACTAAGTTCCTTAAGAAGTAAAATTCTGTGCTGCTGTTGAAGCCATTCACTGTCTTAATCATGTGTGATGAGAAATGCTGGTCTATAATCATGCTTCTTTTCAATTATTGAAATTGCTAACAATCACATTTAAAACTTAAGAAATACTCTAAGGAAAAGAAACAGCCCTTTTTAAAACTTAACTGGATTTAAGTAAAACATAAAAATTTTTTTTACATTATTTTCGTGATGCAAACGAATTTCAAATACACTATGCACTGCAAGAACATACAGAACTTTATAAGCATATCACAGTCTGAATAACACATACTGGAATGTCAACATATTGTGACATGAGCACTTATTTCTTCTGTTTCCATCTTTTGCACTGTTTAAATTATCACTACAAATGGAAAGGAGGATGACAAATCTACCATATAAAGTGTAAACTTATGCAAATTATACTCCCTTCAAAGATGTGTGCAAGAGAAACATATAGGTACTGGTCATAAAAATCCAGCGATCTGGGAAGTTGATGCTGCCGATCGCTCCAAGTGGCGATGCTCCCTACAGTGTCACCTCAGACTGGGCAAAAAAGAAGCTCTCACAACAAGCAGGAGAGAAAAGAACATGGCGAAAGGAACACCAGGGACAAAAGGCAGCTGGGCTATCACCTCAGGGGCACATTCCCACAGTCAGTTATGACTGAAGGGGCTACATCCCCTTGTTAAGCTGTAAGAGAATTAAATTTTGTTCCATCTCCTATAATTTTTAAGATAACATCTCAAAATGTCACTTTTTGGAGATAGAAATAAGCACTCTGGTCAAGAATATGAAATGGATGATGCAAGTTGAAATTTTAAATACACCATGAATGTAAAGCTACATACTGGAATCTGAAAGAACACTTTATGATCTGAAGAGGGCTTCAATGGGGGTAATGACATTTCCTTCTCCTTGAAGCATTCAGGTGCTCTTTTCAGTGCACTTATTGAAACTCCCTGAAATACAAATTTAATAACATAGAGGATGCACAACAGAACTGCATATAAAAGAATGTAATGTAATGATACATGCTCTGTGGAATTTATTTCAGTGCCTGCCTGTAGTTATGGAACTACATTAAATCATCACAGAGAATCAACATTTTCTGAAATATAATAATTTTTCTAGTTTGCATTATCTCTCTTTGACCAGCTCAATATCAGATTTATAAACACTAACTTTCTAGTTTTGGAACAAGTGGTGAGAAAAGCATGCTGGCATTGTATTAGCATATCCCAAATGGCACATCTGTAAAACCCGTAAACCTCCCTAACGCTGACTAAAAACTCAATTTTATTATAGTAACTTTGAATTCCTAGTAACATTATATATAATGAAGCACATTAAAAATGCACCACCTGTCTTTATTCATTCACACTATCCTCAGTATCTGGTATGTCCACCGTGTGCTTGCAAACAAGCTTGGCAGCGGCTCCGCATGGAACGCACAAGTCTCTGAAGGAAATTCCAGGGAATCAAGTCCCATTCACGTGTTGATGATTAGCTGGAGAACCTTGCCTGTAGACTCTGCGTCCAAGCTCGTCCCACAGATGTTCTATAGGGGACATGTCTGGTGATAGGGCAGGCCAATCAATCGTCACAATGTTCTGCTGCTGTAGATATTGCTGCGTAATGCATGCGGTGTGCGCACGTACGTTATCCTGCTAGAGAAGCTGCAAGTCTGGATAATTTGTGAACGCAGGAGCAACCAAAGCATCCAGAACCTCTTCTCGATATGTCACAGCATTAACATTTCCACGGAAGACGTGAAGAGGCAAGCGATGGTGAAAACTGAATCCTCCCCAAATGTGAATACTGCCACCTCCAAATTGGTTGTGCTGACGAACACAGCAATCTGCAAAGCGCTCTCCACACCGTCGCCAAATCCGCATACGTCCATCAGCAAAGGATATGTTGAATCTGTTCTCGTCTGTGAATAGGACAGCATTCCACTGCAGTCTAGTCCATCTGACATGTTGCTCTGCCCATTGCAGGTGCTGCTGACAATGTCTGTGAGTCAAGTTTGGCCCAACATAAGGTCGTCTTGCAGTAAGGCCTGTATCTCTGAGTCGTCGTATGACTGTCATTCGAGAGACTTGCCCACGTCTACCCACTATTGCTCTTGCTGTTTGACTTGCCGGGAGAGAACGATTCCTTAGGTGACTCAGCACAATATGACGATCTTGCGCAGGGGTAGTAACTCGTGGTTGGCCACTCCGAAGTCTATCCCGGGCACTGCCAGTGGTTCCGTAACGTTCATTGAGACGTACAATAGTCTATAATAATAATAATAATAGCCCCTTCAGTCATAACTGACCATGGGAATGCGCCCCTGAGGTAACAGCCCTCAGCTGCTTATTTTCCTGGTGCTCCTTTCGACGTTTTCTCCTCACCTCTGCTTCTTGTGTGAGCCTCTCTTCGCCCAATCTGAGGTGGCGCCGTAAATAGCATCGCCACTTAGTGCGATCGGCAGCTTCATCCTCCCATGTTGCTGGATCCATGTCCAGTGCCCTCATATCTCTTTTGCACACATCTTTGAACCTCAGCTGTGGTCGCCCAACTGTTCTCTTGCCATCTGTTAATTGTCTGTAGAAGATATCTTTTGGGATGCGACCATCTTCCATGCGGCGAACATGGCCAAGCCAGCGAAGTCTGCGCTGTCTAAGAAGCGTATACATACTTTGAAGGCCAGCACGTGACAACACCTCGACATTTGTCACTTTATCTTTCCACGAGATGCCGAGGATGCGGCGTAGACACCGCAAATGGAAGGTATTGAGCCTTCTTTCTTGCTTAGCATAGGTCGTCCAGGTCTCGCTGCCATATAGGAGTGTGCTGGTGACGCAGGCATTATATACCGCAGCTTTGGTCTTCATTGTGAGTTTAGAGTTTCCCCAAACACGCGATGTGAGGCGGGCAAAAGTAGCTCGTACAATAGTGCTGTGGTGGCAATTCATCCTTCTGGCAATGGCCCGCGAACTCATTCCGGTCTCCAACATACCAATGGCTCGTTGGCTGTCGTTTTCAGATAGTCATGGCATTTCAAGCACATGTACTGGGTGTTTTGTCTCAACGGCCTTTTTATACCGAGTATACTGCCACAACGCGTACACATTTTAAGGGTCATAGCTGTTGGGAATCGTGTTGCACGTGTAACTTTCATTGTTTTCATGTAGTCTGTACACAAACCCATGGGTTGAATCATGCACTTTCCATTCCAGCAGCCATTCGCTCTCTACCTCATGACAAACACGGGGAAAATCCATTCCCACACTTTTTTTTTCCAGCTTCTCGGCATCAGTATATATAATAGTGGTTCGTTTTTAATGTGCTTCAGTATATTATAGTAGCATTTATGACAGTAACTTAAGATTTATTACCATGACTTAATATAAATTACAGTTGCTTAACATTTATGACAAAACCTTAACATTAATTGTAATAATAGTTGTAACAGTAACTTAACATTCATGATGAAAGTAACCTAATAAAGACCTGGAAAAAAAAAGCACCAAAATGCAAATATCTCTAACTGTAACTAATATAAACATTAATAAACTGCAAGTGTAGCAGCAAAACTCAGTATAAGAAATCCTGTGCCTACAAAAATCAGTGATTAAAAGCTAGACAATACAAACATATTTACACACTTTTATGAAGCATAGTAACACCAGAAGGTGGAAGAAGCAAAGACATCAGTAACCGAATGAATAAAGCCAGAATAGCCCTTGCCAATCAAAACAATATCCAGAAATCTTCCCAGTACAGAACAAACACTAAATTTATGAAATTTATGAGAATTGCAATCTTTCTGTATAGAGCAGAATGCTGGAGGGTAACAGAAAAGGAAATGTCCAAATGGTCCTCTTTCCACACAACCTGCCGTAGCAACATTTTTAGAGTTTTCTAGCCCAAAACCATCACCAACCAAGAACTGTTAACTTGAAGCCATCAAGAAGATATGCACACCATCATAGTGGGTAGACTGGAACTGGGTTGGCCACATCCTTAGATGAGACCCTGACACCATCACCAGAACTGCCATGCTATGGACCCCAAAAAGAAGGCAAAAGCGAGGCCGACCAAAAGAAACTCGGCATAGAACTGTGGAAGCAGAGGTGCAAAGCATGAATCAGAGTTGAGGCACCACATGATGGATGGCTGCCAACTGAACAAAATGGAGATGGTATGTTGCTGCCCTGAAAGTCTATAGTTTTTGGTTGTTGTTTTGTGTTGTAAAGACACTGGAGATAGAAAGGATAGACATTGAGGAAACCTGCTGATAGCATTACCAGGCAGTCCTAGCTCTGGAATCCCCAAAGTAACAGAGGTAGAGGGAGCTCAAGGAACTGGAGACAAACATGAAGGAATGAAGACATTGATCATCATGGGATAGGAAGACTTGGCCTTAGTTTGTAGAAAGCCTATGCTTCTTGGGAGTTAAAAGGTGATTGTGTTGTTGTCCTACACTAGCCGTGATGGTTACTGATTGCTTCATCAGGCCAAGGACCCAAGAAGAAGAAGAATAGCTGCAAAACTGACAGATTTAAGCTCTGAATCTGAATATGCTTGTCGATAGTCAGACAACAGAATGACAAACTGATTTCTGTTTCTCTTTTCAATTTTCCTTGCATGATACATCAAATGCTTACAAAGGAAAATTTAACTCTTAGACTAAACACTGACAACAAAGAAAAAAACAAACCCTCCAAAAATTACTGCCTTCATGTGAAGTCTTTGGCTTATCCTTCTCTATCTTCTTATTATGTCCATGATCATTGTCTTCAGAAAATCTGGGAAGAACAAATATAGTGACAGCATCAATGGTTTTAAAATGACCTTGTTCTGATAAATGGGATATATTTAGTAATATGGAGAATGAATGAACAAACTTTATTTTCAAAGGGCTGAAAACTGGGTGCTCTGGCCCATCTAACATTCTGTCCTTTCTGTCTTTCATCATTTGTACTGTATCCATTCACTGTCACATGCATTTTAACAACTTTAAGTGATGCATGGCTGCAAATGTAACATAAAAGCATACTCATTTACAGTATTCAATCACAATCAAGAAATAAAATATGTTGAAAAAGCAACATCATCATCTAGCCCTATATAACAATATATTATTACACAATGGTCTGGAAACATAATCAGATTAGAGGAGGTATATAAGCAGCATTGATGAAGTATTAGTAAAGTCTGAGTTTGTATGAAGTATGTGTATTTTTAGATCATGTGAAAGACTGCTCCAAAGAGGAGCAGCAGTGTAAGCCAAGTATTTCTTGAATACGTCAAGCCTGGGCTTGGGCACTTGTAATCTGTTTAAGCATTGGTTACATATTCCATTATATATGAAAAGCAGCCACAGATAAACTACAGCATTCTGCAGCATTTGATGTGACATAACCCATGTAGTTCCCAGGAGTCTCTGAAGGGACAAAGAAAGAATAAGACATGCACCCTCAGGCATATCGTACAAGGCGACTAATATCAGGTTATACTTGGTGTTGGCAATCTCATCAGGTACAACAAAATGTTACAGAAATCACCACTGCAAGAGCATGTAACTGCTTGGTGCTGGCTTTCTTCAAGGGAACCAGCTGCAGTGGGTGGCTCTATGCTCCATAGGGAGCGCAAGGGAAAAATGATGATGATGATTCTGTGACACAGATTTTGTGAATTAATTTAGCTTCACTTAAGAGGGAATACTTTCTGGGAGATAATTAACAGAAACTAGATGCCCTGCACTTTTATTTTAAGTGAACTGAGTTCTGTGTGTGTAGGACATGCAGCAACCATCCTATATTATGAAGAAATAGTCTAAGTGTGTTTGTATTTGGGAATATGTAGAACATCTGCCTTACTTCTTCATCTACAAAATGTTTGATTTTTGGTTAACTTGGTAAACTTTCGTTTCTTGTTTTTGTGTTTAACTTCCTTAACATTTCAAAACCTTAGGTTTAGAAATAAACAATGGTCATCATTGTCCTGTAAATAACGAGTTTGAAGACAAAGAAAGATTTTTCCCTTACAATTTCTGATAGCCTCACTTGGGGTCAAAGATATCATCATTATCCTTCAAGTTCCCAAGGAGTGTAAGCCATCAACATATCATGCTAAGCCTGAATGTTTTGTGCCATTTGTTCAAGGTCTTTCCAAGATTTCTTTACTCATTTCATGTTGGTCTCTAGTTCCCTTCTCCATGTGTTTTTATGTCCCCAACACCTCTTTTACCCTGAAGATTCCAGAACAAGGACTGCCTTGTAATGTTTTCAACAGGTTTACTAAGTGTGTCTCCAATACAAAGCCAGCATGTTTTTCTCACCACCTGTTCCAATGGCAACTGTCTGGTTCTTGTCATCAATTCCACGTTGATGATCTTATCATACCATTTCAATTCTTCTATTCTATGCAAACACCCACACATGAAGTCTGTAATTTCTTGGTTGTAGTTTTTGTTGCTCTCCACATTTCACAGCCATACAATAGGACTGACTTGACATTTCAGTTGAAGATTTGTATTTTGGGTCAAAGATAAATGACATACTGCCATCACCGGTGTCAATACCTTGCCGAGGTATGGCGGCTTGCGCACCCTGATTACCCTCAGAGCTATGCCAGCGGGAGTTTTACTCATGGAAGGTTCTACCAAGCTGGACAGGTTTGCGCGGGCAGGGGTTAGACTAAAGCAGACACCCTGGTCCTCCAGGTTGGGAGTTTTAGCATAGGGCTGACACCCCTGTCTATGTAAAAAAAAATTGAAGTTACGGAAACAACAACGAATAAACAAACTTTGCTGCGGGATGGACATCCGGAGTCTGAGGCTCGTATGACTGTCAGTGGTGAGGGCCAAAAGGAAGCCACTGACATGAGAACGGATGTCCTGGCCGCAAGGCATGATACAAGAGTGGGATTTTGGGGTGTCAGGACGGTGAATGAGACGGGTGGGCTGGGACAGGTCGCGGCAGAGGTGAGAAGCTATAGGTTACACATTCTAGGGATAAGCGAGAGCAGATGGACAGGGGCAGGAAAAGTTAAAACAGCAACAGGAGAAACAGTACTTTATTCTGGAAGAGAGGATGGACAGCACAATGAAGGTGTAGCCATTATTCTACAGAAAGGAATAGAAAGGACATTACTGGAATGGAGACCCATCAGCAGCAGACTGATAAGGTTGGGATTGAAAGGTAGATTCACCGGTACTTCTTCTTCTTTGATCCATAACCGCCAACCGTCAAAGCAGTCAGCGGCCATCACGCCTGGTGGCATCTTGTAGGGCAGCAACAAATTGATTCCACTTTGCTCGGTCGGCGGCCATCCTTCGTACAGTGCCCCAACTGTGGTTCATTCTTTGCATCTCAGCTTCCACAGTTCTCCGCCAAGTTGTTTTTGGTCGGCCTCTCTTTCGCTTTCCCTCGGGGGTCCATAGCATAGCTGTTCTTGTGATGGTATCAGGGTCCCTTCTGAGGACATGGCCAACCCAACTCCAGCGTCTGCCAGCTATGATGGTGTGCATGTCCTCCTGGTTACTCCGAATAAGTAGTTCTTGGTTGCTGATGGTGTTTGGCCAAAAGATTCGGAGAATTTTCCTTAGGCAGATTGTGTGGAAAGAGGACAGTTTCGACATTTCCTTCTCTGTTACTCTCCAACATTCCGCACTATAGAGAAGCACAGAAAGTACACAGCTCTTATACAGTCTTAATTTGGTGTTTGTGCTGTACTGGGAAGACTTCCAAATGTTGTTGAGAACAGCAAAGGCTGTTCTCGCTTTATTCATTCTGTTGTTAATGTCCTTGCTTGTTCCGCCGTCAGGTGTTACTATGCTTCCTAGGTAAGTAAATGTGTCTGTCTGTTCTAACTTCTGGTTCCTTACTGTTACTGGCTCAGGATTGCCCACATTTAGTGTCATGACCTCTGTCTTCTTCAAATTGATGTTCAGGCCAACCTGCTGGCCATACTTATTCAGTCTATCGGTTTTGTCTTGAATGTGTTGGTGTGAATGCGCGAGTAGTGCAATGTCATCTGCATATTCCAAATCTTCCAGTGTAGAAAACGTTGTCCATCTAATTCCTCTTGGACTGCCCTCTGTAGTCTGGCGCATCACCCAATCTATGACTGTCAAAAATAATGTTGTTGATAAGGGGCATCCCTGTCGTACTCCTGTTTTCACTTCGAAAGTTACATTACTCGATCCAACACTGCACGTAAAGTTAGAATAGAGGCTTTTTATAATGGAAACAATGCGGCTGGGAATTCCATAAGCCCTCAGAATTTTCCATAGGCTGTCCCTGTGTATGCTGTCGAAAGCCTTTTCAAAATCAACAAAGTTAATGTACAGCTGTCTCTGCCATTCTGAGCACTGCTCTATAATGTTCCTGAGGGTAAATATATGATCTGCACATCTTCTGCTCTTTCTGAAGCCCGCTTGTTCTTTCCTCAGTTTATGGTCTACTGCTTTTGAAATTCTCTGGATGATTATCCTGCCTAGTATTTTGCTGGGAACTGAGAGGAGGGTAATTCCTCTCCAGCTGTTGCAGTCTGCAAGGTCGCCCTTCTTGGGCAATTTGACAATTATTCCTTTACTCCACTCTGTTGGTGTTGTCTCAGTTTCCCAGACTTGTGCAAATAGTGGTTCTAATAGTTCTGCTGCTAGTTCAGGGTCTGTCTTGAATAGCTCAGCATTCAGATTGTCGTGACCAGGCGCTTTTCCATGTTTTAGCCCTTTGATAGCTGTGATAATTTCTTCTTTTCGTGGAATGTCTGTATTTACGTCTAAGTCACTTTCAGCCTCAGGAACATTCAGCTGAGTCTCTGGTGGTTCCTTATTCAGTGTTTCTCTGAAGTGCTCTGCCCATCTTGTTTCCTGCCCCTGTGCTGTGGTGATGAGATTTCCTTGCTTGTCTCTTACTAACGTTATGTTGTTTGCACCTCGTTTTCCACTGATAGCTTTAGTTATTTTATAAACTGTGCTTTGTTCATTTCTCAGTGCTGCCTCTTCTGCCTGTCTTGCAAGGTCATCCAGAAATGTCCTTTTGTCAGCACGGGTTTGACGTTTTACTTCCTTGTCCAGCTGACTGTACTGTTCACTATATATTGCCTTTAACCTGGGAGACTTAGCTTCTGTTTTCTTCCTTTTCATTTCCTTTCTCTCCGCTATGGTGTTCAGCGTTTCTGGTGTTATCCAGTCTTGGCTCTTTCTTTCCTGGAATCCCAAGCATGACTTGCTGCTTTCTTTGTATATTGTTGAGATGGTGTTGAATTTCTGGTCCACATTGTCGGTCTCTGTTCTTTCCTGGCTTTTGGTAATCAGATATCGCCTCTTTACGTCGACCATGAAAGCTTTTCTGGTGAGGGGGTCCTTAAGTTTCGTGATGTTATATCTTTTCTGTTTGACTGCAACTGGTCCAGCAGCTCTGAGTTTCACCTTCAGTCTTGCTACTACTAGGTGATGATCACTTCCCACATCTGCGCCTCTTCTTACTTTCACGTCTTGTAGTGCATGTCTCCATCTGCCATTGATCATTATGTGATCTATCTGGTTTTTGTCTCGTCCGTTTGGTGATTCCCATGTTAACTTGTGCACTTCTTTGTGTTGAAAAAGTGTTCCTCCAATGACCAGGTTGTTAATACTGCAGAAGCTTATTAATTTGTCCCCATTCTCATTTACTGTTCCACTGCCGCATTTCCCCATTACTCTTTCGTTATATTATTGTGTGTTCCAACTTTCGCATTTAGGTCTCCCATTACTATAATAAGATCGTACCTGGGTACAGTTTCCATTTCCTTTTGTACCTGTTGATAGAAATCGTCCTTGATCTCTTCATCGCTGTCGTTTGTTGGTGCATAGCATTGTATAATTGTGGTGTTGGTGAATCTCCCCCTCAGTCTTGCTCTTATTAGTCTGTTGTTAATGGGTTTCCATTCCAGTAGAGACCTTTCCATTCCTTTCTTAAGGATAATGGCTACACCTTCATTGTGCTGACCGTCCTCTCTACCAGAATAAAATACTGTTTCCCCTGTAGCTGTTTTTATTCTCCCCATCCCTGTCCATCTGCTCTCGCTTATTCCCAGGATATGTAGTTTGTAATTCCTCATCTCTGCTGTGATCTGTCTCAGCTTTCCTGCCTCATTCATAGTTCTGACATTCCAAAAACCAATTCTGGTTTCATGTTTTGCAGTCTGGGCATCCGTTTTCATGCCAGTGGCTTCCTTTCGGCTTTCACCACTGTCAGTCATACGAGCCTGAGACTCCGGATGTCCGTCCTGCATCAAAGTATTTTCATTTATTGCTGTTTCCGTAACGTGTGTGATTTTTTACACAGACAGGGGTGTCGGCCCTGTGCTAAAACCCCCAACCTGGAGGACCAGGGTACCAGCTTTTGTCTGATCCCTTACCCACGCAGACCAGTCCAGCATGGTTGAACCTACCAGGAGTAAAACTCCCACTGGCATTGCTCTGGGGATTGTCAGGGTACACAAGCTGCCATACTGCTACAAGGTATAGGTACCATTGATGGCAGTCACCGGTACTACAATAGTACAATGCTGCGCACCAACGGGTGACAGCGGTGGAGAGGTCAGGGATGAGTTCTGTCGGCGACTGCAGAGGGAGATGGAGGACACACCTAGATGTGGTCTTGTTGTAGTAATGGGAGACCTCGGTGCGAGAGCTGGTACACACAGTACATGTGGTGAGAGAGTGATGGGGAGGTGCAGCGGCGGAGGGGCAAATGAAAGTGGGGATAAATTGATGGGTTTCTGTGGTATTGGCAACCTGGTCGTTGGGGGAACGCTTTTCCCATGTAAAGAGGTTCACAAATAGACATGGGGATCACCGGGTGGTCAGGGCGGAGGCCAGATAGACCACATCGTGACTGATGGTAGATGGAGACATGCATTGCAGGATGTGAGGGTGGGGGGAGGTGCAGATGTGGGGGGTGATCGCCATTTGGTGGTGGCAAAACTGAGGGTGAAACTAAGAAGGGCTGGACCGGCTGTGGCTACACAGAGAAGGTTTGACATCAGCGGATTGAGGGACCCCCTTGCCAGAGGAGCTTTTGCGGCTGACATGGAGAAACGATATCGGTTTGCCAGGGGTCAGGACGGGACATTGGCTGATGATGTGGACCGGGAGTTCAACAATTTTAACGGTATATAAGGAGAGCGGCGGATCATGCTTGGGATTCCAGGAAGGGAGGAGGCGGGACTGGATAGCACCAGAAACATTGGACACCATAACACTGAGAGGGGAAATGAGGGGAGAGGGAACAGAGGCTAGGTCCCCCGTGTTAGGGCAACTGTGTAGCGAACAGTGTGGTTGGCTGGGCGGGGAAGTTGGGCGCCAGGCCCAAGCCAACAGGGGGAATTTCCTGGGTGATCTTGTGGGACAGGTGGGGGAGGCGGTGCTGGGAGATGGGCAGGGCACAGTGTACAGAATGGCTAGGTTCATTGGCGGAAAACAGGGTGCAAACAGTGTTACATTGGTGGGAGATGAGCAAGGGGATCTCGTCGCGGCGGCGGAGGGATGGGAGACGGGATGGGCAGAGCACTTCGGGAGGCTCTGGGCAGGGGGCCACCGGAGACACGGTTGAATGTTCCTGGGGCTGAGAACGATCTGGATGTGGGTACAGACATTCCACGAGAGGAGGAGGTCATCACAGCAATCGAGGGGTTGGGGAATGGAGGGGCTCCTGGCCGTGATGACTTGAATGCAGAGCTATTTGGGACAGACCCTGAGCTGGCGGCAGAGCTGCTAGAACCACTGTTTGCGCAGGTCTGGAGGGCGGGGACGGCTCCATCAGAGTGGAACAGAGGAATGGTTGTCGGGTTGCCCAGGGGGGAAGATCTTGCGGACTGCAATGGTTGGAGAGGGGTTGCTCTTCTCTCAGTTCAAGGCAGGATGCTGGGCTGGATAATTATACAGAGAGTTTCAAGAGCGGTGGACCACAGGCTGGGGAAGGGGCGGGCAGGGTTTGGAGAGAGCAGAGGATGTGTGGATCATATATTCACTCTCAGGAACATTGTGGAGCGGTGCTCGGAGTGGCAAGGACAGCTGTACATTGGTTTGGTTGGTTTCGAGAAGGCTTTTGATAGCGTATGTGGGGACAGTTTGTGGAGGATGCTGAGGGCTTGTGGAGTTCCGGGCTGTGTGGTGTCAGTCGTGGAAAGCCTCTGTGCTAACTTTGCATGTTGTGTTGGGCAGAGCAACCTAGCCTTTGAGGTGAAGATGGGAGTGCGACAGGGATGCCCCTTATCAACCACTCTATTTTTGACAGTCATAGATTGGGTGATGCGCTAGACAACAGGGGGCAGTCCAAGAGGAATAATATGGACTACATTTTCTACATTGGAAGATCTGGAATATGCAGATGACATTGCACTGTTAGCACATTCACATCAACACATCCAGGAAAAAACGGATAGACTTGGTGGGTTTGGCCAGTGGGTGGGCTTGGGCGTCAATTTAGGGAAGTCAGGGGTCATGGCGCTCGGTGTGAGCAACTCTGGGCCCATGTAGGTGGGGGGGTCTGCGGCTGGTACAGACAGACGCCTTCACATACCTAGGATGCGTGGTGACACCAGACGGTGGGGCGGGTGGGGACATCGGCGTCAGAATGAATAGGGCAAGAGCGTCCTTTTTTTTGGCCTAGACAGCATCTGGGGGTCCTCTCAATACAGCACAGGCACAAAGTTAAGATTGTGTCAGAGCTGTGTGCTTTCTGTGCTTCTCTGTGGTGCGGGGTGCTGGAGAGTTGCAGAGAGGGAGGTGTCGAGGTTGTCCTCTTTTCACACGACATGCCTGGGAAAAATTCACCGAGTCTTTTGGCCGAGTGCCATCACCAGCCAAGATCTGCTTACTCTGAGCAAGCAAGAGGACATGCACACCATCACAGCTGGCAGACGCTGGAGCTGGGTTGGCCATGTCCTCAGAAGAGACCCCGATGCCATCACAAGAACAGCTATGCTTTGGACCCCTGAAGGAAAACGAAAGAGAGGCCGACCAAAAACAACCTGGCGGAGGACTGTGGGGGCTGGGATGCAGGGAATGAACCAGAGTTGGGGCACTGTACGAGGGATGGCTGCCACCGACCGAGCAAAGTGGAATCAATTTGTTGTTGCCCTACAAGATGCCACTAGGCGTGATGGCCACTGACTGCTTTGATGGTCGGCGGCTAAGGATCAAAGAAGATAAATGACATAAAAACATGTCACTATCCAAAGTACGGGCAGTCACACTTTTCAGCCAATGGCAATACATCTAAAGTTATGCCATTAACCACTTAATCTGCTAACCATACTTTTGAGACACTTCAAAGAATTCTAAGGTGATGTCACTAGCCACAAGATGTGTTATCTCTGTGACTTGTCTAACAAATAGCACAGCTAGATATTTAAACATTAACTTTGATATTACATTTTCAAATGTGTCATTGTTTTCAATAATATCTTACTTATGAGATGTCATCTGTTTTGAATGAGAATCAGTGTCTGAAGTTTGAGAAATAGATCTCTTGATACTTGATGGAGTACCAGCATTTTCTGTGAAAAGAGAAGGTCAAGCTTTATATATGTCCAACCCGCAATAATAATTATAAAATGCAGTCAGGAAGCAAGAAGTGTCTTTCAATAAGTTTTAAATCATTCTCCTATATATCAACATTTCAAGTTTCAAGGCATCAATTTGTTTCTTCCAACTGCTTGTTCACTGCTAACATGTCTACATCAAACAATTTAATATAATATGTATATATATATATATATATATATATATATATATATATATATATATATATATATATATATATATATATATATATATAGTGTGATTCGCTTGCATGGCTAGGCGGGGTTGTCGCACAGAAGGTCTTGGGTTCGTGTCCTGGGTAAGCCACTCACATCTGCTGTTTTTCTGTTGTCTAGTGTTCTACTTCTTTATTTCTTACGAGTGCCTGAAAACATACCTTTATGTTTGTCTAATATTTATTTACTGTTTACAGGCCTCGGGTTTCCCTTCCTTATGTGTTATAAATGCTGCCAAGATGCATGGTGTGAGTATATATCTTGTATGGATGGTCTCCAAATGCAATATGGATATCATTTGCTCTATTTATTCTTCTAATCATTGTTTTTAGTGGATTTTCATGCCTAACTGCTGTGACCTCTCATCGCATGTGAAAGACCTTTTACAAACAGCTTACTTTTACTACATTTATTCTAGCCCCATCTATCCAGCCATGTAGGAACTTATTCTAGCCCCAACTATCCAGCCATGTAGGAACTTATTCTAGCCCCATCTATCCAGCCATGTAGGAACTTATTCTAGCTCCAACTATCCAGCCATGTAGGAACTTATTCTAGCCCCATCTATCCAGCCATGTAGGAACTTATTCTAGCTCCAACTATCCAGCCATGTAGGAACTTATTCTAACCCCAACTATCCAGCCATGTAGGCTTATTCTAGCCCCAACTATCCAGCCATGTAGGAACTTATTCTAGCTCCAACTATCCAGCCATGTAGGAACTTATTCTAGCCCCATCTATCCAGCCATGTAGGAACTTATTCTAGCCCCAACTATCCAGCCATGTAGGAACTTATTCTAGCCCCAACTATCCAGCCATGTAGGAACTTATTCTAGCTCCAACTATCCAGCCATGTAGGAACTTATTCTAGCCCCATCTATCCAGCCATGTAGGAACTTATTCTAGCCCCAACTATCCAGCCATGTAGGAACTTATTATAGCCCCAACTATCCAGCCATGTAGGAACTTATTCTAGCTCCAACTATCCAGCCATGTAGGAACTTATTCTAGCCCCAACTATCCAGCCATGTAGGAACTTATTCTAGCCCCATCTATCCAGTAATGTAGGAACTTATTCTAGCCCCAACTATCCAGCCATGTAGGAACTTATTCTAGCCCCAACTATCCAGCCATGTAGGAACTTATTCTAGCCCCATCTATCCAGCCATGTAGGAACTTATTCTAGCTCCAACTATCCAGCCATGTAGGAATCACTAACACCGTATACAAAGTACAAAGCCAGAATGCAAAGTTGAGAGCTCAGAGTGGTCATTTACATAACTGTAATTAGGTATTGCCATTTTATAGTCAAACTGAATGTTATATAATTTCTTCTGATGCAGATTTTCTATTGATCACGTTATACTCTGACAATATAGTAAAGGATTTGAGATAGTGAATTAGAACTTGTAACTATGGTACTAATAAATAATATGGCAATACACCTTCTGCTTTTGTTAAATGGCAACTGAAAATTTTATTCAGCATCACCCCAGTTTTCTATGTTGGTTCCTACCTCACCACAAACACGTTAAAAAAAACAAAAAAAGCACAATAGAAATAACCACATGGTAATTCTTATGTGTGGTTAGACAAAACAAAACCAGATATCTGCTTGTGCAAAATTTCATGTTTACCTTGACTGGATGGACTGGACCCTGAAGAATATTGGCTCCTTAAAAAAGAAAAAAAAAAAATATATATATATATATATATAAATATTTTTTTTTAATTTTTATTTTAACAAGTTACAGATTTTACAGATAATTTAAACAAGACATTTTTAAAAATAAAAATTTTGAAATTATATTTTACTAAGGCAGATTTAGAAAACACATTTTTCTTTTTTTACCATATACAGTCATGCGCCGCCTAACATCCACGATACGTTCTGTGAAATAGGACGTTATGCGATTTGGACGTTGTGCGAACACCATACCTTATACTTAGCAAAGTTATATGTGATACTGTACTGTACCTGTATTGACTAAATAGCCAAGATCCTGTACACATATAGTACTCTATTTCAGCTAATGTACTTTTTCTGGCAAGGTAATACTGTCCATTTTAAACATTTGCTGGGGCAAATAACCTCCCTCTACAATTAGTTTATCTAGGGTTTCGACAAAATCTTCCATACCTGTCAACCTCCAGAGACAAAAATCTGTACGCCGGACCAAAAAAATCCTTACAAACACCCAAAAATCCTTACGCAAAAAATATATTAATAAATTATACGCAATACAGTTTTAAAATGAGAAATGACATATACAAATCTATTAGCATTTGAATTATTGTGATATAAAACATGCTAATAGTCTCATGCTGTTCTTTCTTCTCTTCTTCTTCTTCCGTCCTTAGCCACTGACCGTCAAAGCAGTCAGTGGCCATTACGCCTAGTGGCGTCTTAGGGCAACAGCAGATAGGTTTTCTTTGTCATTGTTTCCCATCACGCCTATTGGCGTCTTTAGGGCAACGGCAAATCAACCCATCTGCTGCTGTTTCCGTAATCGAAGTGACTGGCAAACGGGTGATCAGCCCGTTGGTAATGCTGTTCTTTACATAAAAAAAAACTTAGTGATCATGATGTACACTGTTCTTTCGATGTACAGTGTTTTGTATTATAATCAACACATGCACTTTTAGCACTTTGCAGAATTGCATTTGTGGGCTTAAAGTCTGCACAGCATGTATCAATGTTAATCTTACACTGTAAAATAGAAGTGAGTGTGTCCGCATTCATGGACCTCCTGCAGTCTGTGTGGATTGTTTTCATCATTGAAAATGATCTTTCGCAGTCAGCATTGCTGTGAGGGAGTATCAGCAGTCGCTGAATGATGACTTTCAAATTAGGGAAGCGGATGGCACCAGTACTAGTTTTCTGGTCAACAACTTCCAGCCAATAGCTACAGAAGCTCTTTTTCTGACCACTATCTGTCAGTAGAGACACACACACATCAGACAACATACAGTAGTCATCGAACTCATCTTTCAGTGCTTCCTGGTCAAGATCTTGGGCAAAAGCATCTGCCAATCTGCAGATGTTTGGATACCTGAGATTATCTTTAGTGCTTGGATCTAGCACTTTTAAGTCCTTTAGAACCTGGTTGTCAAAGGGAAATTTATCAGTAATTTTTTAAACCACTGACATGTAAAAATTTCTGACATCCTCAAAAAATTAACTCTTTACTCCACTATCAGGCTCCATTTCTTTGATAAATGCTCTGTTTGAGAGGCCAATTGCCAGTATGCTGTCATCAGTGCCACCCTCTTCCTGCTTTGGCTGAGCAAAAAAGGTCTTAATAGATGCTCCCTTCTTCATTGCAAACATTTGTTCATGCAATTTCGATTTAAAATGTACTTTCAGATCATATAATCCTGAAGCTACCTCTTTAATATCTTTGCTGCATAATCTACAAAAAGCATGGGTTGATCCTAACTTGGATGCATCTACAATACCAGGGGAGAGTTTAACCCATTCGACCTGAAACTTATCATGACCTGCAAGCTTTTGTTTCTTTGAATTAGGCTCAGCCATCATTCAGTGGATGAAATATTTCAACTAATAATCTTTGTAGATGAAGAGAATGATTAAAAAATACAACAAACAAAGCAAACGGCTAACAGCAAAATAAAAATAAACAAAATTGTAAACAGAATATCAAATCTGGAAGAAAAAACGTACCACCAAAAATTTACAAAATTATTATTTACGAGTTGGTAGCCTAGACCAGTGATAACAGATTGCCACTTTATTAAAAAATAAAGCAGCTAATCTTGAGCGCTGGAATAAAGTAGGCCTACTCAACGCAAACAAACTTGTGTTTTCTAGTTATGTAGGGCCTACACAGAATATTATGACAATTTATCGGAAATATATTGAAGGGCAAGATATCAAATTTAGGAAGAAAAAACGTACCACCAAAAATTTACAAAATTATTATTTAAGAGTTGGTAGCCTAGACCAGTGCTAACAGATTGCCACTTTATTAAGAAATAAAGCAGCGAATCTTAGTGCTGGAATAAAGTAGGCCTACTCAACGCAAACAAACTTTTTTTTTCTAGTTATGTAGGGTCTACACAGAATATTATGACAATTTATCGGAAATATATTGAAGGGCAAGATATAACTGGAAAGATTAAGACAGCGATTAAATTGCAACAAAGCAAAACAAACGCAATATTTAACCAAGTTATAAGTACTTAGCTTTTTTTAAACAAAATTGCGTCGAAGTGTGGTGGCAAGCAAGCGTGGTCGTTGATAACAGGTAACTTTAAAAATACGTCATGTCACGCTGACAACCGAAAGCGCTTGAGGCCGAATTCAAAGTTTTTGCCGAATTGTTGGGTATAAAAGGTTTTGATTGGTTGCTGGGAGAGACCTCAGTTTAAAAACGGACGCCGAGATTCCCGGAATTAAAAATATAAAAAAAAATTGTTTAAAAAAACCTGGGCTAGAAAATATTTTCTGATTTAAAAAAACTTGGGTTGGAAAATATTTTTAGAATTTAAAAAAAAAAAAAAAAATTTTTTTTTATGGGAAGGGGAGAAAAATCCGTACAATGAGTCTGTACGGCCGTACACTGCTAAAAGTATCAAAAATCCGTACATTGTACGAAAAATTCGTACAGGTTGACAGGTATGATCTTCTGCCGCCTTAGCATCAGCACTCGCAGACTCACCACTCACTTTCACATTATGCGGCGAAAAACGTTTAAAGCGCTTGAACCACCCAGAACTAGCACTAAACTCGATATTGTAGTCTGGTCCTGCTTTTTCTTTAAGCATTTCGAACAAGCTTCGTGCCTTAGCAGTGATCGTCAACGTGCCGAGAGGGGTTCGCTTCTGTGTTTGGTCCTCAATCCAGGTCATTAGCAATTTTTCCATATCTGATATAGGTCCCTCTCGCATTTTCGTAAGCTTTGTAGCTTTCAGTGGAGCCAATCCTTTAACTCAGTGTTTCTCAACCCTGAAAGTAGCAACGCCCCCTTTTGACAACTAAGATTTTAAAAAGCCCCCCACCCTTTTAACACCCCCTTGCTCTTTATCGTGTATACACAAACACACACACACATACATATATTCCACCATACTTTTAAAAAAGCAATGCAGTTAATGAGTTATCTTTTCTTACAATATAAAGAAAAAGAGAAAGCACATTTATAAAAGCATAGTTATATTAAATATGTGTTTAAGTACGGAATTATATACACCACAAGTTCATTATCCTTGGAATTACAAATTGGCAGAGCAAATGATATAAAATTAGTTCTTACAACTCCATAACTATCATAATCATATCATTTTAATAGTGCCTAAATAACTGCATATATATCTTCAAATCTGAATATTTAACCCTCTCCTTATGTAACTACTTTAAACATGAAAAAATTGGAAAAATTATTTGTTGATAATAATGATATAATTATATAAAAATTCACTTACTAATGAAGCTTAATGAGATCCTTGCGCTTGGTGTGACTCAGCTAGTTTTGTAATATTTGATTCCAAGTTTGTTAAAAGAAGTCTCAAATCTCCTCTGTTACAAATCTGCAGTTGGTTTTGTTGCTTTTGTAGTAGCAACACTACTGCACTAAACCCCTTCTTCGCCAAATACGAAGTTGGGAATGCTGTAATTAGCAATTTAGTTTCATGCCAAAGAACGGGATACGCAAGCCTCTGCTGGATCCAAAATTTTTCGTAATGTGTGTGACTGAATTGTGCTTTTGCCTCGAAGTCATTTTCTAGCTCAATTAATTCTTCTTGTAAATGTTGACTAACTTGTTCCACGTCTGATTCAAATGGATTAATCACCCAATCCGGTATTATTAGTTCTTGCAAGTCTTTAAATCTTATGCTCATATCATTTTTAATAGCATCCAAATGACTGCAATAAACCTCTAAATCTGAATCTTTAAGCCTGTCCCCACCTAACTGCAGTAAACATGGAAAATGAGAAAGTTCTCGGTGACTAAGATTATTTTTATGTAATGCCAATTTGTTGATGAACCCCATGGTAATTCCTTTCACTTTAATCAGACTGATCTCATTTCCTTGTAGCTTAAGAACCTCATTTAACTTTTCAAATATATCTGAAAGATAAGCCACATCGTTTCGCAATACTTCTCTTTCGATGCTAAATGTAAAAATGTACACAACGCCCCCCTGAATGGAAGTAGCGACCCTCAATCGTTGTGACCAATCAGAACGCCCCCAGACATCTTGAAAATGCCCCCCCAGGGGGCGGCATCTCTTCCGTTGAAAAACACTGCTTTAACAGCTTGAAGAATTTTTTCTTTGTTCTTAAGGATCGTCGTGACTCGAGTGCGACATGCCCAAATCACGAGCTATAACATTCACTGGTTTTCCACCATTGTGATGTTTAATTACCTTTTGTTTCACTTCCAAATCGATACTTTTCCTTTGTCTCTTGCTGTTGCTATCACTAGAACTGGTTTTGCTGCGTTTGCGAGCCATGATGCACTTCACGGTAATGTATTTTCGAAAGTTCACATTAAAATAACGATAATAAGTACAGTACAGTACATACATAGGCCAGTAACATAGGCGTTTATTATGACTATCAAGACATATGTACTGTATTATAGGTTATATATGTACTGTACCATTATACGCCTGGCATCGCAATCGCTTTGTACTGTATACAAGAGACATAAGATACACGTGTTTGTGATGGAGTTACTGTGATTTAGTCTTCAATAGGCCCCATTTCGTTTTCTCGTCGTAACTATTGAGTGCCATTTTTGTCTTCCCTCTATTAAAGATTGGGAAGTACTCTTTTGCTCTCTGAATAATAGGGGTGTTTAGATTTGTTCTGTAGGTAAAGTCATTGCGGGTTTTTTTCTATAGGGATTAATGTAGGTTAGTATTGAATGGCACCAGTCGGCCTATTTCTAAATATCGCGATCTTGAAATTCCATTTTGTTGCGTTGTTAAATTTATCGCGGTCATTTTTCGTGGGGAAGGGGAGATGACCCCTACCCAGGTTACGTCCAACGTAAGTTGGAGTGAATCACATTCGGTTCTGCTCACCTGCTCACGCTAGCGGACGAAGTTAGGTAACGTTACGCAGCCGGAAATACGCGCGCATTTAAAGGAAGCAAGAATACACTGGTTCTAAATTTAGAGATGAGCGCATGGAAAATTTTAGAGTATCTTTAATTCTATTGGTTGTAGTGAGACGCCTAGCCTCAAGTAGGTCGGGGGTCAGCGTTGGAAAATCTAAAATAAAGTACACGGTTTTCAATTTCGGGCCTCTTAGTCGGCAGAAAGTCCGGGCCGTGTATCCAAGCATATTGTCGGCTTCTAACGCTGAAGGAACGCAGTATTGGTATGTCAGTAATTTAAAGTAGCGTGGTACTAATTTAATTTATTTCTGAACTTTATAACTTATAGTGCCATCAATTATTTCTACGAGGATAGCAGTGATATCAGTGATAAGAGATATTACGTAGGTGTGCTCTGTAAGAATTAATAGAAGGTCTGAAGAAATACATGCATCCTAGATTTATATTAATTTACAGAATATTCTGAAGCACGTGTATTTTATTTCATTGAGAGATTAATTCTGATAAGTCTCCTAATAAAATACGGGAACGGATTTTTTTCGGGAAAATTTAATCACGTGGTTTACCGGGATTTATTTGGACAGGAATTCTGGCTGGATAGAGTAGATAATTAAGTAATTTTCTATCGGGGGAGTTAAAATATAATTGCAGGGAAACCACGTGGGGTAGAGGTGAAAGGAAAATTATGGTGCCTTAAGTGGTTGTGTAATTAAATATTATGCAGAGTAGTATTTGATTTTTGTATTATGGAATTTAATGAGTTCTAGGAAATATAGTCTATAGAGATATATATATTTCTGTGTATAGAGATGTAATATATAAATGTACTGAGGAATTTTAAACACGGTGCGCATTAAATGTTATGTATTCTGTTTGTGTTTGGGGGGAACGATGATAAGGTCCTGAGACCGCTTACAGAGTTAAAGTAGGCCTAAGTACGGGAGGTTTCCCTACCTGTTTTTAATGTTTGAAGGCCTGAGGCAAGCTGTGTATAATTAGTATTGATCAGTGAGTCTGGGGTTTACTAGACAGGCAGGGGGTTGTTGGGAATAGCTGACCCAGGGTCAGGAAATATTTATCATCGTGCACAAGATGAAAGGGGGAGAGGGGAAATGGTGGAGCAGTCTGCGTTTCGGGTGTTTACATGTTTGTGCTAAGATGTGAGCGTGACTGAAGCAGCAACTGTATATGTTTTAATAGGTAAGTTATTTAGGAGAGTATTTTAGTATGGTAGTACAGAGTGGCATTTCTTTTGTGTCCACAGCAGTGGTCACGGCCCGAAGAGCGGGAGTTGCCAATAAATCTTGTTCCTGACAGCTGGCAAAGGTAGCCAGTCTTCTCAAGAGAGAAAACGTCGAGGAAGCGCCAGAGGCGTAATAGCTTGTACCGCGGTGGGTATCGGCTCTGAGTATTGTGGCCCCAGAGAGAGGGAGCGAGGAAGAGCAGGTCGAGACAGCGACGCAGTCTTCAGTGAAAAGGGTTTTCTTAAGACCCGGAGCTCTAAGCTCATATACACACCCATCGAACCCAAGCAAGCGGGTTGGTGTGTCGTTTTTTAGCCTCGGTAACAATACCGAAGGGCCTAAACCCAAATGAGGGGTAACATAGCAAGGGAGAATCAGCTTTCTTTTCGCCAAATAGAGAAGCCTCTACAGTCTACGGCAAGGGCCTAGTCATCAGAAGTACGAGTCAGAACCAGGAAGAAAGGGATATCATTACCGGTTGTTGACATGAAACGAGAACAGCAAGGCAGAAGTGGAGAGAGAGGGTGAAAAATAGATCAGGGACCTGCAGAGTCTCATATTATTCTTAGAGGATAGCCTCTGAGCCTTAGAGTTAGAGAAAAAAAGTCTATTACATAGCAGTGCAGAGTGTGACTTAGTGGCGTATACCGCTGACAGAGTTAGCAGCTGTGCAGATAGTCTTCATGAAGGGTCAGCAGCCATTGACTTTAGAGATAGTAGTGTAATAGAGAGTGGTGGCTACAGTTGAGGGCCACTAAATTAGATGGTAGTAAGAATCTAAGTAATCATTCTGATTTTGTTTCCCCAGCAAGGTGAATGAATGAGTGAGAGTGGTTGGGTTCATATTTTGATGTGTCTTATAAATTTAAATTGAGTCCTCTTTTTATTTTCCAGGGCAGTGCAAACCTGGCACGTTATATATATATATTGTTGTTACTATGTTATAAACTTATGTGGATTTGTATAATAAACTTATTTAATGTTCACTGGATCAGCTTCGTCACTGTATAGTCCTTAACTGTTGTCTGTACAGTGGTGTCTGTAGTGTTAGTTTAACCTTATCTCCTTTAGTCTGTTAAAGGTAGCCAGAGGTGGTGAGTTTATAGCATTTCTTTAGTCACGATTTGGCGAGGAAGATTTAATTTCGGTTATCCTCCTCGGGCCAATAGACTCACCTTACTACATTCACTGTCATTTCTCATAATTAATCTATTATCTTAGTCTTTTCTCACACTAGGGTCTTGTCCTATACTTGGGCATAACTCTAACTTAAATCCAACTCGTGACAAAGTGGGTGGCGATCGTCCTTGGGATCAGCTTTGTAGGATCATTCTGGTATCTTATCTAGATTGACAGATTGTTTTCTATAGGAAAGTCTGAGAATAGATTCTTTCAATATCCCCTAGACAGAGCTAGTAGAACTGATCCAGTTATAAGTTTTTCCACAGGTTGCAGGCAGTTGGATTGTAGGTATAGGTTAGTTATAGAACTTAGAGGTAATTGATGGCTAACTGATTTTTTTCTTAACAGGAAGGTAGAATTTTTAGTAGCTGCATAACAATATTTTTCAGGTCGTTATTAGTCAGACTGGTGCTAGTCTGAGTTCGGGTTTTGGGACAGCGGTTATAGAGAGATTAATTCCTAGTAGGTAACGGGAAGTTATGGGGCCTTCACGTCTCTATATTTGTGAGCTTACGGCAGAATTTGCAGGTAACATGGCTGATCTCGATAAAGTACATAAGATTGCACTTGAGGTAGCTAAGTTCATGGAGTACGGTGATAGCGAAATTCCACCCCTTCTGGAATATGCAGAAAGCTTGCAGAGGCAATATGAAGTAGACAACTTATTTGGCAATCGTCTAGCCTTGGCATGGACCTGTGCAAAAGCTGGGGACAGCGAAGCATTCATACGAGAGTTGGTAGACGAAGCGATGGAACAGGACCTGGAATCGGAAAGAAGACGACAACAGAGGGAAAAGGAGCTACTAGAAAAGGACAACCCCTCTGAAAATCTTGCGCCATTAAATGATAACTTGTCGGCTCAAACTGCGCCCCAACTCCAGGAAAAGGACTTTCTGTTGGAAATGGACCCGAAGACCAAACAAGAGAGGGAGTTAAGTAAGGAAAGCAGCCCTTACAATGCTGGGAAGATTACGAAGCGATCCCTGGCGTGGAAACTGCATAACAGGGGGAATAACGCGAGCAAGCATAAATCGGATGGCTACCGATTCTCCCATGCTCGTGAGACAGCACAACATACTCGACACGGAAAGTCGAGGGCAGGGTTTGAATCCCTAATAAGGCATGTTTCGCCAACTCCCCAGCGGGACAGCGAAAAACAACAGGCAGAGGCGCATTCGCCTGACATCCCTGTGCAGCCTAATGGCAAAACAGTGGTGATTGTGGAAGTACATTCTTTGTCGTCGGGAATTAGGCCCCCGATGGTATTAGCTCCTTCAGGAGAGGGACATACTGACAAGAACTGTATTCAAGGAACAGTAGAACAAGTCACTGAGAGCTTTATCTCAGATTCTCCGCGATCAAACGGGATCTTAAACCGTCAAGTGTCACTGCAGGACACATTCCAACTGACGCCAGTAACTCTCACAGGGGAGGGCAAGGTTGAAGGTAGAACCAGGGTGTTAGACGGAGAGCTCCCGTGGTCTACAGGTTCATCTCACCAACTTTTCAGGCCAGAAAAGAGTGAGAAAAGCGGCCTTACGCATATGCAAGGAGCTACTTTAGAGAGCTCTGTCCCTCTTCGTATTGGTAGGGGAAGAGCGAGCCCAGAACCACTGCCAGGGGCAGATATTACCTACCTTTCTTCAAAGGTAGAAGCTCTTGAGATCGATCAGGATTCAATAGAAACCCAGCAAGCAATCGGAGGCTCGACACCAGAGGAACCCGAGATGGGGCATCTTTTTTGCACTATACCAGCGGTCACAAACCCGCTGATGCGCAGCACTGTAGTCGCCGTCGCCAGGCCTCTACAGAGCCAGCCGGTCAGTTCAGCTGACCAAGTCAGTCTTTTGCCGGACAAGGCAAGGGAAGTTCCAGACCCGCCATTGGAGGGCACAGGTCTGAAGAGAGGTCAACTCTCCCACCGGAGCATGGGAGTAGTTAAGGAGAGGAAAAAGAAGAAACAGATGCGAGTTTCTTTGGCCAACAAACTTTTCCAATTTCGGAACAGTGATTCTCGCTCGTGGGACATTACAGTCAGCCGCAGGTACCTCAGGTCAGCTAGGTACAGGCCATATAAACGTAAACACCCAGCGGATAGTCTTTGTCGGACAGCACGTAACCCGCTAATTACCTGTTCAGTGGTCAGGGAGTTGTGCGGGAGCTGTACTCCACCAAGGCCAAGGACACTTATCAGGAAGAAACCCTGGAGGAGAAAATTAAGTAAACAAGGCCAGGTGCACACGGGAAGGAGGTATGGTTTGGGTGATTGGCCCAGCCGCCTGCCAGTTGCAGAGCGACTCAAAGACAGCTCGGGAGACATAGATAGGGACCAATCTGAACACCAAGACCACAGTAAATTAGATCGGCAGGCTCCGACCTCGAAGGGTGGGGTAATGTGATGGAGTTACTGTGATTTAGTCTTCAATAGGCCCCATTTCGTTTTCTCGTCGTAACTATTGAGTTTGCCATTTTTGTCTTCCCTCTATTAAAGATTGGGAAGTATTCTTTTTCTCTCTGAATAATAGGGGTGTTTAGATTTGTTCTGTAGGTAAAGTAATTGCGGGTTTTTTTTCTATAGGGATTAATGTAGGTTAGTATTGAATGGCACCAGTCGGCCTATTTCTAAATATCGCGATCTTGAAATTCCATTTTGTTGCGTTGTTAAATTTATCGCGGTCATTTTTCGTGGGGAAGGGGAGATGACCCCTACCCAGGTTACGTCCAAAGTAAGTTGGAGTGAATCACATTCGGTTCTGCTCACCTGCTCACGCTAGCGGACGAAGTTAGGTAACGTTACGCAGCCGGAAATACGCGCGCATTTAAAGGAAGCAAGAATACACTGGTTCTAAATTTAGAGATGAGCGCATGGAAAATTTTAGAGTATCTTTAATTCTATTGGTTGTAGTGAGATGCCTAGCCTCAAGTAGGTCGGGGGTCAGCGTTGGAAAATCTAAAATAAAGTACACGGTTTTTCAATTTCGGGCCTCTTAGTCCGGCAGAAAGTCCGGGCCGTGTATCCAAGCATATTGTCGGCTTCTAACGCTGAAGGAACGCAGTATTTGGTATGTCAGTAATTTAAAGTAGCGTGGTACTAATTTAATTTAGTTTCTGAACTTTATAACTTAATTTAGTGCCATCAACTTGTAACGCCATTTTATTTCTACGAGGATAGCAGTGATATCAGTGATAAAGAGATATTACGTAGGTGTGCTCTGTAAGAATTAATAGAAGGTCTGAAGAAATACATGCATCCTAGATTTATATTAATTTACAGAATATTCTGAAGCACGTGTATTTTATTTCATTGAGAGATTAATTCTGATAAGTCTCCTAATAAAATACGGGAACGGATTTTTTCGGGAAAATTTAATCACGTGGTTTACCGGGATTTATTTGGACAGGAATTCTGGCTGGATAGAGTAGATAATTAAGTAATTTTCTATCGGGGGAGTTAAAATATAATTGCAGGGAAACCACGTGGGGTAGAGGTGAAAGGAAAATTATGGTGCCTTAAGTGGTTGTGTAATTAAATATTATGCAGAGTAGTATTTGATTTTTGTATTATGGAATTTAATGAGTTCTAGGAAATATAGTCTATAGAGATATATATATATTTCTGTGTATAGAGATGTAATATATAAATGTACTGAGGAATTTTAAACACGGTGCGCATTAAATGTTATGTATTCTGTTTGTGTTTGGGGGGAACGATGATAAGGTCCTGAGACCGCTTACAGAGTTAAAGTAGGCCTAAGTACGGGAGGTTTCCCTACCTGTTTTTAATGTTTGAAGGCCTGAGGCAAGCTGTGTATAATTAGTATTGACACTAGTCAACAACCAAAATGTACCAGAAATGAAAATAGCTGATCTTAACTAATTTTGGTGTGCTGAAAACGAAAATGACATTAAAAAATGTTGATTGGCTCTAGTTTTCAAGATATATGCTACTAGTTTATTTAATTACGGTAAATTTATATATATATGACGCAACTGTTGTGGGCGATTGCATAATTTTTTCTAATGACCAATAAAAATGTTACTAAAAGTTGATGATGCAATCCTACCTATGATTACATCACCTTTGTGTATAAATACCTTATCTCTGATAAAATTTTGCCATTAGTTAGTGCATTTGTCCTTATCAAAAGTATCGTAGTTAGAAATGCCAGAAGGCGTAGTTTGTATTTTGGCTGCAGAATAGGAGATCAAGATAAGAGCTGGGTGCCACACATATGCTGCAATACATGTGCAGCACATCTTAAACTGTGGTTGACTGGCAAAAGGCAAGCTATGCCTTTTGCAGTCCCAATGATTTGGAGAGAGCCCACTGATTATCTCAACAACTGTTACTTTTGCATGGTCCCTCCAATTGGGAAAGGCATATCAAAGAAGAAAAAATGGACTGGAATATCCAAACATCCCCTCTGCAATACTTCCGGTACCACATGGCGATGACCTACCAGTTCCCAAAGTGCCAGAATCCTTTTCAGCTGCTTCCACTGATGAAGAGGACATTGGTGGTCCTGAACCATCAACCTCAAGTGACACAGATTTTGAGCAAACTACATCCACTAACCCAAGTAGAACTGAATGATCTTGTAAGAGATCTGAATTTACCGAAGAACAAGGTGGAGCTTTTGGGTTCCAGATTGCAACAGTGGAATCTCCTGACAGAAGATGTTACAATTTCTGTGTATAGGAACCGCCAGAAGCCGCTTATTACATTCTTTTTCAAAGAGGGTGACCTTTCTGCGTGCCACAACATTTCTGGTTTAATGGCAGCCCTCAACATCAATTACATACCGGAAGAGTGGAGGCTTTTCATTGATTCATCCAAGACAAGTCTTAAAGCTGTTTTGTTGAATAATGGTAATGTGTTACCGTCAATTCCAGTTGGTCACGCAGTTCATATGAAAGAAACTTATGAAAACATTAAGCAGCTTTTGAAGTGTATAAACTACGATCATCATCATTGGTCACTTTGCGGTGACTTAAAAGTGGTCGCTCTTTTGCTTGGACTACAGGGTGGATACACCAAGTACTGTTGCTTTCTCTGTGAGTGGGATAGCCGTGCACGAAGTGACCATTACATCAGAAGACATTGGCCAATCAGGCAGTCATTGCAGCCTGCAGTAAGAACGTTGAGAACCCAGCAGTTGTCGACACCAGCAAGATTTTGTTGCCACCCTTGCACATTAAGCTGGGTCTCATGAAAAACTTTGTCAAGGCAATGGAGAAAACAGATGAGGCTTTCAAATACCTCATCAGAAAATTTCCAAGACTGAGTGAAGCTAAAATAAGAGAGGGAGTATTTGTTGGTCCGCAAATTCGAAAACTTCTTCATGATGACGAGTTTCTTTGCGTGTTGCATGGCAAGGAAAAAGCAGCATGGCTAGCATTTAAGTCAGTGGTGGACAATTTTCTTGGAAACAACAGATCTGATAATTACAATGAAATTGTAGAAAATCTCCTTCAGAAGTATAAGAGTCTTGGCTGCAACATGTCTTTGAAAATTAATTTTCTGGATTCTCATCTGGATTTCTTTACGTCAAACTGTGGAGCGGTCAGTGATGAGCATGGTGAACGATTTCATCAGGACATTGCTGCTATGGAGACAAGGTATCAAGGCAATTGGAGCCCTTCAATGCTTGTTGATTACTGTTGGACTGTGACAAGAGACACCTCATCGATTGACTACAAGAAGCAAGCAAAGAGAGCTCGAACAGCGACTGAATAATGACGGAATGGGTTCAAATGTGCCTTTTTAAAGCATGATATGTGAACTTTAAATAATGTTTTTATTTTTTCTATCATTTTATGTTAAAATATCAGTTAATTGAGTATGTAACCACAATTTTTATAATGCTAAAGTAGAAAGACTAGCTGTTTAGCCCAGAGAAGTAAACAAGCATACATTATTTGTATTACTGTAATGTAAATTCATCATTTAAAAAAAAACCAGAGCCAATTGGTGAATTTCATTATGATATTTGAAATCAGCATGTCAAAATCAATAAGAAATGGTACATTTAATTTCTGGTACAAAAAACTTTTGAAAATTTGTTGACTAGTGTGATCAGTGAGTCTGGGGTTTACTAGACAGGCAGGGGGTTGTTGGGAATAGCTGACCTAGGGTCAGGAAATATTTATCATCGTGCACAAGATGAAAGGGGGAGAGGGGAAATGGTGGAGCAGTCTGCGTTTCGGGTGTTTACATGTTTGTGCTAAGATGTGAGCGTGACTGAAGCAGCAACTGTATATGTTTTAATAGGTAAGTTATTTAGGAGAGTATTTTAGTATTGTAGTACAGAGTGGCATTTCTTTTGTGTCCACAGCAGTGGTCACGGCCCGAAGAGCGGGAGTTGCCAATAAATCTTGTTCCTGACAGCTGGCAAAGGTAGCCAGTCTTCTCAAGAGAGAAAACGTCGAGGAAGCGCCAGAGGCGTAATAGCTTGTACCGCGGTGGGTATCGGCTCTGAGTATTGTGGCCCCAGAGAGAGGGAGCGAGGAAGAGCAGGTCGAGACAGCGACGCAGTCTTCAGTGAAAAGGGTTTTCTTAAGACCCGGAGCTCTAAGCTCATATACACACCCATCGAACCCAAGCAAGCGGGTTGGTGTGTCGTTTTTTAGCCTTGGTAACAATACCGAAGGGCCTAAACCCAAATGAGGGGTAACATAGCAAGGGAGAATCAGCTTTCTTTTCGCCAAATAGAGAAGCCTCTACAGTCTACGGCAAGGGCCTAGTCATCAGAAGTACGAGTCAGAACCAGGAAGAAAGGGATATAATTTCCCGGTTGCTGAAATGAAACGAGAGCAACAAGGCAGAAGTGGAGAGAGATGGTGAAAAATAGATCAGGGACCTGCAGAGTCTCATATTATTCTTAGAGGATAGCCTCTGAGCCTTAGAGTTAGAGAAAAAGTCTATTACATAGCAGTGCAGAGTGTGACTTAGTGGCGTATACCGCTGACAGAGTTAGCAGCTGTGCAGATAGTCTTCATGAAGGGTCAGCAGCCATTGACTTTAGAGATAGTAGTGTAATAGAGAGTGGTGGCTACAGTTGAGGGTCACTAAATTAGATGGTAGTAAGAATCTAAGTAATCATTCTGATTTTGTTTCCCCAGCAAGGTGAATGAATGAGTGAGAGTGGTTGGGTTCATATTTTGATGTGTCTTATAAATTTAAATTGAGTCCTCTTTTTATTTTCCAGGGCAGTGCAAACCTGGCACGTTATATATATATTGTTGTTACTATGTTATAAACTTATGTGGATTTGTATAATAAACTTATTTAATGTTCACTGGATCAGCTTCGTCACTGTATAGTCCTTAACTGTTGTCTGTACAGTGGTGTCTGTAGTGTTAGTTTAACCTTATCTCCTTTAGTCTGTTAAAGGTAGCCAGAGGTGGTGAGTTTATAGCATTTCTTTAGTCACGATTTGGCGAGGAAGATTTAATTTCGGTTATCCTCCTCGGGCCAATAGACTCACCTTACTACATTCACTGTCATTTCTCATAATTAATCTATTATCTTAGTCTTTTCTCACACTAGGGTCTTGTCCTATACTTGGGCATAACTCTAACTTAAATCCAACTCGTGACAGTGTTGCGTGCGGGAAGCTGTTGCTTTCGCTATGTCTGATTACATTCTGTTCTCCGGACGGGATTTCTGAACTCTATTATAACCTTATGGGACTATGGACGTACATGCGGTCAGACGTTGTCCGAATGAACGTTATGCGGCGCATGACTGTATAGACGTTAAGTCATAGTTAATCAAGCCTCAGCCAGTATATAACAAATCAACAGCATACGTGGAATCCATTTTTAAATTGCAAAAATTTAACTGCATGTTTACTTCACTCAATATATAATTACCACTTAAATTGCTCTAGAAATGACTAACAACAGTGTAGTCACAAATCATCAAGCTTGCTAACTTCACATACAAATCTGTACATTTAAATAACTTTACATACAATTAACTTCGCATACAAGAATTTCACAAAAGTTTTTGTGTTCCTATCTTAAAAGTTCTGCAATCTGACACAAACACTGCTTCATACTGGTTACTGTGATTGTTGTACAGAATCTGCATCTTAATTCCCAGCAAATCCACAGATGAGCAGTCTCCCACAGCAAATGTTGAAGGATATGAACGCTGATTGTTCCTAAGGCATGCTGGTTGTGCACACCCCTGATCCATCCTCTCATATTTCCATCTCTGCTAGTCTTACATCTGATGCCCAAACTCCAGCAATTCTGCTTTATTTACAAATCTTCAGATTCTAGCAATTTCACATGACTCTTTGGAAAATACGTTTTGCCCTAACATACAAATGCCAAAGCAAAGAGACTGAGAAAAATTGAGTAACTGACAATAAAAAACAATGCAAGATTGGGAAGTGTAGATCTTGAAAACAGAGATTTTAACCTGCAAAAATACAGAAATTGAGGCAGTTTGATGCCCTAAAATAAAATAGCTGAAGCTGAGAAAGGCAGAATATTTGCTTATAAATGACAATGCACTCTTCTATTATGTGCAAACACCTACTTACAAAAGTCTGTTAACTTCTTTTTTGTTGTTCTCCATGTCTCAGAGCTTAACAGGACTGACCTGACATCTGAATTCAAAATTTTTATTTTGGATCAAAGATAAATACATATAAAAACATTTGACTGGCCTCAGTATTGACAGCCACACTTCTCAGCCAATGGCAACCCATCTAAAGCCATGCCACCAATCAAATAATCTGCTAACTACACTTTTGAGCCAGTAAGACTTCTGAAGTGATGTCGCTAGTCACATGATATATCAAATCTGTGACTTATCCAACAAATCGCCCAAAAATAACTTTGATACCACATTTTCAAATGTGACATTGTTTTCCATAAAATCTTACTCATAAGATGTCCTCTGCTTTGAATGAGAATCAAATCCTGAATTTTGAGAATTAGACCTCTTGGTACTTGATGGAGGATTAGAATTATCTGAAATGAGAAAAAAGTCAGGTTTTTATACAAGTACTATCCAATAATAAAAGTTATAAATGTAATCAGGAAGCTACAAGTGTCATTATTCATTAATTTTAAATTCATTCTTTTCTATAAGAATATTTCATATTCTTTGAAAACAGAACACAACAAGTCTTATACAATAATGTGCTCTCTAAATCGTACACCACTACAATGGGTGTCCCGCAGTAGGACCCTTACTCTTCATCAATGACCTGCCCTTGTCATTGCCACATGACGATTGTCTTATGTTTGCTGATGATACCACAGTAACAGTAGCTGGCACAGACATTAACACTGTTCAGTCTCTTTTACAGCATCACCTGGACATTGTACAAGATTGGTGCACTATTAATAGTATGTACATTAATAAAAACAAAACTCAATCTTTGATTATCTCAACCCGCCAAAAGATTCTGCATTGTCAACCAAATACGTTATCTTTATCTCTAGACGGAGAACGTATTAAGCAAGTTACGGACCACAGCCTGTTGGGTGTGGTCATCGACCAGTCTCATGTCTATTTCATCGCAAACAAGATCTCACAAAAACTGTTTCAACTCTCAAAAATCAAACATTTTTTATGTCCGCACTCTAGACTTATATTCTATTATGCACATATTCAGTCACCTTTCTTATTGCTCAAATATCTGGAATCACTGTGGCTTGTCATTTTTGAAATGCCTAGAATCCCTACATAAAAGGGCACTACGACTTGTTTGCCTGAATGATAACATTCCCAGTGCTCAGCTATTTTCACAGCTGAATGTTCTTCCTCTTAAAAAATTTTTCTTCTTCCAAGATCTCCTATTTGTGCATCAAATTTTACACGGCAGAACACCTTCATACTTGCAAATGTTCTTTCGCTATAAGTACTGCTCATATTTTATACGTGGTGACCTACTTTTGGACCTTGCAAAACCTCGAACTGACCTCTTCCGAAGTTGTTTTAGTTATGCAGGTGGTTTAGCATGGAATTCCCTACCCAAGTCTGTCAAAACTGATAATTACACCACATTCAAAAAGACATCTGCATTCACATGTCATGAAATCTTGTACACACATTTAACGACAATTCTGTTTCAGTTATTTCAACATTTCCACGAACATTTAACTATCATTGTAATATTTTCATTTTAAATTAATTTTTTTTATATTAAGTAGCTCTATTGCTTGACCTCTCTCTCTCCTCTCTCTCTCTCTATGTGCATGAATGACTATGAGTAAATGTACTTGTGTGAGCTAAGTTTCTGATTGTGATGATAATATTAATTGATCCTGTCTGAAGTTGTTAATATATTAATTTTTAACACGCTGAAAATTGTATTGCAGGGCAGAAATGTAAAAAGGCAATTATGCCTATTTCTTTACCCTGATGAAATAAAGATTTCGTTTGTTCGTTCCAACTGCTTGTTCACTGCCCATATTTCTGCACCATACAAGAATAAAGTGTATATCCCCTTAAGGCCCAGTGACCCATATATGACCTATCATGTGCTATTATATTTTTGTGATGAAACACCTATTAAATCCCACTGGGTCGTACATGGGTCATTTCATAAATGTATTTTATAATATAAATGTCTTTCAAGTTTGTTAAACTAATTACATTCTGAGAGAATTCTTAAAGTCATGAACAGAGAATAAACTTCAGAATTCAGTTTTAAAGGTTCATGGGCCTTAAAGGGATTTATAACATCAGATGACTCTCATTTTGTTTGTTATTTGTCTAAAAGTTATTATCTCACTCACATTGTACAATGCATTTTTGGTCAATTCTATTCTCTTTCTGACTTCTCTTTCACATCTGTCAAATTTAACTCTTTAAGCCCCAAGCATTACAGAATTTCTATGGCAAATTACTTGAGAAGATAGTAGCAAGACAATTAATGAACCATCTTGAAAATGCACACATCCTCCCTGATACCTAGGCAGTTATAGACCAATGAAAGTAACATGAGGTAATGCTGGTATATTTGCGTACGATGTATATGAGGGTTTCCAGCGTAAACAAGAAACGGTACCTGTGGCAACTGACCTAGAGGATGCGTACAACAGTGAGGACTTTGCAACCTTAATCGACTGTGTAATGGCATGTGGTGTAAAACCTTGGCTAACAAGGTGGATAGCAGCAGCCTTAACTGAGAGATCAGGTGAATTTCGTTTGGGAACATGGACATCAAAACCAATGAACATTTGCCCGGGCAGCAAAAGTAGCTGCAATTCAACCAACAGGTCTGGGGCAAATATTAACTTTTGCCGATGACATACTCATTTACCGGACAGGCTCAGACAGACAAGAAATGGTCAGAAGCATACATGAGAGTCTACAGGCAGTTTCTGAATGATGTGAGGAAACCTACTCCAAAATCAATCCTAACAAAGCATGTGTGCTATGGTGTTCCCTGAACAACTCCATACTGAAAGCAGAACTCCCAGACATTACTCTCAGTAGGCAGTCAATTGAAAGACACAACAAGCTCAAATATCTTGGAGTTACTTTCGATTGTGGACTGTCACACAAGTACCATGTTGATCACATCATACAGAAATGTAAAAGAGGCCTAGCAGCCCTGAAAACAATGGCTATTGTGCACCTCGAGCAGACTACCTTTTCTTCTATATCATCATCTGGTCTTGTCAGTAGCTGAGTATGGCCTAGGAATACTCACGCTGTCAGTATCACAATGTGAACAACTGGAACGCATTCAAAAAGAAGGGATGCGTTTAGTCTTGGACTGTACGTGAGATACCTCCCATTGTGACGATGCGGTATATGCTTGACTTGCTGTCTATTAAATCCAGATATGCGGTGGCTCAGGAAAAAGCCTATATGCCAGTAACCACAGATAAAAGTCAACCCCTACACATGAACATAGCTGACATCAAAGAGGGGGATGTCATGGATGGCGCAGGCTGAGTCAACTATTTGACAGGTGACCACAGTTGAAAGCATATTCAAGGGAGAGGAGTGGAGTAGGTCTAGTGAGAACTTGGCGAACTACCAACAGGTCATCATCAGCCTTGGCAGGGAATGCAGAGTTTGGGGCAATGGAAAAGCAGAATTGGAAATTGATCAACTGATAAATGGAAATGTTTGGAATAATGATGCCGTTGGGTACATTGATGGGTCTATAGCCCGTGGTGGGAAATCAGGATGGGGCTTCTTGGCTAGAATTAAGGGCATGATTGTCGCTGAACATAGCAGCGCCTACATGACAACAACCTCCAGCTTGAGAATGAAGGTAGAGGCAGCTACTGCTGCTTTAAGGCGGTTGTCTGAAACTACATTGACAAGAGCAGGGAGCCGCGCTGGTGTAGTGGTTACCAAACTGCGCTCGCGACCGGGTGACCTAGGATCAAACAGGCAAGGACATCTGAAGATTTTTCGTTGACCGGGATTTGGACTGGATTAACTTGAGCCCTGGCGAGGACATTTGATGCAGTGTCATCGACCAGGGACTGGCGGCTCCTGAGCTGACCCAGCTCTAATGTCTAAAGGGGAAACAGGTGGGTGCCGTTCGGAAGGTCCTGGTTCGATCCCGGTAAGCCTATCACTTCTGTTGTTTTTCTGTTGTCTAGTCTTCTACTTCTTTATTTTCCACTGAGTGCCTGATCATACCTTTGTGTGTTGTTTGTTTATTTATTTACTGTTTACAGGCCTCGGGTTTCCCCTCCTTATTTGTTTATACGTTTATAAAAATACCAGAAACCTACATTCTGTCTTTACTTATTCTCCTTCTTCAATCATTTACTAGACACAGTATTAAGGCCTTTGTCTTGTGTAATCTGGCCTATACTGTTTCATAGTGGAACTGCAGCAGTGATTGCATCTATAATTAGTCTGGGTCGTCCTATGGTACATATCTGGGTCGTGTGAGGGTTCGTGCTAAACCTCTGTCAGTGAAGCATTATTTTTGTAATGCTTAGCTGGCAGAGTGGATAGTGACGATTCGCTCCCATGGCTAGGCGGTGGGTGCCGTTCGGAAGGTCCTGGTTCGATCCCGGTAAGCCTATCACTTTTTTTTTTCCTGTTGTCTAGTCTTCTACTTCTTTATTTTCCACTGAGTGCCTGGTCATACCTTTGTGTGTTGTTTGTTTATTTATTTACTGTTTACAGGCCTCAGGTTTCCCCTCCTTATTTGTTTTTACGTTTATAAAAATATCAGAAACCTACATTCTATCTTTACTTATTCTCATTATTCTATCATTTACTAGACATAGTATTAAGGCCGTTGTCTTGTGTAATCTGGCCTATACTGTTTCATAGTGGAACAGCAGCTGTGATTGCGTCTATAATTAGTCTGGGTCATCTTATGGTACATATCTGGGTCGCGTGAGGGTTCGTGCTAGACCTCTGTCAGTGAAGCATTATTTTTGTAATGCTTAGCTGGCAGAGTGGATAGTGACGATTCGCTCCCGTAGCTAGGTGGTGGGTGCCATTCAGAAGGTCCTGGTTCGATCCTGGTAAGCCTATCACTTCTGTTATTTTTCTGTTGTCTAGTCTTCTACTTCTTTATTTTCCACTGAGTGCCTGATCATACCTTTGTGTGGTGTTTGTTTATTTATTTACTGTTTACAGGCCTCGGGTTTCCCCTCCTTATTTGTTTATACTACTGGAAACACCACAATACAACATTTATACAACACTGTAACAAATCAAACGCTTGAACAAAAAAATACCTGAAGAAACACAAAATGGAACAAACAATGATTTGAAAAAAAAAAATACAGTTGAACAATGGCATAAAAAATTTAACTTACATTGCTTACCAGCTCCTCCGCTATGTGAACTTGAAGTCCTGAACGAAATACAAATTATTTGATCAAAACTGACATAGAAGATTTATATTTCTCCATACTCTGTGTAATATGAAAACACAGTGAGATGTTAATAATGATGTCAACCAATCACATCATGACTGTCAGAACACAGATAACTGAAACTACTGTGTGTAAAGTGAAAAAGAAAATAGTTAATACTCAGGATTCTGTATTTATTAAAGTCAAGAGTTTTTCATACCTTGGTCATATCATAACAGAAAATAGCAGATGTGAAACAGAAATCAAGAAGAGAATAGGAATGGCCAAAGTTACATTCAATAACATGAAACAGACACTAACATCTAAACAACTAACTCACAAATTCAAACTGAGAATCATCAGATGCTATATATACTGAAGCACATTAAAAACGCACCACTATTATATATACTGATGCCGAGAAGCTGGAAAAAAAAAGTGTGGAAATGGATTTTCCCCGTGTTTGTCATGAGGCAGAGAGCGAATGGCTGCTGGAATGGAAAGTGCATGATTCAACCCACGGGTGTGTGTACAGACTACATGAAAACAATGAAAGTTACACGTGCAACACGATTCCCAACAGCTATGACCCTTAAAATGTGTACGCGTTGTGGCAGTATACTCGGTATAAAAAGGCCGTTGAGACAAAACACCCAGTACATGTGCTTGAAATGCCACGACTATCTGAAAACGACCGCCAACGAGCCATTGGTATGTTGGAGACCGGAATGAGCTCGCGGGTCATTGCCAGAAGGATGAATTGCCACCACAGCACTATTGTATGTCTCAATGAACATTACAGAACCACTGGCAGTGCCTGGGATAGACTTCGGAGTGGCCAACCACGAGTTACTACCCCTGCGCAAGATCGTCATATTGTGCTGAGTCACCTAAGGAATCGTTCTCTCCTGGCAAGTCAAACAGCAAGAGCAATAGTGGGTAGATGTGGGCAAGTCTCTCGAATGACAGTCATACGACGACTCAGAGATACAGGCCTTACTGCAAGACAACCTTATGTTGGGCCAAACTTGACTCACAGACATCGACAGCAGCGCCTGCAATGGGCAGAGCAACATGTCAGATGGACTAGACTGCAGTGGAATGCTGTCCTATTCACAGACGAGAGCAGATTCAACATATCCTTTGCTGATGGACGTATGCGGATTTGGCGATGGTGTGGAGAGCACTTTGCAGATTGCTGTGTTCATCAGCACAACCGATTTGGAGGTGGCAGTATTCACATTTGGGGAGGATTCAGTTTTCACCATCGCTTGCCTCTTCACGTCTTCCGTGGAAATGTTAATGCTGTGACATATCGAGATGAGGTTCTGGATGCATTGGTTGCTCCTGCGTTCACAAATTATCCAGACTTGCAGCTTCTCCAGCAGGATAACGCACGTGCGCACACCGCATGCATTATGCAGCAATATCTACAGCAGCAGAACATTGTGACGATTGATTGGCCTGCCCTATCACCAGACATGCCCCCTATAGAACATCTGTGGGACGAGCTTGGACGCAGAGTCTACAGGCAAGGTTCTCCAGCTAATCTGCAACAGCTCGAAGCTGCTCTTACACGTGAATGGGACTTGATTCCCTGGAATTTCCTTCAGAGACTTGTGCATTCCATGCGGAGCCACTGTTTGCAAGCACCCGGTGGACATACCAGATACTGAGGATAGTGTGAATGAATTTTTTTATTGGATGCATTTTTGGTTTTCTCCCTTGCCTGCACAGAATGCAATGAATTTCATAACAATCAAATGTACAAATTAATGACCAGCATGGATTCATAGGAAAATGAATAAAGATTCCAAATATGTAAACACTTATATTTACATTTCACACTCTGTTCCTGGATTATACAGGTGGTGCGTTTTTAATGTGCTTCAGTATATATATATATATATATATATATATATATATATATATATATATATATATATATATATATATATATATATATATATATATATATATATATATATATATATATATATATATATATATATATATATATATATATATATATATATATATATATATATATATACTTGTATATATACATATATCTGCATTCCTGTTTGGTGTAGAAACAGGGACAATTAACAAGCAATTAGAAGAAAGAATTGAGGCCCTTGAGATGTAGATATACAGACGAATAGGGCACTGTTATTGTTATACAGAATCAACATCATTGCACTCCAAGCAAACCCATAGGTGCTCACTCTCCCTCAGTATAAATCGAAGAGTGTGAATGCTAACTGTTCCTGTTGAGAGCTGGTTGTATGCATGCAAATGCATCCTCTCATACATCCATCCCTGCTGGTCTTACATTTGATACCAATTTCCAGCAATCTTAGCCTTGATGATTCATCGATTGCAGTGTCATTCTCTAATAGGCGATCATTAATTAACCTCAGTATCTACCACTTATCCATATCCAATGCACCTTCTATGGGTGCTCCTGAAGCTAGTCTGTCAGCTCTTTCATTGCCATATACCCCTGCATGACCAGGACAGTAGATTCACACCAGTTCCAGAAAATTCAAGGCTTCTATGGAGGTTTTCCATTCATGCCGGAGCCATCCAATTTGGACCTTCTAAAGCATGGATACAATAACTGCCCTTGTTAATGAAGTTTCAGACAGCCACCTTAAGGCTGCAGTAGCTGCCTCTACCTCTATTCTCATGCTGAAGGTTATCATGTAAGCCTCACAATATTCAGCGACGATCCTGCCCTTTACTCTAGCAGAGAAGTTTCATCTTGAACTCTCATCCACTTTATGGGGTGGATTAAACCAGATGGTCTTAACACCCCGGCATTCTTTTGTCTGTGGCAACCTTCTCCACTCATGTTTTATTTCTCGATTTCCACCCCCATTTATTTCTTCCCTACCTGTCTTTGGGATTTTTCTCCTATACTTAGAGTTTACTCTCCATACCCAGATGCAGAAGCCATTTTGCAACAATTCTGGCCAGGCCTATGCATGGGTTGCTTTATTTTCATATGTTTCACTGTAGTGAAATTGACAGAGATACAACGGTAAAATACCTCCAAGGATAACATATAAGGATAAAAAAAAAACATAATGCGTAGGCTGCTGATGTACATGATCGCCTAGACCGCGGGTCATCATCCTCCATAATAATTGACTTGCTAGACAGGAGGGGAACGGCGGATCAAAAAGGAAAAAAATATGACTGGAAAGATTGCGTGAGACTAGAAAGGCTAAGGAGACGCAATTGGGGGGGGAAACGGAGAAAAGTCACGTTTCCCAAGTTGACATAAAAAGTAAGCAACTCGACAGAAGGGACCATAGATATGTTACGCCACAGTCATTTATTGGACGCTTTTGCAATACCAAGCCCTTGATTTGAATTCAGCGGCTAAAACGCAGATGTTTGGAATATTACAAAATTTAAAAAGTACTTTTTTTTTAATATTAATGTTAGGAATATAAAAATTAGCTGGCCGGATGGCCCATTCTGAGCAGTGAACTAATATGTTCTTAATTTTACAGACGGATAGATAATATTGAAGATAATGACAAAAGACAGTGTTGTTCACATCATCGACAGACTGTATTGAATCTAAAAGTGTCGCTAATTGCACAAAAAAAACACGACCTCGAGACGCAGGTGTTCAAATCTACTTAGTATGGAAGAGACGGGATATTGTGGTGGCTGTGTCTAAAAATAACTTTTAACGACAAAATTTTGGAGGGGAGAGAAAGGTTGGTTCAAAAATCAAGTACATTTTTGTAGAAACGCAAGTAGAGACGGACAGACTAACAGATAAACATCCATACTTGACTGAAGCATGACTGAAATGACTTTAGTGTAGGAAATTTGAAATTCAAAAAAACCTAGGCAGTGATTGGCCACAGACAAGCATATTGTCGGCGCTTAGATGCGGATTTGGGGTCATTTCTCAATAGTTGTTCAGTGATAGACACAGATTTTAAAGTGTGGTGATTTCCATATGAAAGAAAGTGAAAGAAGTTTAGGGACGCCATACTATAGCCAGCAGCTCAGCTGAGTTTTGCTAGCAATTCTGTGTTATTTATTCATAATCTGGTAAGATTGAAATTATTTCTTTATATATTTTGAATATTGTTTCATGTTTGAGTGATTTGATACTGCCATATCGAAATCTAGCCTTACAAACAAGTAGGGATTTGCTCTAGACCCCCCGCCCAAGTCAGGGTCTAGGGACCAACAATATACATAAACTCCAGCAAGGGGTAGGCAAGACAGATCAAGTGTTGAGAATAATGAAACATATTACCTATCCTCTTTTAGGGCAGAAAACTAATAAATATTTTTCAGAATCTATAGTCTGGGAGGATCTATCTGATGTAAAACCACCATGGTAAATGTGCTGTTTGGTCAGAGAGATCTGACCTGTCTGTATGATGTGGTTGTTGTGTCAGTGTTGTGTCCAGACGTGGGTAGAGAATAGATTTTGACACATGGCCCATACTTTGATTGCAGAGCTGTGAGTTTCTGTTGTCAACAAAGCAGTGTCTATTCAGTTGGTGACTTTACTCGAGTGTATCGGTGCAGTACTTGTGACAGAGACCACCATTATTGCCCGCCAGCACGGAGAGGTGGGACCACCTGATTTCAGCACCAGAGCTACAACTACAAGATGAGTGAGCCTCTGGTCTGCTGGACATTCACCAACGCTTTGTAGTTACTAATATCCCCATAAAAATTCCCACCATTTTCTGGACACTGTGTAGTCAATATAGACAGGTGTGATGAGGCCACCTGTTACGTACATTTATTACCTAAGGGGGTAGTCTTCGGTCCTGCCAAATGTACGCACCAGTTTTATGTAGTTATATTGTTTGTGCGGTCGAATGATTCGCGCACTGACGTGCACAAAGCTGTGAGTGTTGCTTTGGACGCACGTGTAACCTAGTTGAGTAGTTTGTGACGTCACGTTTTGAAGTGGAAACATGGAACTGTCTTGTGTCCATGATAGTAATTTTATATTTCGTATTCAATGGCATTTTAAGGAAGCCATTTATTTCTAGTGATCTGTATTGGTCTTCAGGTCGAAACCAATATCAGGAATGTCACGTGAGTTATCGTCCCACTTCTTATTTTAATGCTGTATGAAAAAAAGGCCGCTCTAATACTAGTCTAGCGGGAATTAAGATGTTCCTAGAATGGATCTACAGAGTCGCTTGCCTTTAAGATTTGAATCGTAGACGGAGAATTCCTACGAGTAGAAGAAGTTATATTGTTTATCTTACGCACATGTTTTATATGCCGTACATGCTTCAATGCCAAAGTCGTGGCTTGGATGTAAAGAGAGGTTAGCCAACTGAAAGCCTTTACTGTTAGGATTATCGTATATGACTTTGTATGAAAATTATATGATGTACAACGCTATGTATGAAGAACGTCTGGGAATTTTAACAAATGTAATATGGAAGATTCCACCCCAGAGTATGTATACGTTACCATGATAGACGTCCTTGAAAGAAGGTCAACGGTCGTGACTGAGAAGGATATTATACGGTAACAGTTTTGTAATCCTTAGTCTATGGACAGAGGTCTTTACTAGAAGAGAATCTTCAGGAACTTTAGCAGTAATAATCAATATGTTGTCGTGTGATCTTTGCGCCTGTGACGATGTCCGTCTTGTCCACTTCGTGTCCTGGTGAATAAAATCTATGTAAAGTTATCAACGACTCGTGTGATGCTAATACTTGACCAGTTCACACAATTCAAGATACATTGTTGGTTTTTCGTTTGAAAGACATTGTTGACATTTATTCCATTGTAACCATTCGCGTTTCTATTCATCACTATGAAAACGACACCAACAATAACTGGTAGGCCAGTGCGGTCTGGAAGTAATTTCAGGAACGTACCCATCCAATTGATCGTTTGAAAAGGAGAATTTTTACTTTCAAGGCGACATCATCTCATTTTGGATCCTGGCGGAATATGAATCATAATCAACTCAAAGGCTCAAGGTCTTCAATCAACCTCCATCTCTTCATCATTATTGCGTGCGAGCTGTAATCTAGATACGCAGAGCGAAGTATTGCATCCTCTTACGTACATACACTGGGACAAGGCACTTTGATTTTTACCTGCACGCGAGCTAAGTATAACTTGTATCCGTTATACCCTTTATTACTATTAGCTGTGCCTTGATTGATTATGTACACTTATATATTTTCTATGTTATGTGTTATGTTTTGTGTATTCTTCGCGGGAGGTTGGGCGGTAGATCTGACGAACGAGATCCATCTCGAAGTCAATTCGGGCTCTTCGTCAGACGTTCTGTAGGACATTATTTTGCAGACTTCCCGCAGTGGAATGTTCCTACGCGTGAGCGTAGAAGGATTCTAGGTCCACTGTGTCTGGTGGTCTGTGACACCTGTCTGTGTTAGCTGTAGTGTCACGTTTACTTGTTGTTTTTGGTAGCTATTTTTACTTGTGCCTTAGTTTTATGATGAATTTTGTATGTGATTATTGTCCGTCTCACCTTTCCTGTCGTTTAGTTTTTTACAAAACCTTTGTTTTTACACTGTGGTGTCTATTGTCTTGTTGAATTTAATCGCAGTTATCATCGTAATTCTTTACGACATTCCATTTTAGTTTCCCATTTTATTTTAATTGGATTTCTGCGAACGTCTTCGTTTGTTTTGAATATCTTGTCGTGTCATTATTGTGCTATTGTCTGTCACATTACTGCTTTCACACCATTACATGTTATAAATTACATTATTAATTATTAATATTATTGCCTATTATATAAATTGATTTTACCGTTCTAGAACAGGAACGAAGAACACTAGTTGTAGTAACACTTTTAAATAGTATTATTACATAATAATCTTGAATAATGGCTACCTTAGACTATTTCATTAAGCAAGCAAAAGCTCTTCAGATGGCTCCTGATGAAGCTAAAACATTTGCACTTGCAGAATATAGGAAAGCTCAAGAAATAGAAGCCGAACAGAGAAAGTTAGAAACTTTAAGACTAGAAAAACTTCAATTTGAGGCAGATCAAAAACGGATTGAGGCTGAGGAACAAGAGAAGAAGATGAAATTTGAGGCAGATCAAAAACGTATTGAGGCGGAGGAGAATGAGAAAAAAATGAGATTAACTGCTGAGGAGGATGAAAAGAAGAGGAAATTTATAGCTGAAAAAGAAATGGAACAGAAACAAAAGGAAATAGAAGAAAGGAGATTAATAGCTGAACAAAACACAAAACGACTTCAGCTTGAGATGGAAGAGAATGATAAAAAACGACAGCATGAACTGAAATTAGCAGAGTCAGAATATGAGAGACTTAGGTTAACTCAGGAAGCTAATTCTCAGAGAACTTTTGAAAGCCACACTTCATCCAGACAGGATCATTTTAAGGAAATTCACCTTAAATTACCAAAATTTAATCCCCCGTCTGATGATGTAATATTCTTCCTGGATAGGTTTGAGGCCACTTGTGGGTCTTATAACGTGGATAAAGCGCTATACTGTACATATTTATCCAGATTACTTACAGGAGATGCATTAGCAGTTTATCATACCACCAGCATTGGTGAGAAAAATGACTACAATGCTCTTAGAGCAGCACTTCTGCAAAAATTCCAAATGACAGAAAACGAATATCGTTTGAAATTTCACGCATTACTACCTCAATCTGGCAGAAATTTTAGTGATTTTCTGTCACAGATACGACTAACATTAGAAAGATGGATCGAATTATCCAAAATTGAAAAGTCGTATGAAGGTCTCTTTGATTTACTGATGCGCGATAAGGTACTTTCGTCGGTAAACCCTACATTTCTCGCATTTTTACACGAACGGAAACCTTTATCAATGAAAAACTTAGAAGAACATGCAAAAAATTTTTGCACTGCTCACCCAAACATGGATCTAAGTAACGCGCAGATTAAGAGTGAATTGCCTGTTGCTTTTGCAGCACAACAAAACAATTTTTCACGCAACCGTTCTTTTAGTGCTGATAGGTATGTCAATAAGGGAAATAATCATAATTTCACCAATGATAACTTTTACAAAGGGAAGCAATTTCAACAATCTGCTCCATTTAATGTTTCTTGGAACCAAACTCACAGATCGCGAGATTTTGGTAACAATTATTTTAAAAATAATCAGGGACATTATAATAAACAAAACTGGAGATCAAGGTCTCAGGGTCCGCAAAACAGACAATTTTTTTGGAAATAAACCATTTAACCAACATCATAACGATCATTCTACAAATTATCGGACTAATCCAAATTTTAACTCTAGCAGAAACGACAATTATGGCAATTTTAATGACAAAAATCACAATCGATCGCGCCGACGAGATAGATCGTCGAATAATACAGGTAGACATTCTAATGTTGCTTTTAATGATACACAGGCTAACATTGAACAGGGTAAAGTAGCTGAAACTCACAATGCTATGTCTTGTTCTCTAGATTGTTCCCAGGTGAAAGACTGCCCAGAATGCTCGACTCTTTTCCAGCCTAAGGCGATCACTACGCTGCGTTGCGGACATACCTTGCCTAGCCTGCCTGCAGTCTGTACAGCCACTGCTGCGTCAGTACACCAGGGACAGGGCTCTCTTAAGTTTCACAAGGGATTTGTCAATAATATTTCATGCTCTCTCCTATTTGACTCAGGTTGTACAACAATCGGTGTCCGGACTTCGCTGATCGACCCAAGTTGTGCCACGGGCCGGGTTGTCAAATGTGTAACATTTGGTGGCACTATTGAAACATTTCCCACTGCTATTATTGATCTTAACACACCTTTCTTTTCAGGAAAGATCCAAGCATGTCTTCTGCCTAACCCAATTTGTGATGTTATACTTGGTCGCATACATGGTATTAAAGAGTGTACACCACAGCAAATTGCTGAATGGGAAGAGCGACATATTCAAACTGCAAATGCAGTAGTGACTAGAGCGCAAGCTACTAATATGTCGCATGATACACCTATTGAACCTACAGTTCATACCACTTGTGATGATGATGCTCCTATTTCACGGGAGTTGTTTGCAACATTGCAAAAGAATGATAATTCATTAAAAAAATTCTTTCAGTATGTTAACAAAAAGAATACAAGCAACAAACTTGCAAAATCTAGACATGACTTTATACTTAAAAATGGGATTTTGGTTAGAGTAATACGGGAAAAGGATTTATCCTTATGTTCTCAGATTCTTGTCCCATCCTGTATGAGATCTCGTATATTACGACATGCTCATGACTCGCAATGTGCGGGCCATATGGGTTTTTTTCGCGTACCAAATCCAGAGTGCTTTCGGCATTCTACTGGCCAGGCGTCCATAGAGATGTTACTCTCTATTGTCGGTCCTGTTTGATATGTCAAGAAGTTAAGGTACGGGGTCCATTTCATGCGGCTCCTATTCAAGCTGCGGACATCCCGATTAGACCATTTGATAAAATGGCCATTGACATTATTGGTCCAATGCTTCCATCTGCTAGAGGGCATACGCATATTCTTACGTGCATTGATATGTGCACTCGTTGGCCTGAGGCCATCCCTCTAAAGAACACTTCATCTGCCAGTGTAGCAGAGGCATTGATGTTAATCTTCTCACGCATTGGTTTTCCACGGAAAATTTTGTCGGATCATGGGGTTCAGTTCATTTCTGAATCCATGTCTCAAGTGATGAAGACATTAGGTATAGATAGATCTCTTAGTTCTATTTATCATCCGATGTCAAATGGGTTAATTGAGCGTCTCAATAGGACACTCAAGCAGTTATTGGGTAAGATGACTCAAGACCATCCCCAAGACTGGGATCGGGTCCTACCCGCTTGTCTCTTTGCGTATCGCGAGGTACAAAATCAAGCAACGGGGTTTTCTCCGTTCCAGCTTGTTTTTGGCATGCAACCACGCGGTCCGATGTCGTTAATCCACGACTTATTGGTGGATGAGAATATTGAAGAGGAAACTCAATCCTCTTATGAGTATGTGATCTCTCTTAGAAAGAAAATCATAGATGCTTGTAGACTAGCTACTGCATCATCCGAACATGCCAAAGAAAAAGCTCGTCTATCTGCAAACAAATATAGACGTCTTCGCCAGCTCATACCTGGTGATGAAGCTTTTGTATTACTCCCTGCGCATAACAATCGTCTTTTAATTACCTGGAGAGGTCCTTTCAGGATCATCTCAAGAATATCCGATGTCGACTACATCGTTGATGTTAATGGCAAACATAAAACCTTCCACATTAACATGTTGAAGGAGTATTACTCACGTCCTGATTATCTACAATCGGTGTTCCAAGCAACTGACGATCCTACACCACCTATTCAACACTATTCTAGTTTGTCAGTCATCCAAGAAGAGGAATCTTCTTTCGATGATGTACAACTACCAATACCAGTTGTACCACTCCATTCCACTGAGAAATGGAATGATGTTACTATCTCATCTACTCTTACTGATGATCAACGTCAGCAAGTCTCTAAAATCCTACACACGTATGAGGATGTCCTCACCGACATCCCAGGTCATACGTCAGTCATCCAACATGACATTATTTTGACTGACGATACACCGATTCGAGTTCGCCCATATCCTATTCCTTTACACTTTCGTGATAAGGTTGATAAGGAATTGGATGATATGCTCCAATTAAATATAACTGAACCATCTTCATCACCATATTCTTCTTCTATGGTAATCATTAGGAAGAAAGACAACAATATACGTCTTTGCGTAGATTACAGGAAGTTAAACAAAGTTACAAAATTCGATGCGGAACCATTACCTCTTTTAGACGACTTATTAGAGAAATTATCTCATGCCACATTCTTTTCGAAATTTGACCTTTCAAAGGGTTATTAGCAAGTGCCACTCACTACGAAAGCAAAGCCATTTACCGCTTTCTCGACGCCACGGGATCTTTTTCAATATAATTTTATGCCTTTCGGGTTAATGAATGCGCCAGCTACCTTTGTACGCATGATGCGCCGCATATTGTCTCATCGTCCCGATGTCATTACTTATATAGATGACATCTGTCTTTTCAGTGACTCTTGGGATGAACATATTCAGGGTTTAAAATCTTTACTTTCTACCTTACAGGATTATAACTTAACAGCGAAACCTTCAAAGGCTTTTGTCGGTTTTCATGACATCTCATTTCTTGGTCACCGTATAGGTCGCGGTTTAATGTATACAGAAGACAGTAACGTCTCTAAAATTTTAAACATCTCAGCACCTAAGACAAAAAAACAAGTGAGGTCACTCTTAGGACTAATACAGTTCTATTCTAAATTCATCCCTCATTTGTCTACTATAACTGCACCTCTTTCGTCTTTACTGAAGAAGGGTACACCTAATGTAATAAAGTGGTCGCAGGATCACCAAACGGCGTTAGACTATATAAAACAAATTTTTTCAAATAAGCCTTTTTTAAGGTTGCCTAACAAAGATCTCACCTTTGTTCTTCGCAGTGATGCTTCTTCCTACGCTATCGCGGCAGTTTTGATGCAGGAATACGGAGGCACCTTATTTCCAATTATGTACGTATCCAGAAAGCTTACGACGAGCGAGATGAAGTACTCCGTTCTAGACAAAGAGCTTCTCGCTCTTGTCTGGTCAATCACAAAACTGGATCGTTATCTCCTCGGATCACACTTTGTGGTGGAATCCGACCAGAAAGCTCTTACAGCACTGAATACAGGAAACGTTAAGTCATCAAAGTCAGCGCGTTACGCTATAGCTCTTCAACCGTTCCATTTTGAGATACGAGCTATTCCTGGAGTGCAGAATGTATTTGCAGACTGTCTTTCAAGATGCCCTAGTGAACTTGGTGAAACTAAACTACTTTTAGATGGAGAAACGTCCTCACCGAAACATGAATAACTTTGTACAGTGTCATTAATTGTACATCTGTGAAGACTATGTGTAGTTCTACAGTATTCGTATAAATATAACTTTCAGAACATACTTACATATGGATTATAACATTATTTCTTGTGAAGTAACGTTTTATTAGAACGGGAACAGTGATATTAAAGTAACATTTTTTTTTTAGTATGGAAACATTGGTAAAAAGCAACAAATAGACATTCGTTATTGTTATGAACATATTACACTACATATCGTGTTCGTAAACTTATTTCGTGCATGGAACATTAGGAACATTTTCTTGTTGACTCTAAATAGTTCTGAACGAATATTCACAATGACTGAAATTAGAATTACTTAGAATAAATTACTAGTTATTTATTTATGTGTAATTAAGTACTAGAATTAGATTAATTCAATTTAATCAATTTGATTGTTTATAAATCACACATCTACTAACTTTATTAGTGTCTCGCAATACGTGTATTCACGTATTCCACTACATGAGATTTTACTTTTAGATAACTAGTCAAACTTACTAGTGCTAGATAACAGTAGGTGCGTTGCTTCTTAAAGTGTTTAATTTTGCATTGCTTCATTTTTGCACATTGTATTTCAAAATTTTCTGTTTCACTGATTCTCTTATCATTGCTTATCATCAGTGTTGCTGTTCATTTTCATTTTTGAAATCATATGTTTCAAATTTTGTTGAAAACTTAGTTGAATTTTATTATCATCTTTTTTTGTTGATTCTTCATTTTCATTTTTTCAACTTCTTTTTACTTCGAATATTACCACATCGTTCCAAAGTAGGTCGATGGTGGATGTGTGCTTTAATGCATACTGTCATTTAGTTATATTAATTTCAAGTTAATATTCTTTTCTTAATATGATATAATTTTATGCATGTCATAAATCTTGTTGTAGTTTTGACTTACCTCTCTCGAGTAATTAGTTCGAAAAAAATTAATGGGATTAATTTTTTTAAGGGGAGGTAATAAGGGAGCTGTTACGTACATTTATTACCTAAGGGGGTAGTCTTCGGTCCTGCCAAATGTACGCACCAGTTTTATGTAGTTATATTGTTTGTGCGGTCGAATGATTCGCGCACTGACGTGCACAAAGCTGTGAGTGTTGCTTTGGACGCACGTGTAACCTAGTTGAGTAGTTTGTGACGTCACGTTTTGAAGTGGAAACATGGAACTGTCTTGTGTCCATGATAGTAATTTTATATTTCGTATTCAATGGCATTTTAAGGAAGCCATTTATTTCTAGTGATCTGTATTGGTCTTCAGGTCGAAACCAATATCAGGAATGTCACGTGAGTTATCGTCCCACTTCTTATTTTAATGCTGTATGAAAAAAAGGCCGCTCTAATACTAGTCTAGCGGGAATTAAGATGTTCCTAGAATGGATCTACAGAGTCGCTTGCCTTTAAGATTTGAATCGTAGACGGAGAATTCCTACGAGTAGAAGAAGTTATATTGTTTATCTAACGCACATGTTTTATATGCCGTACATGCTTCAATGCCAAAGTCGTGGCTTGGATGTAAAGAGAGGTTAGCCAACTGAAAGCCTTTACTGTTAGGATTATCGTATATGACTTTGTATGAAAATTATATGATGTACAACGCTATGTATGAAGAACGTCTGGGAATTTTAACAAATGTAATATGGAAGATTCCACCCCAGAGTATGTATACGTTACCATGATAGACGTCCTTGAAAGAAGGTCAACGGTCGTGACTGAGAAGGATATTATACGGTAACAGTTTTGTAATCCTTAGTCTATGGACAGAGGTCTTTACTAGAAGAGAATCTTCAGGAACTTTAGCAGTAATAATCAATATGTTGTCGTGTGATCTTTGCGCCTGTGACGATGTCCGTCTTGTCCACTTCGTGTCCTGGTGAATAAAATCTATGTAAAGTTATCAACGACTCGTGTGATGCTAATACTTGACCAGTTCACACAATTCAAGATACATTGTTGGTTTTTCGTTTGAAAGACATTGTTGACATTTATTCCATTGTAACCATTCGCGTTTCTATTCATCACTATGAAAACGACACCAACACCACCCCAACAGCACAAACATTAACTATCCTCCCAAGTAGATGACTACTAGAACATTTTAATAAAACTAACTAGTATAGTACATATATATGTACACTATTGCATTTATGATATAATATTCCATGCATTTCTTTCATAATCTCTAAATCCTTTTAAGTTCTGGTCAACCTAAAAAATTGATCCAGAACAAAATAAATGTAATATAATTTTATCAAAAATTTTACACACGTGAGTTAGTTGAGTGTATTTTAACATTTATTAATATTATTAGTCTTGTTAAATATCTGTGGGTATATCTATAACCTATTACACCACACTACATATCATAACCCTAGACACTTTACGTAGCCACATTCATTAAAAAAAAAAAAATTAAGTGTGAGGTCGTAGTGGTAGCAAGAAAGGCCTTCTGACAATTCTCAACTACATTTTATCTCAGGAGCCTTCACAGCTGGCCTCATACAATTACATTTAGTAATATCACCATCATACAATACCATCAACACCACTACATAAATTGGGGTCTTGTCCAGGGATAATTAGCCCAACAGTAATATTAGGATCTCCTGGTGGGAGAAATAAAAGTAGGGAAATAAATTGTAAAATTCCCTTTAAAATTAAAAGTGTCCCTGCAGATAAAAGTTGGTGAATCTTCACAGCCAGTAATAATTAATTAGTTAACTGGTTAGTTAGAATTGGTTAGACTATAGTCATAAGAAGTACTTAGTGTATTTACTGGTTAGAGATTTATCTTGTATATTATTATATTGTCTAAAAAGTATGGCGGAGCTGGCAAAATTTAGATCAGCTGCTGTGCTCACCGCGAAGGAGATGGGAATGGATGGTCAAATTTTAATTCAATACGTAACGGCTGAATGTGATAAAGATATTGAACGGGAAGAAAGGAGATTAGAAAAAGAGGCTGAAAGAAAATTGGAGTCTGACAGGTTGGTTGAAGAGAAGAAGTTAGAGGCTGAGACTAAGAGGCTGCAAATTGAGGCAGAAGAAAAACGACAGCAAAGGGAGGCAGAAGAAAAAAGGTTGACTGCCGAAAGGGAGGCAGAAGATAGAAGGTTGCAAAGGGAGCACGAATTACGACTAAGGGAGCTGGAATTACAAGGCCAGGCTCCTGAAAATGGTGCCAGCCCTTTTGCCTCGGATGCTACGCCCAGTCTGGGAGCCTCAAACTCAGCTATGGGGTTTCATTTAGACCATTTTGTTGAAAAAGACGATGACATAGAGGGGTACCTAGGACGTTTTGAGTTATTAGCTACTACATATGGGTTAGAGAGAGAGAGGTGGAGCTTAAAGCTATCACAAGGATTGAGAGGTACTTCTTATGAAGTATTTGCCAAAATGAACAGGGAAGACCAAGACAATTATGACATGTTAAAGCAGGCTTTGTTATTAAGGTACGAGAAGAATGGTGAATTTTATCGTAAGAAATTTAGAAATGCCAAACTGTTGTCTGGGGAGACATACCACCAATTCTCTGCTAGACTAGAAACCTATTTGGAGAAATGGACGGCTCTGGGGAAGACCCAAGATCTTAAAGAAATGATCATGATTGAGCAATTGAGAGAGTCCATGGCTCCAGACCTGAGAAAATTTCTCATGGAACAAGGTGCAGAGAAGTTGGGGGAAATTTTAAATGTTGCTGAGAGGTATCAGGCAGCCCAGGCAGAGGTAAGTGGTGCTAAAAAGAAGCACATAGACAATTTTAAAGCTCCACAGCAATTTAATAAATTTGATAATAGAGAGCAGGGAAATAAAGGTAGGACAAACTTTGAGCGGCCAAGAAATGACTATCGCGACAGAAACTCACAGTTCAATGACCAAAAGTTCAATGAAAGAAAACCGTTGAACCAAGGAAAAAGATGGTGTAAATGGTGCAAGAAGGATAACCATAACACCGAATTTTGTAGAAGGAAACCTTCAAACATTGCTGCAATGAAGTCGGGGACGCAAAGATTAAAGGTTAATCCTAAGGGACAACAGGAACCTTATCACCCCCCAGTTTGTGAGGATGTTATTTGTAATGGGGTCACCATAAGGTGCCTTTATGATACAGGTTTGGATTATGATTCAGTTGTGAAGTCTAGCCTAGTGGACCCAAGTCAGTATACCACAGAAACAGTGGAAATACAAGGGGCGACTAAGGACATACCACTCATGACACTTCCCATCGCAAGGATAACGGTGAAAACTCGCTACGTGGAAGGAGAAATCAGAGCAGCAGTGATAGATGAACCAATCTACCCTCTGATATTGGGGTGTAGATACGTCTTCTTGGGGAACCCCGAGAAACCTGTGATCATGGCGACAGTGCAGACCAGGTCACAGAAGAAGGAGGAAGAAGGTGAACCTATAAATGCTCATCCAGAGGAGATGAGGAAGGCGCAGGCTGAGGATAGGACACTCAAGCCATGTTTTAAAAAATTGCCCAAATGCCACACACCTCCGAGCAAAGGGGAATATTTCATGAAGAACAAACTCTTATACAGGAAGGCCGGAACTGGAACAAATGGTCATAACCAGCTGGTTCTTCCCACTTCATATAGAGATAAAGTGATGGAACTCGGGCATGCGATTCCCTTCAGTGGTCACATGGGGATCAGCGCCACAGGACAGCGTATAGCTTGTCATTACTTCTGGCCAGGGATAACGGAGGATATAAAAAAGATATGTCAAATCCTGCCCAGAATGTCAAAGGGTAGCTCCAAAGCACTGGACTGCTCCTGCAACTCTAGGGGAAATGCCCACAGTGGGAACACCTTTTGAGAGGGTTGCAGTGGATATTGTAGGACCTCTCACTCGGACCAAGAGGAGGAACAGTTACATCCTTACTCTGGTGGACACTTGTTCTATGTGGGGAGAGGCGGTAGCCCTGCCATCAATTGATTCAAAACATGTAGCAGAGGCACTACTTACAATATTTACCCGATTAGGATTCCCGCATCAAATCTTGACGGATAATGGTTCTCAGTTCAAGGGGAAACTAACGGAAGAAGTTTTTAAGCTATTTCAAGCCAGACACTTTCATTGTAGTCCGTACCATCCACAAGGGAACGGCCAGGTAGAGAGGTTCAACGGGACTCTCATTTCTATCCTGAGAAAGCTGGCACACGAAAAAACCGGATCTGTGGGATCAATTCCTGCCCGCCGCATTGTTTGCTTACCGGGAGGTACCACATAGTTCAACCGGGATGGCTCCCGCAACTCTGCTATTTGGGAGGCCAATAAAAGGTCCATTAGAAGCCCTATTAAGGACCTGGACAGATGAGAAGGCGGAAGAGACTGTTACCTCATCGTATCAATACGTGAACGAACTGACCACTCGTTTGAAAGCTGGATGGAAACTGGCAAATGATAATTTGAAGCAAGCCAGGAAGAAACATGCAGCATATTTTAATAGGAAGGCAAAGGACAGGGAACTGGCAGTCGGAGAGAAGGTGCTGCTTCTACTACCCGGAAGCCAGAATAAATTACAAATTGGTTGGCAAGGTCCATATACGGTTCTAGAGAAGGTGTCTAGAACAAACTATAAAATTGACAAAAAGGGGAAGGAAAAAGTTTATCATGTAAACCTGTTAAAGAAGTATCTGGACAGACCACTCCAGGAAAGCACCCCCTTATTGACCTTGGCTATTGCAACCCAGATGCAAAAAGAACCACTCACCTCACATGAATACCCATTACATCCTTGTGAAACCGCAGCACAGGTAAAAGTCAGTAAGCACCTGACAAAAAACCAGAGGGAGAGAGTTCAACAGGTTCTGGAGGAACATACAGATGTATTAACAGATAAACCAGGCCATACAAATTTGCTACAGTATGACATGAAACTGGTAGACTCAAACCCAATCTGTATGAGAGCCTATTCTATTCCGTTCGCGAAGGAGAAGGCATTGAAGGAAGAAATAGAGTATTTGTTGAAGGAGGGGATTATTTCGCACAGTGAATCATCTTTTAGTTCTAGTGTCGTTTTGTTGAGAAAACCGTCTGGGGAACACAGACTGTGCATAGATTACAGGAAACTGAATGCTGTCACAGAAGGACAAGTGGATCCATTACCAGACACAAAACAGTTATTTGCCAGACTGAACAAGGCAAAATACTTTTCAAAAGTGGATCTTAGTAAAGGCTATTACCAGATCCCAGTGAAGCCTGAAGTGAGACCTTATTTGGCTTTTAGCACTTCGGATGGACATTATGAATTCAATATGCTACCATTCGGACTGAAAAATGCTCCGAGTGTGTTTTCAAGGATGATGCGCAAATTGTTGGATCCCCTGAATAACCCATGTATCACGAATTTCATGGATGATATTCTCGTCGCCACCGAGACATTTGAAGAACACATTGAAGCTCTGGAGATGTTGTTTGATAGACTTCGGGAGGCGAACTTAACTGCTAGGCCAACAAAATGTTGTATTGGATGCAAAGAGTTGGAATTCTTGGGACACACTGTATATCAGGGTAATATGACCCCTGATCCTAAGAATTTGGAAAAACTGCAGAGAGCACCTAGGCCGCAAACAAAAAAGGACGTGCGATCACTTGTGTCGTTATGCGGATTTTATCAGAAATACATCAAGAATTTTAACGCTATTTGTGCTCCTCTGACTGATCTGACTCGCAAGGGACTTCCAGATAAAATTATTTGGACTGCACAATGTGAACTAGCGTTCCAAGAGTTAAAAGAAAAACTCACTAGCAAGCCTATTCTCAAACTGCCTGATTTGACACAGGACTTTGTCTTAAGAACCGATGCAAGTAATGTAGGACTCGGAGGGGCTTTGTTGCAAAGATCATCTTCACCTGATGTCGAACTGAAACCAGTCGCTTATGCAAGCCGCAAATTGAATAAGGCGGAACAAGGATACTCCACAAGCGAAAAAGAATGTTTAGCGTTAATCTGGGCAATAAAGAAGTTTCAAATCTATCTGTATGGTAGGACTTTTGTGGTGGAGACGGACCATCAGCCTCTCGTATTTTTATCTCAGGCTAAGCATGAAAACGCAAGATTGCTGAGGTGGTCTTTATTGCTTCAACCTTATCAGTTCAGTATCCAATATATCCCAGGCAAATTGAATGTCGGTGCAGATTTCCTCAGTCGGCACTCCTGTGATCAAAATTAGAGTAGTGGCAGACGTGAGGAGTAATTTTACCTATGTGTATCGCTGGTTTTGGAACTTGCCATAGGCATGTTTTCAAGTGGGGAGATGTGTAGTGAAATTGACAGAGATACAACGGTAAAATACCTCCAAGGATAACATATAAGGATAAAAAAAAAAACATAATGCGTAGGCTGCTGATGTACATGATCGCCTAGACCGCGGGTCATCATCCTCCATAATAATTGACTTGCTAGACAGGAGGGGAACGGCGGATCAAAAAGGAAAAAAATATGACTGGAAAGATTGCGTGAGACTAGAAAGGCTAAGGAGACGCAATTGGGGGGGAAACGGAGAAAAGTCACGTTTCCCAAGTTGACATAAAAAGTAAGCAACTCGACAGAAGGGACCATAGATATGTTACGCCACAGTCATTTATTGGACGCTTTTGCAATACCAAGCCCTTGATTTGAATTCAGCAGCTAAAACGCAGATGTTTGGAATATTACAAAATTTAAAAAGTACTTTTTTCTTAATATTAATGTTAGGAATATAAAAATTAGCTGGCCGGATGGCCCATTCTGAGCAGTGAACTAATATGTTTTTAATTTTACAGACGGATAGATAATATTGAAGATAATGACAAAAGACAGTGTTGTTCACATCATCGACAGACTGTATTGAATCTAAAAGTGTCGCTAATTGCACAAAAAAAAACACGACCTCGAGACGCAGGTGTTCAAATCTACTTAGTATGGAAGAGACGGGATATTGTGGTGGCTGTGTCTAAAAATAACTTTTAACGACAAAATTTTGGAGGGGAGAGAAAGGTTGGTTCAAAAATCAAGTACATTTTTGTAGAAACGCAAGTAGAGACGGACAGACTAACAGATAAACATCCATACTTGACTGAAGCATGACTGAAATGACTTTAGTGTAGGAAATTTGAAATTCAAAAAAACCTAGGCAGTGATTGGCCACAGACAAGCATATTGTCGGCGCTTAGACGCGGATTTGGGGTCATTTCTCAATAGTTGTTCAGTGATAGACACAGATTTTAAAGTGTGGTGATTTCCATATGAAAGAAAGTGAAAGAAGTTTAGGGACGCCATACTATAGCCAGCAGCTCAGCTGAGTTTTGCTAGCAATTCTGTGTTATTTATTCATAATCTGGTAAGATTGAAATTATTTCTTTATATATTTTGAATACTGTTTCATGTTTGAGTGATTTGATACTGCCATATCGAAATCTAGCCTTACAAACAAGTAGGGATTTGCTCTAGACCCCCCGCCCAAGTCAGGGTCTAGGGACCAACAATATACATAAACTCCAGCAAGGGGTAGGCAAGACAGATCAAGTGTTGAGAATAATGAAACATATAACCTATCCTCTTTTAGGGCAGAAAACTAATAAATATTTTTCAGAATCTATAGTCTGGGAGGATCTATCTGATGTAAAACCACCATGGTAAATGTGCTGTTTGGTCAGAGAGATCTGACCTGTCTGTATGATGTGGTTGTTGTGTCAGTGTTGTGTCCAGACGTGGGTAGAGAATAGATTTTGACACATGGCCCATACTTTGATTGCAGAGCTGTGAGTTTCTGTTGTCAACAAAGCAGTGTCTATTCAGTTGGTGACTTTACTCGAGTGTATCGGTGCAGTACTTGTGACAGAGACCACCATTATTGCCCGCCAGCACGGAGAGGTGGGACCACCTGATTTCAGCACCAGAGCTACAACTACAAGATGAGTGAGCCTCTGGTCTGCTGGACATTCACCAACGCTTTGTAGTTACTAATACCCCATAAAAATTCCCACCATTTTCTGGACACTGTGTAGTCAATATAGACAGGTGTGATGAGGCCACCCCAACAGCACAAACATTAACTATCCTCCCAAGTAGATGACTACTAGAACATTTTAATAAAACTAACTAGTATAGTACATATATATGTACACTATTGCATTTATGATATAATATTCCATGCATTTCTTTCATAATCTCTAAATCCTTTTAAGTTCTGGTCAACCTAAAAAATTGATCCAGAACAAAATAAATGTAATATAATTTTATCAAAAATTTTACACACGTGAGTTAGTTGAGTGTATTTTAACATTTATTAATATTATTAGTCTTGTTAAATATCTGTGGGTATATCTATAACCTATTACACCACACTACATATCATAACCCTAGACACTTTACGTAGCCACATTCATTAAAAAAAAAATTAAGTGTGAGGTCGTAGTGGTAGCAAGAAAGGCCTTCTGACAATTCTCAACTACATTTTATCTCAGGAGCCTTCACAGCTGGCCTCATACAATTACATTTAGTAATATCACCATCATACAATACCATCAACACCACTACATTCACTTAGTTTTGCTTTTTTTCCTTTCTGCTGTTGCTTGTTTGTCCCTGATGAAGGCCTTTTGACCTTAAAATAGACAATTTTTCTTTAGTCTATTAAGACATACTACCTGTATTTTTTATTTGTCTTCATCTTCATAACCCACCTGTCTCCAGTACTGTATATCAATTCTATTAATAATAGTACTATTGACTTCAATTCATGCCATGGTGTCAAACTGTCCACTATCTTCTCGTTTTTTCATTCTCTATCTCTTTTTCTTTCAATCTTTCCTGTTGTCACGACATATTCCAGTGCTCTTCTTCTCATAACACACCTGAAGAAAGTGGACTACTTCCTTCTAGTGCGAGTGATGGCTGCCTTTGCACAGCCTCTTTCAGGACATCCTCATTACTCTTTTTAAATTAATATGAAACAAATATAAAGGTATGTTATCAGGCACTCGTAGGAAATAAAGAAGTAGAACACTAGACAACAGAAAAACAACAGACATGAGTGGCTTACCCAGGATTTGAACCCTGGACCTTCCGTGCGACAACCCCGCCTAGCCATGCGAGCGAATCACACTATCCTCCCTGCCATCTACGCATCACCAAATAAATGATGTTTACAGGCCTTGGGTTTCCATTCCTTACTCTTTTTAACCCTTCATGGTATTTTTAACATTCTTCTGTAAAAGCACTTTTCCTACTTGTATACTAATTGTCCATGACTCAAGCGTTCCTACATGTTCATCCTTCTCATGTTTGTCCTCTCCACTGGCACATACACTATCTTTTATAAATTTCTTGTAGCCCCCCCCCCCCCCCCCCCCCCCCCCTCCCCCCCCTGTATTCAACTCCACTCCCTGATCCTTAATTAACTCCTCTACATCAGATCCAGATCCAATAACTCGCCAATGTTGGCGGTAATGGTAAGCTCATAGTAAAATTCATACTTGTCATACACCAAACACAGGTCATACAGTGTACCTTATTTGAATGGAGAGTCCATAGTGAAATGATATGATCATATACTGAACCAAATGTAAAGCAGGGGTCACTGCATTTTTATCATTTTCTTCATAAGTGTGATCAGCTGTAGTTCTTTATCTCCTGTCCCACTAACATTCCATGTTGCAATTTTAATAATGTTTCTAGCTCTTCATTTACTATCAATGCTAGGTCTAAGTCCGCTTATATCAGTCCATTTCAAATGTTTCTTGGTTTCTATTTGAGCAATCTCTAAGATTAATGAGACAACAATAGAAAAGATGGACAGACTGGTAAGAGAACTTACAAGAACAGACAAGATTTGAGGACAGCGAGTGTTATGCCTCCGTTTGCAAACAGCTTTGCATTTATAAGTGAAGGCATTGCTGTGCGGAAAGGGAGCAACACTAAAACGCAGCGCTATTGAAAAAGCACCAGTGAATTTATTTATGACGTAAGGTTAAAATACTATATGACATATATGCTCATGCATGAGCAGACGTAACGGTCACTTTTCGGTCTCTTGGACTGTGTGTCATGGTGGTGATAAACGTGTTTCATGAGAGCTCCAGCTTGTGTGTTTGATGTACGACATTTGATGCATGCTTATTGTGGTATGATGGAGATATTGCATGCCTTTGCTTACTTTGTGAATTTAAAGATAAGTATTGAGAGTTTTGATTAACATTTGCACGATCTAGACGAGATATATTGTCATGGACAGTTGGACTGTAATGGACAGCATATCTGCCTATTTCATGTCGTGTGATGACTAGTATGTTCAGCCTATGGAAAATGGCTTACTTTCATTATATCAATATGTGGAGTTTCATGTGTGAAATGTCAAATACATGTTAAGAACTTTAACGGGAGTGATTTGCATTCCTTAGTTGAATTTGACTGTTGTTGAGTTCAGTTGGACAGTTTTAAAGACACAGAATCTCAACCAACATGACCCTGAAAATGAACCGCAACAGCGAGTTTAAAGCAAACGGCTTCATGTTTTGTGGCATTTACAAACAGGTAAGGAAAGATGAGTACTATTAAGCTGCAAAACTTGCTCAACAAATAAACCAATATTGCGGCTCAAGATGGCAAAACTTTCTCCAGAAACAAAATGACATTCTAACTACAGATAAATAGAGCTAGGATTCAGATGATTTTGCATCTTTTGTTTTGGGCATAACCAAAGTGTTGCTCAGTTGAATATAACAGAGACTAAAAACCGAAGTTGTATTTTTTATGTTTTTCCTTGTTTTGTTTGATTGATCTTTTTGTTTGTTAGTAAAATAAAGAATTTCATTTTGGCACGGTATCAGTAAAACAATTACATTCAATTTTTTATGCTCTTTTTATTTTGTTTTAAACCGTTCATTTTCTTCTTTTAATAATACAAAATAATGTTAGTTTAGCTTGGAAACTAAAAAAGAAAGTCATTAAAAAAAATTTTTTTGGGGTCATAAATGCATTTTTAATAGGAAGTCATTTTCTAGCAATGTTTAGGTCATGAAAATCCTAGCCCTACAGATAAACAAGCATGCTCAAAGAATAAAACAAACTACTGATTAAAGTCAACTGCTCTTGCTCAAGGAATACAAACAAACAAAAAACTATGAGCAAAACTGATAACGCAGCATGAACATTGTAAAGATGAAGACAAGAAAGTGTTGTAAAACTGTTTATAATGCTCAAGGCTGTTTCACATACTTATTGCTGTGACCAGATGCACTGCCATGACTAGCAACATAGGAATATGACTTCTTGTTTCCGCCTGCTGAATCAGCCATGTCTGTCTCTGCAGCACTGTCACCTTTATGAACAGAAAAAATTATTTCCATCTCATCATCGCCATTACTCATCAGCTCTCCAAGGAGCACAGGCCGTCACCAAACTCAGGACAAGCCCTCGTGTCCCATGCCAACAGTTCCAGGCTTTTCCATGTCTTCCTCATCTTTCACTTCTGTCACAATTTCTCTTCTCCATGTGTTTTTTTGTCGGCTTCTATCTCCCTTACCCTGGATATTCCACAACAGTGACTGCCTTGTAAAGCTATCAATAGGTTTCCTCAATGTGTGTCCTATCCATTGCCAGCGTCTTATTTCCATTTCTTGTTCTATTGAAACTTGTCAACTTCTTGTGATCAGTTCCACTTTGGTGATCCTGTCATACCACTTCAATCCTTCTATTCTAAGCAAGCACCCATCTATGAAAGTCTGAAGCTTCTTGGTTGTTGGTTTTGTTGTTCTCCATGTTTCTGAGCCATACAATAAGACTGACTTGACACTGCAGATGAAGATTCTTATTTTGGCCTAGGATTTGATTTCTCCTGATCTATATAAATTTCCAAATGTAATGAGAGCTCCTCTTGGCTTTTGCATTCTTATTTCAATATTTAGTGATATACGAGTGTTTATATTTTATTGCTTATAATAGCACATTTAAATTCAATAGTCAAAACAACCTAAAATAAAACAAGATAATTAAATGTCAAAATATATAAGGTGGAAATGCAACATGACTGTAAAAAAACTGCAACTGCCACATGACTATGAATAATGATGATAGTATGAAATAAAAAAATGCACAAGGTTTGGTACAGTTTTAATTAATCATCATCATCAGTCCTCTTCATATCTGAAGGCAGAGAAAAACGTTTACTCACTCTGGTCCTGGTTTCCTTCCATTGTGGAGTTCTGCCTCAAATCCATGTTCCTTGGGAATTATCTTTCCACATCCCTCTGGACTCCATTCCTTAGCTTGCCTTGATCATATATTTTTTCAAATGTGGTATGTTACAGATGCATCTCCATCTTTCTGTCTGATCTCAAGACTGATGCATTATTTCTATTGTCTGCTCTTGAAATTTCTGTATCGTTTATCCTGTCTTTCAATAGCGATTCTAATAGTCTTATTAAAGATTGGTTTTAACCCCTCTTACGGTCATTCTATTTTCATATCTGTTCTTTTCATCCCAAGTTTCTGCTTCACACAAACACAATGGTTAATATCGAGGCTTCAAACACAAATTTTTAAGCTTTGTTTCTGAAACTATTTATAGTACAAATTAAACGTAAAAGCTTTCTTCAGATGTTACAACAAAACCATCATTTAAACAAAGACATGAGAAAAGCTGAAGTAAAACTCACAGAAGCATCCAAAAATGTACTCAAAGCAAGAACAAAGTTCAAGAACGGAGCAGGGAGAACAGTATATGGTATTGTGTTATAAATAATAAGAGCCTCGGTAGCACAGTGGTTAGTGCACTGGTTTCCATGGTTCGATCCTCAGTTGAGGTGGGATCTTTTAGACCGCAAAAGGCTCCGGGGTCCACCCAGCCTCGTGAATTGGGTACCAGAGCTGACCACATCTCCCCTACTAGTATGGTCAAGAAAATATGGGCCTAACACCATATTCCCAATATGCCTCAGTGGGCATGTAATGGGATCCTTTACCTTTGCCTCTTTATAAACAATGAAAAGAACTATTACAGGCCACAAAGATGAATATGCTGCAGAGCTGAAAATGTTTGTTAATACATTTCATGAGTAAAATACCTAATTTACAACACAGTTTGCTCCCATAAATGGGGACAGAATAGATATGCAAGATTTGACCAAAATGTCTTTAAGATTCCTGTCACATTAAAGCAGTCGCATACCAAAAGAGTGGTTAGGACAAAAAACTGCTTAGAGCAGTTATGAATTTCAAATGGCTCTGATGATGCTAAATCATGAACACTTGTGACACCAAGAAGAGAAAATGTAGCTAAGCAGTTCTGGGGGACATCTTATGACTAGAAGCACTTTAGGAGTTATCTCATGCAGCCAACAAAATAGTAAGAAAGTAGAGAAAAGCTAACCAGCTCTAGGGTAATTCAGCTTTTCCCAGAACAAATAGTTGAAAATATTTGCTAAGAAAATTAGATTAACAGCAGTTCAAGACAAACAACATGCTTAGACGAGATACATGAAAATTGTGTTTCTTCTCTCCAATTACTGGTAACATCTCTATCTTAGCTTACTGAATCTCCTTTTCAAAGAAGGCTTTGTTACTGGGTCATTCACTGATTCTGGCAGGGATGAAAAGAAACTGAGTTTTGTCTGAATTAGTCTTTTTGACATCACGCATGACCTGCTGATGAAAAAAAAAAAAAATATATATATATATATATATATATATATATATATATATATATATATATATATATATATATATATATATATATATATATATATATATATATATATATATATATATATATGTGTGTGCATTATTTTTGCAGATATATATATTCATCATCATCTCAACCCGTAACCCGTCATGGGTCGTAGGGGTGCCATGGTGGAAGCATCAGCAGACAGGGTCCTCCACTGCTCTCTATCCTCAGCAATGCGTACAAGTGTGGAAAAACCGTTGTCCTGCCCATTCTTTGATGTTATCAGCCCAGGATTTTTTTTGCCTTCCTCTTCTTCATTTACCTTCAACTGTTCCCTGGAGGATCATTATCGAAAAGGGAGTCATGACGAGTTACATGCCCAAACCAGGCAAGCTTTCGACGTTTCACTATTGACAAAAGTGGTTCTTGGTGGCCTGCATAGGTGTTTATCTTCTCTCTAACATAGACATTTGTTTTGTGCTCTTTATAGCAAATGCGCAAAACTCTTCTATAACATTTATGCTCGAAAGCCTGAATCCTTCGCTCCGTATCTGCAGTGAGTGTCCAGCTCTCACACCCATATAAGAGAATAGATAATACAAGTGATTTGTATAATTTGATCTTCACAGGAAAACTGATGCTACTTTTCCAGATCACATTCAGTCTTGTCATGGCAGCTGAGGCCATCTCAAGTCTTGTCTTGATTTCTTTACTTGATCTCCCATCACTACATATAGTGGACCCGAGATATTTAAAGATGTTAACTTCTTCTAACGTTTGCCCATTTAACGTAATGTTGGTCGGAACATGTTTCTTATGGCTATTCACCAATATCTTGCTTTTTTCTATATTAATTTCCATCCCATATGTTCTTGTTACTTTCTCCAGTCTAGAGGTAAGGTCTTGAAGTTCTGATTCTGTTCCAGCTATCAGATCGATATCATCAGCAAAACATAGATTGCAAAGAGGTCGGCCTCCAATTGATATGGTTGTTTTATAATCATAAAGAGCCTCCTGCATAATATGTTCTAGATAGGCCTATATATTAAAGAGCACTGGGGACAGGATACATCCCTGGCGAACTCCTACAGTTGTTTTGAAAAATTCTCCAATGTCATTGCTTGCAAAAAACAGCACTGCTTGCGTCCTTGTATAGTGCTTCAATGATATCTATGATGTTGGTATCAAAATTGAATTTTCTCATTATTTGCCATAAGCCTTCATGCCAGACTCGATCGAAGGCTTTTGCGAAATCGATGAAGTTATGGTATAAATCATGCTGATGCTGGAGATGTTTTTCGATCAGTAATCTAATATTGAAGATTTGTTCTGAGGTACTTCTTTTTGGTCTAAAGCCAGCCTGTTCCTCGGACAAGATTTCTTCTGATTTCTGTTTTATTCTGTTCAAAAGTATCCTTAACATCACTTTACTTGGATGACTAATAAGGCTAATGGTTCTGTAGTTCTTGCACATTTTTAGATTTCCTTTCTTTGGAAGCGGTATTACTAATGACTGCGTCCACTCTTTTGGCCACTTTTTTGTACTCCATATCTTCTGGCAAATTGTTGACATGATTTTTACTATATCTGGTCCTCCATATTTCAAGAGCTCTGCTGGGATATTATCCACACCCGGTGACTTCCCTCCTTTCAGCGAACATATAGCCTCTTCCACTTCTTCCCGTAATATAGCTGCATTTCCGAGTTCCCTGTTTTCGCACTTAATGTTGTTTAATATGCTATAGTCAGTGTCGAGTTTACAGTTATATAATTCTTTACAATATTCTGTCCACCTTCTCATTACAGCTGTTTTTTTCATTGAGCAGAGCCCCATTGCTATCTTCTATGACAGTTACCCTGGGCTGTTGGGGTTTTGATAGTCGTCTTAATGTGTCAAAAGCTGCCTTGCTGTTACCTTTTATTAGCCCCGTATTAATGGACTCACACTGATCAGCTACCCATTTTTCTTTGGCCTGTTTCATTTTCTTTCTAATATTTTTTATTCACCATACTGTGTTTGCCATGCTGCTTCAGGAACCTCTTTCTTAACCTTTTTCATTTCCCGCCGTGTATCACATAAACTTCAGAATGTCATCTGTAACCCATGGTTTGTTTATTTTCTTTCTTTTACCAAGTATTTCTGTTGCTGATTCAATGAGCACGTCTTTCATGTTCTCTGTGATTGAGTTGATATCATCCTCCAAAAAGTTGAGAGCTGCGAATTTTCCTCCAACAGTTGCCTCAAAGATTCCCGCGATTTCTGGATCTTTCAGTTTGTCTAAATTGAATCTTAACTGAGAACATCTGTTTTGATTATAGTTCTTTTTGAGTTTAAGCTTGAGCGTCATCAATACCATGTCGTGATCACTACCAATGTCGGCGCCAGGAAAAGTCCTAGTCTTGGCTTTATTAATACTGGACTTGAATCTTTTGGATACAAGAATAAAATCAATTTGGCCATGTATCTCAGTTTTCGGGGCATGCCGCGTTGTTCTTCTTGATAACTTATGAGGAAATAGTGTATTTGCAAGGGTTAGTTTATAGTTGCTGGCAAATTCTAGTAACCTTAGTCCTCGATCGTATATATTACACCCACTATAAATAACTTTCTTAGATACTATGAGACAAGCATTAACATGCAGGATACAGAGAAAAAGCAAATAAGGAAAGTCTAGGAGATCAAATGTTGTGGCAGACATAAAGTAGAAAAAGGGATTTTATGTAAACTAAAAAAAAAAATATGACATAAACGAGGCACACTGAAACACAAATGCTCCAAAGGAGTTTAACTCATTAACTACCGCAAGCCGCTGTCAGCGGCTCACAACATAATCACATTTGGACCGCAAGCCGCTCAGGGCGCCAATCTAATTTTAGTAATAAAACGAATGAAAAATGTACTGAAACACTCTTTGATCTGGTTCGAGATTTTAAGTTGCCACCGGAAAACAAATTCCCAAAGCATGGTTGTTGTAGAACACTGAAAAATTGATATTATGTTTATATTTTTCAGCGTTTTGGGTTAGTTACCAAATCGTGTAAAACTGTTTACCGTGGCAACTAGTGCTAGGACAACAAAAAATGCGTGTACATCTCGTGTAACGGCTGAATAGGATAGAAACATGTTTCAACAATTGACTGAAAGATCTAGTGACGAGGACAAGAGTGAAAACGGTGTGCACATTGATTGAAATTGTGATTTTGATAGAGATGGGGCGCAAGCAGTTATAATTGTGAAAATATTGCAAGTCCTCGGCCATCGGAGGGCCGTTAAATAGCAACAACCTCTATTAGAGTTGCAACCAATGTTTATTGTAATAGTACATTCATTTATCTTTTAAATGACGTGTAATTCATACAAATCTGTAAACAATTACGAAAACTACAGCTTAATTTGTGCAAACACCTACAGGATGAAAATGGAAAAAAAAATTTAATTCGGCCACAGTGTGTTTTTTAATTCGGTAGTTAATGTGTTAATGAAGAATATATAAACTTCAACTTTCATAGATATTCACAATGTGGCCGGAAGCTAGTAAAGCAGTAACTATTGTTGAGGACTACTCGTGGAGATACACTTTGTACTTGTTTCACTTTGTACTAATTTACACTAAAAAAAAATAACATTCCTTGTATGAGCTTTATATATCGCCTATGAGTTTTAATATATTTTTTTGTTAATCCAGTTTTTTTTAAACAAAAGTGTTATAGCAGAGCAGAACTAATTAGTGCCCTGCACGTAAACTCAATGTGCAAACAATTTAGTATGTCTTCTTTGCAAATCAGCTTTGTTCCAGTGTACACAAAATAATGTTGTTCTTATAAGCTTTATAAAATGTAGGAGTCTTAATAAGCATCCAAAATACAAACTCTCCAGATAAGCTGTATAGCAAATCAGAGCCAGTTTACATTTTGGACCATAGTATATGCCTTTTTCTGAAAAATGTTTCATAAACTTTGCCATGTCTTATTTGCCTCTTCAGAATTTCAACACATTATACTATTTATCAGCTCTTGAATATGATTGGACATTAACATTGAGAAAATTACTAAAGAGAATAGTTGTTACATCCAGTATCATGCAACTCAATTCATGTGGTCAGACCGTAAACAATTATACAGAAATGAAGCTGTTTTAACACTGTTTGTTTGGAATTACAAATTTCAGATAACACCTAGGTTTTGAGTTATTATTGCGGTCTAAACATGTGCCAACCCGTCGATATAAACAAGCCCATAAGACCCATTAATTTTTTTTATTCGAATAAATTTAATTTAATTTTCAAATACTGCAGCTACATTCATTCGTTATTTACGATCGAGGTAAAACTAGTTCTGACATGGTTGAATAGTAGACATACGCTCTGGCCATCATTGACACTAAGGCATAGGAACATGTCACTATTTTAAGTCAACTTGTGCTCTCGTTCACTGTTGTCTTGCATAGGGTAGAGATACCAAGATATTAAAATTTATTTAGTTTTAATTGTGTGTTTTGCAGTTTACTGTATTTTACTGCATCGTCACCATTAAGAAGCTTTAGGCATTTTTCAATAAAATAAATATTCTACAGCATTATTTTTGCAGATGTTTTAAAAAATGGACAATTACTGGACGTTCAAATTTGTACTTATGTACGAAATCAGAATTCCATCCATAACCTGAGACCTTACTGTAGCAGGCAATAACAATACTTTTAATCAAAATCCGAGTTGTTTTTTTTAGAAAAACATATAGTAAATAATAGATGAACACAATACATAGAATGGAGAGATGTTGGAACAAACAAAAGGCTTCTTATATCATGGACACAACATAGTAGTGGATGTAGAGATGAAACAGAAATCAAGAAAATAATAGGAATGGTTTGGAAAAGAAAAAAAAATCAACAATATGAGGCAGATAAAATGCATGTAAATAAACGATGAGCTATGAAGTGATGCATATAATGCACTGTTTCTTAATTACTCATTCTATTATTATAGATTCTTCATTGCTTATTGTATAGTGCAGAAACATGGACAAATAACTAGTAATTTGAATATACAGAATTATTTCATGAAAGCAGAAGCAAACAAGTTAGGAAGTCCCAGATTATTTGTCTTCATCTGCCTTCCAATTCCGTAATGCTCTCTGCCTTCGCTATCTGATGTTTGCATCACAGTCCTTCTTTGTTCTAACTCTCCATTTATCTGCATAAATATCTTCAACTGGATCATGAATTCTTGTATGTTTTGTGGTCTCAAAATGATACTAGTTATATTTAGTCCCGTTCTACAAAAAGTATCTGAACCATCCAGTAATGTGGATAGTACCATTAAGTGTTTGGTTGCTGTGGTATTATCAGTGGTGAATATTAAGCCAGGAAAATATATTTATTCTGAACGCTTGAAATGAAGAGTAGTGGGACATGTTCTTCGATGCCATAAAAATAAATTACCCATGTCATTAGGGTCAGGATTAGGATTTTTAAATCTAACTCTTACTCCTCATTACTGCATCTCTTAATTCTTTTCTGAGACGTAACAAACACACAGCCAACTGTTCTTCATTTCAACCATTCTGAACTTTTATAAAAAGGGACAAGGCCTATTGTGCTGTAAAGTTCTGAGGGAAAGGTAAGTAAATGGGCAAACAGCTGTCAGTTAAATGGAAAAAAAAAAACGGCTGTCAGCACTACAGTAAGAAACGAATATGTAGAGTTAAATATGTTAGTATACTATAAAGGCAAAACATAAAAAAATACTGAAGAACAATTACAACCAACATATTCATCAAGTTCCTTATGAGTTTTAACATGTTCTGTAGCCTACAATAATAGGCGTTATCGTCTGCTCATGATTTCAGAAGAAGATAGTGCGAATATTTAGAATTACTTTACTTCAACATGTAAAAAAAAAATCGTTATTTTAGAACCTAAAATAGGTAACTGCCGGACTACAAATAGAACGTATCTATTCGCCAACCTCCGATTCTAATAGTCACTCCTTGTTTCTAAGAAAATGCCGACATTTTTCCTTACGAAAAAATGACTTTCGATTTTCAGTGTTTACCTTCAGCCAAATAATAGCAGGTATTAAGAACTGACTTTTGTCCAGAAATTAGAAGTTAAATGTGTTTTAACTAGCTGTGGTTTATTGTACGAGCCATAGCATCTTATTTTTTAAGTGTTAGTGACAACAACAATCATAGTGAAACCACTAACAATGCAGGCAAGTAACCATTAGCCTACTTAATCTTCTGGCCAGGGTTGCAACTCTTAATTTTTTTTAAACAAACACAAACCTGAATGATAACCATTAAATTATTTTTTTTTTTTAAACCTAGATGTTGAATTTGCACTGTCTCCTGAAAACATATGTATTTTGTGATTTACGGGTATGTAAGATTGTTTTTGTTTTCAACGTAAGCTATAGAAATAAGAGTACACTTATATATTCAATGAAATATTACTTAAAATAGCTGGCTATCCTCGAGACATAATACAGTAGAACTCCATTTATCCGAACCCCAATTATCCGAACATCCAATTATCCGAACACTTTTTCCAGAAAAAAAAAAAAAAAATCAGATGCCACAGTCACGTTAGACTAAAATTCTGAATCTTTTGATGCGGCAAACTTCAAATGTGTGCGAACAATTTGTAGAGAATGGGATGGTTAATGGTCGGTCGCTTACATACAGGAAGTCAGTTAGATCATAAAGTCAGTTAATATCTGGTTTACCAATCCAGTGTACGTGTGCGTTCTAGGTAGAACACTGGCTAAACAGACAGTTCAACTTAAAATAATTGTGTCTGCTACTACAGCAGAATAATTTTGGTGTACAAGTATTTCTCTGTGCGATATGGCATCTTCCAGTAGGCCTAAAGCATATAAAAGGAACCGCAATGTTTTGTCAATTGAAACGAAAACAGAAATTATCCAGAGACTAGGACAAGGTGAAACTGTGTCTTCACTTGCGAGGATTTTCAATGTTGGAAAAGCTACCGTCTCTGACATCAAAAGTAAGAAGGATAAAATTATGAGTTTTGCATCGAAATTTGATAGTGAAAATGGGTCGAAGAAACGTAAAACCATGAGAAATGCGAAAGATGTGAAATTGGAAGAGGCTTTGTATATATGGTTTGTGCAAAGAAGAAGCAAAGGGGAACCTATCTCTGGTTCTCTGTTGTGTGAAAAGGCACTTCAGTTCAACAATCAACTTGACGGTCCTCCTGACTTTAAGGCTAGCCAGGATGATGGTTAAGAAACTTTAAATCTCGTCATGGCATACGAGAATTGGAGATTCAAGGGGAATCTTTATCTAGCGATGCAACTGCCGCTAAAAATTTTAAAGAAACATTCTTGGCTTTATTGGAAGAAGAAGGTTATTCACTCGATGATGTGTATAATGCCGATGAGACTGGCTTATACTGGAAATCATTGCCTCAAAAATCACTTGCATCTCAGCGCGAAGCAGCTGCCCCTGGGTTTAAAAAGTGCAAAGAGAGAGTAACAATTTTGGTAGCCGCGAATGCCAGTGGAGGTCATCGTTTACCGGTGCTAATGATCGGCAAAGCCAAAAAAACCACGTTGTTTAAAGAATGTGACATGTCTCCCATTGTGCTACAAAGCATAGAAGAGTGCTTGGATGAATAGTGAAATATTTCTTGATTGGTATACAAATCAGTTCATCCCAAATGTGAAGAGGTTGAGAGAACAAGAAAAGAAAACTGGAAAAGTAATTCTTCTACTTGGACAATGCACCATCTCATCCAGAGACGGATACATTTAATGCAGTTGATGCAAATTTTAAAGTAATTTTTCTGCCTCCCAATGTAACAGCTCTGATTCAACCAATGGATCAGGGTGTTATAGCAAAGCTTAAAAAAGATGTACAAGAAGGAAGGCCTGCGTCGTTTATTGTTGGCTGAAGATGAAGAAAGTGTGGTGGCGTTTTCCAAAAAGCTTAATCTCAAAGACTGCTGCTATATGTTAGCTGATGCTTTGACCACCCTGTCACAAGATAATCTCAACAAGGCTTGGAGTAGATTGCTTGGGAAAAAAGGAGGAAATGAAACTACTGCAATGGACACAAATGATGATTGTATAAATGAAGTTGTGGAACTGTTTCAAGCAATGCCCGGATTTTCGGACTGTGACAAAGATGATGCACACATGTGGCTAGAAGATGATAATGATTCTGGTTTTCAGTTTTTGAATGACGAAGAAATTTTGTCTTTTGTGCAAGAAGAAAACCAAATACATGTAGTGACCGATGATGAAGACTCCTCAGAAGTACATGATGTACTTGTAGATTATGAAGAAAAAACCAAAACGTCGACCAAGTCCTGAAGAGGCCTTTATAGCACTAGAAAACAGCGATGGCTTGGTACGAGCAAGAAGATGACAGCTGTCCTACACAGCTTCTGCTGTTGAAGAGAATGTGGGGACTTAGCAGCCAAAAGAAGACTATCCAGTTTGGTGCAAAAGAGGATTCCTCATTATTTTTAATAGTGGGCTACATCTGTGCAAGTACATATATACGTAAGTTGCGCCTGGTTTTGAATCGTTTGTAATGTTATTTTGAAAACATTTCTCTTTCTTAACAAAAATAATTAATACAAGTAGTACATGCACTGCAGTGTAATAAAAGATTTTGGTGATACAGTGATCTAATACAGTGTGGGTATTATTATTACAGTACAAGTAAATATGTTTTATAGTGTATTTTCCTTGTGATGGTTAATTATTTTTAGAAATATGTGTACATGTACTCGATACATTATGTAATCCAATTATCCGAACATTTGATTATCCGAACGATGCTCGGTCCCATGGGGTTCGGATAAATGGAGTTCTACTGTAATGTGTTATTTGCTAGTCTAAGAAAGTCACAGATGCTTCCATCATTTTTGTTTGTTTGTTTTTTATTTTTTATTTTATTATTTAACGTACAGGCCTAAGCACAATTGTGAGTATCCCTATTTTCAAATGTGATGCCACTTTCTCATGTCGGCAGTTGTTCATATTATTTGGAATTGAAAACAATATATATCCTAATTATAACCCATCAGAGGTTGAACGGGATTTCTGTTTATCTTCATTAATTAAAAAAAAAAATTCCATCATAAAATATGCACAATAAAAAGAAAAATAAACTAGAAAAATACTTAGTATCACAAGCACGACATAACACACAAAATTACCCATCGTCATAATTTTTTTTTTTTAAATTACATTAATGAAGAAAAATATCCCGTTCAACCTCTGATGGATTAAAATTAGGATATAAACTGTTTTCAATTCCAAATACTATGAACAACTGCCGATATGAGAAAGTGGCATCCCATTTGTCAAATCATTGTAAATAGGGAAAATCACAATGACCTATTATGCTTATATGTTAAAAAAACAAACAAACAAAATCAAGGAGAAACTCAGAACTATATTCTTTTACCATTTTCCATATTGGAATATATATATTCTATGCAGGCCACCAAGAACCACTTTTGTCAATAGTGAAACGTCGAAAGCTTGCCTGGTTTGGGCATGTAACTCGTCATGACTCCCTTTCAAAAACGATCCTTCAGGGAACAGTCGAAGGTAAACGGAGAAGAGGAAGGCAGAGAAAATCCTGGGCTGATAACATCAAAGAATGGGCAGGACACGGTTTTTCCACACTTGTACGCATTGCTGAGGATAGAGAGCAGTGGAGGACCCTGTCTGCTGATGCTTCCACCATGGCACCCCTACGACCCATGACGGGTTATGGGCTGAGATGAGATGATGATATTAATATCCCAAATTTGCCATCCTCTCCCTCGGATCCATCTGTGTATAGAGTAATGCTGTCTTTTTATATTTGTTGTATATATTTATTGGCTGTTATTAATATTTTCCATATTATTTGTTTTCTTAAGTATGTCTGCTAGGTGGTAGTCCGTGTCTGGTTTCTTGATCTCCCAGGGTGGAATCACTGGCTTGTATTCACATTCATTCAGTCATAACCCTCCACTCCCAAAGGAGCATAGGCCTTCAACAAACACAAGCCAAGTCCTCTTGTCACGTGCCATCATCTCAAGTTCTTTCCACGTTCTCCTTATCATTTTCACCTCTGTCTCCAGCTCTCTTCTCCATGTGCTTCTAGGTCTATATCTGCTTCTCTTGCACTAGGGGTTCCAGAACAAGGACTGCCTTGTAATGCTATCAACAGGTTTCCTCAGTGTGTGTCCTATCCATCGCCATCGTCTTCTTCTCATCTCTTGTTCCACTGGCACTTGTCTAGTTCTTGTCATCAGTTCCACGTTGGTAACCTTGTCATGCCATTTTAATCCCTCTATTCTACGCAAGCACCCATTTATGAAAGTCTGTAGCTTTTTGGTAGTTGTCTTTGTTGTTCCTCATGTCTCAGAGCCATACAATAGGACTGACTTCACATTTGAGTTGAAGATTCTTATTTTCGTGTTGGATCCGAGTTCTCTTGATCTCCATATATTTCCCAATGCAATGAAAGCTCCTCTTGCTTTTTGTATTCTTATTTTGATATCACTGTCTGTCCCTCCAACTTTGTCTATATTGCTGCCAAGATATATGTAAGATTCCACATCTTTTATTGGTGTTTCTTCAAGTTCAACCCTGTTATCATTATCTGCATTTATTCTCATTATCTTTGTCTTTTCCCTGTGTATTTTCAGACCCAATTGTTATATTACAAAGGGAGTCTTCACAAGACATTCAGATAAGCGAAAACAATGCTACTTTGGCTGAGCACGTTAATTCTAGAATCTGCCGACAACTTTTGTGAAGAATTAAGCAATGATTAATTTTAGCTCGTTACGCCCCCACCTCAGATTTACTCAGGGGAATTCATATTATTCTTGTATAGCTGTTTAGAGTGTGTGTAGGAAATTGACTGAGACAAACATGCAATAAGTTTAAAAGGATTAGATCGAAGTTAAATTTGTAAATACTACAAATAACAAAATTTAATAATCACTTAAGTTTTAACAGTTTGAAAATAATTGAAAAGTTCAGAAAAAAAGTCTCATTATTGATTTATAGTAGAGTCGATGGACAAAAAAAAGTTCACGTTGGCAGCGTATATTTTGCACTTATCTGCCAATAGTAGTTTCTGCTCCCGCTGATGGGTTCTTTTTACACTGCTCACGCTCGTCGCTGGTCAAGATTGTCGGGTGTAGCTCGTTTCCCAGAAATGTCAAGGAGAGTCTACAAAGTTGGTCCCTCGTCTTAAAGCGTAGGCCACTTGTCCCTTCTTGTTCCAGAGATAGTACTTTCTGCTGGTACCACCAATAACTATGATGAAAAAGTTAAGGCACTGGGTTAGGCCTCTTACACGTGTACTTGGGGGTCGTTAATTTAGCACTAAAACTCCTTCTTATGACTTTGTGTGCTCAGTTTCCTCAGAGTCCAGTTCCTTATAAAAATGGATTTTCTGGGCTGTATTAATGTCTTACAAGGTGTTCCAATAAAAGTCCGGTCTGATAAATGGAAATCCTGAATTTTCTTCTGGCAAGTCTGGTTGTTCTTGGCAAGCGATTCCTCAGAGTAAATTTTCACAGTGAAGGAACACTGAACAAACGCCAGGTTATATTCACGGTCCTACCCTGCTCTGTTTGTTCAAATGATCAGCCAATCTGATTTGAACTTTTTGCATGACTCATCTAGTGCAAAATTTCAAACATTACTTTTCTGAAAATGGGCTGTAAACATCCGATTGCCCTGTGTACGAACTCACAAACATGTCGTTAAACTCATACGACAACGTGTGTCAGATGTAACACTTATTACTTTCTTACAAAGTAATGTCGTGGACAGGAAATGATTATATCATACGTGTCCGTCCCAAATGTGTCGCACAGACGGGTAATCTTGTTATCTGTTGCCTGAGCAAACGAAAACCGACTACGGGCGAGTAATTTTATCACCCGGCCCAGCTTGAGAAAACAGAATCATGCGAAACTGAGCAAACCCACATTGGTCTTCACCTGCTCTAATCTCAGCAAATCTGTGCCGCATCAAGCAAAATGTGATTATTATCACCTACAAGGAGTGTCAAATATCTGACCAAATCAAATATCTTCTACTTAGCAGAGAATGAAAGAACGAAAGTGTGACAAATAGAATGCGCGCATTAACATCAGTCCCGCAAATGTAACTGATTACTGCCGTAGAGAAACAGAGATCGAGAGGGCCCGCCCCATTCTGTCACAGAAGTATTTAATAATCAATTAGTTCTAACATGTTAAAATAGCGATGAAAAAATGATGAATTTTAGATGTAAATCAATTTTTGTCTTCACTGAGACTTAGGTGAGGATTTTAAAGAAAAAAAAAATTGTCCTGTTGCTGTTTCCTTGTAACCAGACCGTAACTAATCTAGGTGAGTCCTGCAGCCGTGGTTTCGTCAGTTCTTCTGTGATGAGGCACTTCTTCACATAGCTTGTCCAATTTAGGCAGTTAGTGTTGATTCCCTGCTTTTATTATAGAACTTTCGTCTTTCAGCTTCCTATCACAAACAGCCTGATAGCTTCGTTCCATTATCTTTAGACAAAATAAAGAGAACAAATGCCTCAGCTAAGTACATTTGTGGACTGCAAATTAACAGGCGCATTGTCTCGCTGTCCACCCTCCAATGTTAGCCTCTGAATAATTATATTCTTGAGTATACACAGCCTAACTCAGGGAAGATGATTAGAAACCCCCACTATTCTTTTGGGTATAAAACTGGAAAAATATGTGCTTGGACAGCGCGGGGCAATGTCGTGCCTGAATTACAATTAACAAGGTACATATATCTCACAAAAATGATACTATACACTTGAGGCGCATGTGATGTAATCATCACTGCTCCAGTCGGAGTCTGGAGTTACTGCTGCTTTCGCGTTTCTGCGCGAATTAGCATAAAACAAACACTAGCTCTTGCTGTAGTGGTTTATGAACATGCTATTTTCATATATTGAGGTTGCCAGCCTCATATATAACTACTTAGCAAGGAAAACATGTCAAATTCACATTTGTAAAATAAATGTTTACACTTACCCCAAAGTAACTTTTGGGAACATAATCTCCTGGCACGGTTTAGAATGGATACAACTTAGGTTAGATGCTGTCGAATCACTTGGTCTGGAAATTTGAGTGTTCCTCTTATGACGGGTGATCTGATTCCTTAGGTCTCCGGTCGTGGTATTTATAAATGCTGGTTTACTTTTTTAAGTTTCAAAGTTGCTCAAAAACTTCGGTCTGTCACTTATAATTTTTGAATTCTTAGTCCTATCCTTCTCTCTGGCTCTGGTGGATTGCTATCTTGACGTGGCGATGCAGTCTGATCTGTGACTCCGATTTCGCTAGATTATATTTCCATTTCTCAGTTCAAATCCCCGATTGTACTTCCGACGAATTTGCCAATGAGAACCATTGGGTATTCCGGCTCTCACTTCAAACTAGTCGTAAGCTCTTTAAAACTATCTGGGTCGGGGTGTTTAATTAATATTCCCCCCCCCCCCCCGTGTGTTTTAAAATATCAGATTTAAATTTCCAACGCGTGACCTCTTTCTAATATGTGCGGTAATACTTCCGCTGCATCTTTATGCTAACTCACAAACAAATCTGTGAACTCATTTCTGACTAATACTTTCCGCCCAGATTGTCTCCTCTGCCAGGTCATCTGTAATAATTTACACAGGGATAGCCCAGCGGAAGCGATTATCTAATTTTCACCTGTGCCTTCGCCTATCTATCAGACGGCTTTCGTAGGCAGCCAATCTGGCTTTCTTGACGTTGATCGGGCGAGAACGTCTTTCGCAAACAAGGATCGTCTCTATCAAAGGTTGGCTAGAATGACTTCCGTGATAACCGTATTAACCGCTGACCGGGTCTAATTAGCCTGGTATTATTACATTCACATGGCGAAACGTAAACAAGTCTGGGAGTGGTCAGAGCAAAATGATGAAGGTGCATGAAAAATGCCAAATAAAAAGCGGATGAAGGAGTGAGAGAGGGGCTCAAAAGTACATGTACAAACGTTTTGTCACACTGTCTTGCTGTGAGAGATTCTTTTCGCCCAATCTGAGGCGGCGCCGTAGATAGATACCATCGCCACTTGGTGCGATAGGCAGCTTTATCCTCCCAGGTTGCTGGATTTATGTCCAGTGCCCTCATATCTCTCTTACACACATCTTTGAACCTCAGCTGCGGTCGCCAAACTGTTCTTTTGTCATCTACCATTCGTCCGTAGAAGATATATTTCCGGGTGCGACCATCTTCCATGCGGCGGACATGGCCAAGCCAGCGTAGTCTGTATACATGCTTTGAAGGTCAGCACGTGACAACCCCTCGACATTTGTCACCTTATCTGTCCATGAAATACTGATGATGTGGCGTAAACACAGTATATAGAAAGTACTGAGCTTTCTTTCTTGCTCAGCATAGGTTTTTCATGTCTCCCTGCGACATTAAATGTGTGCCGGTGACGCAGGCACGATATATACCGCAGCTTTGATCTTCGTTGTGTGTTTGGAGTTTTCCCAAACATATTACCTAAACTTATAGAAAATGGAAGTTGTGGAGGTCCTACTTGGCAATACGTCGCCCTATTACTGCTTTATTCCATCTCCACTTAAGCGTGTTTTGAGAAAAACGCATCCAAAGTTTTGGTGTATCAGTTGAACATGAAGGAGTTATCACATTAAAATGACATTTTGCACGACGATCGAAATTGATGAATGTATTTGAAATCAAAAATTAGAATATGGAAAACATTTTTCAAAAAAGAATTATAAGCAACTTCCGGTTGGAGATAGAATAATGTGCCAACAGAATTATTCAGTTCCTAGTTGGTTTCTTAATTCTATCTCCATATACGTGCCTTACAGTGACATAATTATTCCATCTCCAGTGTCCTGGTGAAGACAGCCTGTGGCGGGTTAAGAGAACCGCAGTATCTATAGCTTAATTCTTACGTTCTCTTCTCAGATGTTCATTTGCTTTAAAAAAAATATTTATTTCCAAGTTCTTTCCGATTACACCTCTTTACAAAATGGCGAGAGTTTGGAGGCTATTTCCTGCTAATGTTGTTCTTCCTCTCACAAACATTCACTTTAACATGCTCGTTCAGGCAGGCTAACAATAAAAGATAAAGGAGCCTTGTTTATGTGCATATTATTTACTGAATTAAATTAATACAATTTTGTACTGATATTTCAGGTAAATCACTTTGCTACACATTCACACAAAATACGATTATGAGGAAAAATACTACAGAGAAATCATGATTTAATAAACATTTATAACACATAAGGAAGGGAAACTCGAGGCCTGTAAACAGTAAATAAATATTAGACAAACATAAAGGTATGTTTTCAGGCACTCGTAAGAAATAAAGAAGTAGAACACTTGTAGCAAGATTTGGTACCACTTGCTTTGTTTGTGAAATTATGTGTAACTCGACACACACACGCACACACACACACACACACACACACACACACACACACAGAGATAAGGGTGAAGGGACAACGCGGTGGGTCTTGCTTTGAAGTGACGGTGGCTAAAAATTTGCGTTTCGTCTAGCCAAACAGTATTGTGAAGTGTAGGAAAGAGCGAATATATGAAACATGGCCGACCTTAAAAATTTGCATTGGCAGGAAAGAAAATCTAAAGCTACAAGAGCAAGTCTGGTTGAAAGATATTAAAACTTTAATAATTTACATAAGGAGATCAAATATGAGTAATATCCAAAAGGATATTATTCAAATGTAAGTAGTTTTAAAAATAATTGCTATTTTTCATAGTCATCACATCTGCTAAAAGTTAGCTCATGATCTTTAAAAATTTATTATAACTACATACCTCAACGGATTTCGATAAAACTTGAATAGAATGAAAGCTTCATATGAGGAAAATGAAAGGATACCTAGGAAGGAAGGAAAGATATAAGTGTGTAGTGAAAAGAAGAGAAAACAAGTACAAAAAAAGCACAGATCTCCTCAAACCAAGAGATTAAACGAAAATCTAAGCGGACTTCAGACGGTGCTTTCTCGTACGGGAGAGTCGCCCAAATATAAGGACAGAGCGGCCCGTTTAAAAATCACACACACAAAATCCAGAAGCCAGAGTGAGAGACTGGAAGACATTATCTGCAAGAAAATTTTTTTTTCACGCTGCATGCAGGGAAGATATACTTCAGCAAATACAGCCTCACAGTGCGCTTATTAATCCTAGAGGGTATGTAAGTTTATTAAAGATATATGTGTGACTAATATCATTTTATTTCAGATTTTGTTTACGACTTGATTGTATCAGACATAATAAAAAGGGTATACAGGAAGCCAATGACGCTAACTAGGGATAACCTCCACCGGCATTGTCAGGAAGCATAACAATTAATTGGTTAACCAAATATATCATGGCTAGTTCTTGCCTGGAAGCTTACGACATACCAGCAAGTAAATAAATTACTTGGCATCCATAAGTGGAAGGCAAAGGTTATATCATACCCATGTATCATAACATGTGATTTCTTCATGTATTTTGTTATCTTCTGCACAGTAGACATTATCTTATCATGCTATCTCTGTAACATACTACCATGAATCATTCATTTATAGACAAACACTGAGGACATAGTCGCCTCATGAACATTAGTGGTTAGTGAGATTGTTGGAACACCATGGCCACCTATTACCTTTTGTTCCAGGGTTTATGATCGTTCCTGATCGAGCTCATGATCGAGTTCGTGATCAAGTATAAACTAAAGACTTGAGGACCTTTGATCCTGCTAATTGGTGCTTAGTGGTCAAACAATCTTCAACACCTTAGTCCCCCGTAGTTATAGGGCAGGCTGAAGGAAAGTCTTCCTGATTACCAGTGTGTCTCAGGAACCTCGAACATACGTGGGGAAATGCAAGATGAGTTTATGTGTATCCAATCCTACAAACACTGTGAGCGGTTTCAACAATTGATGAAAAAAGCTATAGACTAGATAGCAAGAGATACCAAAACTACTGTGACAGACTTTATAATTTCATTGGAAGATATATCCAAGACTTTTTTACTATTATTTATTTTAATTTGTAAACATAAATAATCATAAATTTCACCATCTTCCAACACCCATTTCTCATTACAAAGCTAGATAGATGTACATAATAAATTATGAAATTGTACTCATTTGACTTGGTAAATTTTTAACAGTTAAATTTTGAGTTACTTTTTCTAATTTAATTATATTATCACATAGGGTTACTATAGCGAAAGTGGCGCAGTATACTTCTGAAGCTTAAATCTATTGTCCAGCTCAGAGTATTCACAGCCGTAACTCAATTGTGATATCAGTGCACTTCTCTGGCACTGGGACTTCATACTTTCTGGAGAGAAATTCTACTTCTTCTCTACCACTATCATCACACCAGAAAAACCTTTCGCTACAACACTAGACAACAGAAAAACAACAGACGTGAGTGGCTTACCCAGGACTCGAAGGTAAGCCACTCACGTCTGTTGTTTTTTCTGTTGTCTAGTGTTCTACTTCTTTATTTCTTACGAGTGCCTGAAAACATACGTTTATGTTTGTCTAATATTTATTTAATCATGATTTAAGCAGGGTGCTCATGAAATCTCTGTACAACTGTGGTATGTATCTGAACATGCTCTTCAGATTTGTTTTTTCTCTGTTGCCATAAGTCACGCTTTCAGTTTCCTTAGGGCTACTTCATTTGGCACACTAATGCTCCAGTGGATCTTCTTGCGAGATCTTAATGATACTGCAGTTCATTCTATAGCTAAATGACACAGCTTGTATTCAATTGTATGCAGATTAGCGTATCTGCAGCTGTCTTCTGCATGTAAATGGACAGTTCGAAAAGAGTAATTTTGTTGTTGTTGTTATTTTATTTTGTGTGTGTGTGTGCACATTCATGGTAGTCAAAGAATATATTTTCCTGCAATATAGCATGTTGTTCATTTCTGTTAGTCTTTTCATCAAATTAAGAGGACAGTATATTTCATAGTGCCTGACGTGTCCTTGAATCACATAATGGACGCTGTCCACTTCTTGGGTGGAACTATGAGCTGGTTATCCGCACTGCTGAATCAGAAGTTTAATGTGAGGATGTTTTTAAAGAAACAATGCCAGAGCTAGAGTCATTATAAAATTCATATTTTGTGGTACACAAGCATCTGACCAGAGTCATCTCTGTGAGTTCATGGTGATCTCTAATAACTTTCTCATATTGTTTCCAGTTCTCCCATTTCCTATTTAATGCCACAAAGGAAAGTAAGATTTCCTTGTCAATGACAAAGTGACAATCAAGTTGAATGCCACAGCTTGTGTTTGTGAAGACAGATGGGAACACCACATTTTAGGAGTGTTTACATATTTTCTAAATCAGAACAAAACACTGGCGTACTTTTGTTATTTCTATCATTTTCTCTTTCAGCTTCAACTTTTTTCAACAGTGTTCTAGTGTATTTCTAATTATTCTTTATCTTTAGAGATTCTTCTACCTTTGCATGTTTACATCTGATTCTTCTACCTTTGCATGTTTACATCTGATTCTTTTGCGTGTTTACATCTGATTCTTCTACCTTTGCATGTTTACATCTGATTCTTCTACCTTTGCATGTTTACATCTGATTCTTCTACCTTTGCATGTTTACATCTGATTCTTCTACCTTTGCATGTTTACATCTGATTCTTCTACCTTTGCATGTTTACATCTGATTCTTCTACCTTTGCATGTTTACATCTGATTCTTCTACCTTTGCATGTTTACATCTGATTCTTCTACCTTTGCATGTTTACATCTGATTCTTCTACCTTTGCATGTTTACATCTGATTACATCTGATTCTTCTACCTTTGCATGTTTACATCTGATTCTTCTACCTTTGCATGTTTACATCTGATTCTTCTACCTTTGCATGTTTACATCTGATTCTTCTACCTTTGCATGTTTACATCTGATTCTTCTACCTTTGCATGTTTACATCTGATTCTTCTACCTTTGCATGTTTACATCTGATTCTTCTACCTTTGCATGTTTACATCTGATTCTTCTACCTTTGCATGTTTACATCTGATTCTTCTACCTTTGCATGTTTACATCTGATTCTTCTACCTTTGCATGTTTACATCTGATTCTTCTACCTTTGCATGTTTACATCTGATTCTTCTACCTTTGCATGTTTACATCTGATTCTTCTACCTTTGCATGTTTACATCTGATTCTTCTACCTTTGCATGTTTACATCTGATTCTTCTACCTTTGCATGTTTACATCTGATTCTTCTACCTTTGCATGTTTACATCTGATTCTTCTACCTTTGCATGTTTACATCTGATTCTTCTACCTTTGCATGTTTACATCTGATTCTTCTACCTTTGCATGTTTACATCTGATTCTTCTACCTTTGCATGTTTACATCTGATTCTTCTACCTTTGCATGTTTACATCTGATTCTTCTACCTTTGGTTTACATCTGATTCTTCTACCTTTGCATGTTTACATCTGATTCTTCTACCTTTGCATGTTTACATCTGATTCTTCTACCTTTGCATGTTTACATCTGATTCTTCTACCTTTGCATGTTTACATCTGATTTTTCTACCTTTGCATGTTTACATCTGATTCTTCTACCTTTGCATGTTTACATCTGATTCTTCTACCTTTGCATGTTTACATCTGATTCTTCTACCTTTGCATGTTTACATCTGATTCTTCTACCTTTGCATGTTTACATCTGATTCTTCTACCTTTGCATGTTTACATCTGATTCTTCTACCTTTGCATGTTTACATCTGATTCTTCTACCTTTGCATGTTTACATCTGATTCTTCTACCTTTGCATGTTTACATCTGATTTTTCTACCTTTGCATGTTTACATCTGATTCTTCTACCTTTGCATGTTTACATCTGATTCTTCTACCTTTGCATGTTTACATCTGATTCTTCTACCTTTGCATGTTTACATCTGATTCTTCTACCTTTGCATGTTTACATCTGATTCTTCTACCTTTGCATGTTTACATCTGATTCTTCTACCTTTGCATGTTTACATCTGATTCTTCTACCTTTGCATGTTTACATCTGATTTTTCTACCTTTGCATGTTTACATCTGATTCTTCTACCTTTGCATGTTTACATCTGACTCTTCTACCTTTGCATGTTTACATCTATCACATCTGCCTTTCTTTGAGAATAGAAAACTAATGTTGAATTCTGTATGGAATATGTCATCATGTTAATGTTTTTTGACATGCTGGTTGCCTTTTTCTTCACAGTGGGTAATATAAAACCCATACCTCTTGCTCAGCTTAAGACGTTTTTCAAGGTACGCTTTTAGAGGTAGCTCTACAGTAATGTGATGGTATTCTAGGACAAGAGTTGATTTGTTTCCGCCTTTCTTGGAGGGTGACCTCATCAATTTTGTTTGCATTTTTTTCCTCTCACAAATGGCTTTGGTATGCCTGTATCAAGACATTTTAACTTCGTACAGAAGTAGTTGAGTCGTATCTGTGAGATACCAAAGGTGTTCAAACAAAATACTTCGCACACTCTGAAACTTATGGCTGTGCAGCCTCCCATGTCCCTTTTCCTCTTAAGGAGCACACAACCATCACTTCAGCTGTTTCCCTTGCATTAAACCTGCACCAGATCAGCTTTAAAACAGAGGCGCAGCGAATTTGTTTCTTCACGTCTCCATAGTGATTCACAACATCACGTGATGACTACGACTAGTTTGATTGGCAGATCAGGAGGTGGAATAAAGCAGTATAAATGTGACTGAATAATTAAAATCCAACAAACGTTTCAATCAAAATTATTTGTTTGGAAAATATGTTCTCATATAAGATGTTTTGTAGGTGTTGATGTCTCGATGTTTATCTTGTTTCCTACTAGAGTTACTTGCCCTTAGGCTAGCTCTACTTTTCTCTTCTTCCTACTTCCTGTTTTTCCAAGATGGCGAATTAAACATGTCGATCCTTGTATCTTGTGTTCAAGCCTTCGTGATTATACTTCGTAACGTGAGTATGTATGACAGCCAGCCACGTCTCATTATATCTTACAATATTTATTACACACGAAGGTAAATATCAACATGGTGGCAGCGGTGTTTATTTCTACAGAATTCGAACTATTCTGCTGAAGATCTTGTAACACGTGTGCTATCTCACAGACTGGTAGGTTATTGCTTGCATACCATTGTTAGACATTTCGTCATGGCAGAACGGCCCTTATTTCGGTTACCACCCTGCCTAGACATAAATAACGTCGAACCAGACACATTTCGTAAATGGAGACGACAGTTAGAACTATAACTGCATGCAATAGAGGTGGCCTCTAAACCTGATCCTGTTCGGGCGGCCATTATCTTACACTGTGCTGGACCTCAAGCTGTTGAAGTTTTTGATCAACTTGCAGAGGAAGGAGACCACTCTAATCCTACTAAAATTCTCGATTTGCTCCAGAACCATTGTAGCTCACGAAGCAATGAAGTATTACATACGTTCAGATTCTGGAACACACCTCTTCAAGATCCTTTTAATTCTTTTTTGACTGAGCTGAGAACTAAGGCAGAGACTTATGCAACTTTAACGACAAGGATCGTATGATAAGAGACAAAATCGTCTTTACTGTCAACAAAAGGTTACAAGAGAAGCTCTTGAGAGAAGCTGACCTCGATCTAAAGAAAGCCATTCACATATGCAGAGTCTTCGAGCAAACTGGAAACGACATAAGAGAGATGAGTAATACAGTACAACCTTCTGAAGCAAGGGTCGAAAAGGTACAGAAAAAATCACTCAACCATAAACCTCCCAAGAGAGACACTGGGCATGCTGCTGGTAAAGCCTGTCAAAGTAACACTGACAGTGGGTACTTTGAACCTAGAAAGGAGTGTCATTACTGCGGACAGAAACATCTATTAATTAAGAAAAAGTGTCCTGCATGGGGGAAGTTTTGTTCAAATTGTGGGGGAAGAAACCATTTCAAAGTTAAATGCAAGAAAGTTCACACTGTTCACACAAAATCAGTGGAAGATTCTGAAGTTTTTCTTAATTCTGTGAAGTCTAGCAAAGCTTGTACATCTGCACAACTCATTATCAATGGAAAAATGGTAAAATTTCAGTTAGACACAGCAGCTGATGTGAATACAATCTGTCAACGCTTTGTGATGCAAGAACAACTGTTACCCACTAAACAGAGGCTTGTTATGCGGAATGGTACTAAGATGACTCCACTGGGAGAAGTTATATTAACTGTTGAGAATCCTAAGACTGGGACAAAACACAATATAAGGTTTACTGTTGTGAAAAATAGATTCACATGTTTGCTGGGCAACAATGTAGTGGGTTTGATGGTATTGTATGATGGTGATATTACTACGTGTGATGCATGAGGTCAGCTGTGAAGGCTCCTGAGATAAAATGTAGCTGTGAATTGTCACAAGGCCCTTCTTGCTACCACTACGACCTCACACCTATCTTTTTTTTTTACTAATGAATGTGACTACGTTAAATGTCTAGGGTAATGATATGTAATGTGTGTGGTAGTTTACAGACACACACACAGATATTTACTAAGTCTAATAATATTAATAAAATGTTATAATACACGGAACTTACTCAGTTGTGTAAAATTTTGATAGTAATTTTCTTACATTTATTTGTTCTGGACCAAGGTTTTATTTTGGCCAGAACATATGAAAGGTTTTAGAAATTATGAAAAAATGCATGAATATTACATAATAAATGCAAGGTGTGTACATATATATGTTACTAGACTAGTTAATATTATTATTGTTTACAGTATTAATCTATGTGGGAGAACAGTTAATGGATGTGCTGTTGGGGTGGTCTCATCACTCCCTGTCTATGGCGATTACACATTGTCCAGTTAATTGATGGAAATTTTATGGGTGTGTTAGGAAATAAGTTGAGTTGGTGAACTCTCAGCAGACCAGGCGCTCACGTAACTTGAAGGTGTAGCTCTGGTGCTGAGATCTGGTGGCCCCACCTCTCCGTGCTTGGGGGCAATATCAGAAGTCTGGTGGCCCCACCTCTCCGTGCTTGGGGCAATATCAGAAATATGGTGGCCCCACCTCTCCGTGCTTGGGGGCTATAATAGGCTGCTCTGACCAAATATTACTGCACGGGTCCACTCTGGTAAAATTCAACAACTCATTTGACACCGCATTGGTGCCAACTGAAACTCACAGCTCAGAATTATGAATATAGTACACAGTTAAATAAATGCTAGCAAAACTCAGCTGAGCTGCTGGCCTTATGATGGCGTCCCTCTAAATATTTCAATAGCTTCTGGGAATTACACCACTTGATAAGTCACTGTGTCTACAAGGACAGCTAATACTGAATGGCACAAAATGCGCGTCTGAGCGCCGATAATATCTTCATTTAGGGCCAATCGCTGCCTTTTCTTTTTTCAAATTCAAATATCCTACCACAAAGTCATTTCAGTCATATCTCAGTCAAGTATGCCTTATTGTCTGTTGGTCCGTCCGTCTCTACTTGCGTTTCACAAAAAAACACACTTGTTTTTTGAACCAACCCTGACTTCCCCTACACAATTTCGCCTTTAAAGTTATTTTTAGCCACAATTCACCATCCCACCCCGTCTCTTCATTCCACTAGATTTTAGCACTTGCGTCTTCAAGGCCACACTTTTTTGAAAATTAGTGACAGATTTTATTTCAATGCAGACGCTCGCTGATATGAACAACACAGTCTTTTGTCAATATCTTTCGTATTATCTGTCCGTCTGTATAAATGAAAGCATATTATTTCACTGCTCAAGATGGGCCATCCGGCCAGCTAGGTTTTATATTCCTAACATTATTATTAAGAAAAGTCATTTTTCAAATATTTTCTAGAATTTTCTGGAACGCGCTCATCACTGCATTCAAATAAACGGGCTAAGTTATAGCAAAAGCGTCCAATAAATGACTGTGGCGTATAATATCCAAGGTCCCTTTTGTCGATTTCTTTACTTTATGTCAACTTGGGGACGTGACTTTTTCCTCCTTTCCCCACCACTTGCGCCTTTTAGCATTGCTAGTTTCAAGCACGCGTTCAGTCAGATTTTTCCTTTTGATCTCCGTTCTGTTTTGCCTTCAAGTCTAACAATTTAATTTCCATGGCGGGTGATGACCCGCGGCGTGGGCGATCATGTATTCTAGCAGCTTACGCATTAGTTTTTATCCCTACGTTGTATCATTGGAGATATTTTAACGTTGTATCATTGTTAATTTTGTGACACATCTCCCCACTTGAAAACATGCCTAAGGCAAGTTCTAAAACCAGTGATACACATAGATAAAATCTCTCCTTACGCCTGCCATTACTCTAATTTTGATCACAGGGGTGCCGACTGAGGAAATCTGCACCGACATTCAATTTGCCTGGGATATATTGGATACTAAACTGATAAGGTTGAAGCAATAAAGACCACCTCAGCAATCTTGCGTTTTCATGCTTAGCCTGAGATAAGAATACGAGAGGCTGATGGTCCGTCTCGACCACAAAAGTCCTACCATACAGATAGATTTGAAACTTCTTTATTGCCCAGACTAACGCTAAACATTCTTTTTCGCTTGTGGAGTATCCTTGTTCCGCCTTATTCAATTTGCGGCTTGCATAAGCGACTGGTTTCAGTTCCCCATCAGGTGAAGATGATCTTTGCAACAAAGCCGCTCCGAGTCCTACATTACTTGCATCGGTTCTTAAGACAAAGTCCTGTGTCAAATCAGGCAGTTTGAGAATAGGCTTGCTAGTGAGTTTTTCCTTTAAGTCCTGGAACGCTAATTCACTTTGCGCAGTCCAATTAATTTTATCTGGAAGTCCCTTGCGAGTCAGATCAGTCAGAGGAGCACAAATAGAGTTAAAATCTTTGATATATTTTTGATAAAATCCGCATAACGACACGAATGATCGCACATCCTTTTTTGTTTGTGGTCTAGGTGCTCTCTGCAGTTTTTCCAAGTTCTTGGGATCAGGGGTCATGCTACCCTGATATACAGTGTGTCCCAAGAATTCCAACTCTTTGCATCCAATGCAACATTTTGTTGGCCTAGCAGTCAAGTTCGCCTCCCTTAGCCTATTAAATAACATTTCTAGAGCTTCAATGTGTTCTTCAAATGTCTCTGTGGCGACGAGAATATCATCCATGAAATTCGTGATACATGGGTTATTCAGGGGATCCAACAATTTGCGCATCATCCTTGAAAATACACTCGGAGCATTTTTCAGTCCGAATGGTAGCATGTTGAATTCATAATGTCCATCTGAAGTGCTAAAGGCCAAATAAGGTCTCACTTCAGGCTTCACTGGGATCTGGTAATAGCCTTTACTAAGATCCACCTTTGAAAAGTATTTTGCCTTGTTCAGTCTGGCAAATAACTGTTTTGTGTCTGGTAATGGATCCACTTGTCCTTCTGTGACAGCATTCAGTTTCCTGTAATCTATGCACAGTCTGTGTTCCCCAGACGGTTTTCTCAACAATACGACACTAGAGCTAAAAGATGATTCACTGTGTGAAATAATCCCCTCCTTCAACAAATAATCTATTTCTTCCTTCAATGCCTTCTCCTTCGCGAACGGAATAGAATAGGCTCTCATACAGATTGGGTTTGAGTCTACCAGTCTCATGTCATACTGTAGCAAATTTGTATGGCCTGGTTTATCTGTTAATACATCTGTATGTTCCTCCAGAACCTGTTGAACTCTCTCCCTCTGGTTTTTAGTCAGGTGATTACTGACTTTTACCTGTGCTGCTGTTTCACAAGGATGTAATGGGTATTCATGTGAGGTGAGTGGTTCCTTTTGCATTTGAGTTGCGATAGCTAAGGTCAGTAAGGGGGTGCTTTCCTGGAGTGGTCTGTCCAGATACTTCTTTAACAGGTTTACATGATAAACTTTCTCCTTCCCCTTTTTGTCAGTTTTATAGTTTGTTCTAGACACCTTCTCTAGAACCGTATATGGACCTTGCCATCCAATTTGTAATTTATTCTGGCTCCCGGGTAGTAGAAGCAGCACCTTCTCTCCCACTGCCAGTTCTCTGTCCTTTGCCTTCCTATTAAAATATGCTGCATGTTTCTTCCTGGCTTGTTTCAAATTATCATTTGCCAGTTTCCATCCAGCTTTCAAACGAGTGGTTGTTACGTGCAGTCTTTGATATCTTACAATATAATACATTTGTATGCTTGTTATGTTCGCAAATATTTTGTAAACAAAATAGATACTTTTTAGTGCTTTAGGAAAAGTCATTATTGAGTTTCTTCCCTTGAAAGGAGTGTCGTCACTTTCGATCGAACTCCGCGGATGAATCCAGTTTTACTGCGATTTATTCTTTGTCTGGGTAGAAATAGGTTGTTCTTGCTTCAGTGTATCTATGGCCTGAATTTATGTGTATTGTTTGTCTGGGTAGGACGAGTCTGTCTTATATCTGAATATCTTTGCATGTCTAAGTCGAACTATATGGTCTTTTGTCGCTAAAAAGGTCAAAGGGCTGTTCGGCGGATGTGTCGCTAGAGAGGTGTGATTTGGCTTCGCCCTGATGATGGGGCTGTGGTTTTTTTTGAATCGGCTTGTCGCCGGAAAAGTGATCGATATATGTGTAGGGGAAAGTGATAGTAGTTTTAGACCTATCGTGTATGCTTTACCCCAGTGTTTATTTTGATTGCCAAGGGATGGCAGAATCATATTTCTGATACCAAGGTAACAAAAGCACTTCTTATGAACTCTTGCTAAGCCACCGTTTCTCGATAGACACGATTTGTACGTCTGAGGGAATATTTAACCAGATGGTTGACATTCATTTCTAGCAGCACTATATCTTGTATGATGAAGTCAATTGTATCATGATAGAATCTACAGAGCAATGAGAACATTTAATGAATGACTAACTTTAATACAGATTCATTATCTGTACCCAAACGTGAGTGACAGCTCACGAAAGAAGCCATCTTGTATCCAAATATTTTGTGACTTTCAAGAAGAGAAAGGGATGCCCCGTATTATCGCTTGATGAGTCCAGAGATCACTGCTACACATGAGAACCCATTACTAGCGGTTCAATATGATTATATGAAAAATATGTGCTGAACATTATTTAAAGGAATCTTCGCTAGACGAGGTTAGGTCTAGAAGCCATCTTCAATGTTGTTTATAATCTGACGTGCTTTGTCAGTAAACTCAGATGATATATATATGGGCAATACTGAGTGCTTGTCTACTGGCAGTCCATTATGCTATTATTCTACATGAGTGCCCATGTATCATTGCAAGACCATTTATCCACTGTACCATGATGTATTATGCCAACCTGTGATTTGTCACTATCCGTGCTGTCGAGTGTGTACGTCCAATTAAACTGTAGCAAAGGTACACAGTCGTTGGTGTCGATGACTTCCAGCCATACATGAGTGTAAGAAAAAGACCAATTGTCAACACCACGAACTCTTCTTATCATTCGCGTATTACACTCTCACTTCATGCTTACACACCCCTGCGTAGGTCGAAACCACGAGTTACGCAACAACACAGCATTTAACTCTGGTGATGTTCTAGTGAGCTTATATTTATCAACTGATGAGCAAAACAGAGTTGTCAACTGGTGGACCAGCTTTCTGGGTTTGACCTCGCGGAAGTTGAGAAGTCAACAGACTACCGATACCAGACCGTTTCCTGTGGCTGATACGACACACTTACAGTATTAGTTTGCTCTTTGTCAACACTTCGTCACGTGACCTGTCAAGTGAATGCAGTATGTAGGTCAGCGTTGTTGACATATTTACATTAGACATTACAGAGTTTCACAGAACAGTTGGATCAATTCTTGTCAATATTAACAGGAAGACAGTATTATTGAACTAAGAAGCCCTACTTTCATCGATGGATCTTCTTATGTTCTGCTATTGTGTTGAACTTTAATATTTAAGGCCAGAATTTGTAATTCAATAAAGTGGCAGTTTATTTATTTTCAGAAGAATAACTTTGCCATTACTGTAAAAATGAGCCTATTTTGCAACACATACTATCATACACATAATTTATATATTTATGTTTACATGTTATTTGTTTGTATAGTATATTAGTTTATATGTCAGCGGGTTGTGTTTAGGTTGGGCGGTGTCCTCACAACAGAATATCCCACGTGATAGAGGGTCCGTTGTGGGCGTTTTCTTTAGGTGCAATTTCCTTAATTAGAAATTTGCTTGCAACAACTAGTTGCTATTTGTGTTAGCTGTGAAGACTGTAATTATTGTTATTTTTGTAATATTTCTTTGTTCTTTAGTTTTGTTTTGATTTGTTTGTAATTTGTTGGTCTACCCTTTTCTATCTTTCAGTTCTATTCACAATTTATATTCATATACTGTGACGTCATTTGTGTTGTTATTCCTTGCAGATTCAGTGATTACTTTCATTGATTTCCCTATTTGATTTATTTGATTTCTGCAAACGTTTTCGTATTGTCAGTCTTATTTGTACTTTATGTATTCTGTTGGTTGACATATGTTTTATATAGGTATGTTTCATAAGACACTATTGCTTGTGCACTGCACTTGGATTATGGTATAAAACAGTACTTGATTATTATTACTGTTATACAAGAGCTTATTAAGTCTTGTGACCCACAGATATTGGGATAGTGTGCTGATTAATCAAGTCATTAAGAACTTGTGGTATTATTATTGTTTCAAGTGATTAGTATTATTGTTAGACATCATGTCTACAATAGAATACTTCATTATACAAGGGAAAGCCCTTGATAAGACTGGTCAACAATTAGAAGAATGGACAGTTGCTCAATATGACAAGACATTAGCTGCTGCTGCAGAGGAAAGAAAAGCTGCTGCAGAGGAGAGAAAACTTCAAATAGAAGAAAAAAAAGCTGCTGCAGAAGAGAGAAAAGCTCTGGCTGAAGAGAAAAGATTAGAAAAAGAAGCTGATGCTGCTGCTGAACAAAAGAAATTGCAGATGCAGGTGGAGGAAAGGAGATTTGAAGCTGAACAAAAAAAATTAGAAAGAGAAGCTGCTGCTGAGCAAAAAAGATTAGACAGAGAAGCTGAAGAAAAAAAAGCAATAAGAGAACATGAATTTGAGTTAGAGAAATTGAGATTGACAAGTATGAGTAATGTTAATCAGGCATCTAGTGGTAATGGTAAACCTTCTACTTACAAGGTTAAGATTCCACCGTTCAATCAGTCCAGTGACGATATTACATTCTGGCTGGATAGATTTGAACGTTCTTGTCGTACTCATAATGTGGATAAATCACAATATGCTAACCAATTAGCAGAAAACTTGAAAGGTGAATCTCTGACTAGGTTATGCCTTGTAGGAGAAGCAGATAAGGATAATTATGATGTCATTAGGGCGGCTTTGATAAAAAAATACCAGCTAAGTGAGGAAGGCTATCGCCTTTTGTTTAAGACGATGGTGCCTGAGACAGGTGTAGAATTCTCAGAATTCATCGCAAAGGCACGTCTCACAGTTGATCGTTGGATTGAGCTTTCCAAAACAGAAAAAACGTATGAAGGACTTATGGATTTGTTGCTCAGAGATAAGATTATGTCATGTGTTAACAAACCATTCCTTGAATTTATACATGAGCGTAAACCCAAATCTCTAAAAGAAATGGAAGAATATTGTTCCCAATATGTCACTGCACACCCCGACGTGACTTTTGGCAACACTAAGATTAAGGAGAGTATGCCAGTTGCTTCATCAACACCATACAATCCCAATTATTCACACAGATTTCAGGGACCTCAAAACAGATTTGATAAAAAAGGTAACCATAATAGTTATCAAAACCAAGGTAACCAATCATTTCAGGGTTCTTCTTCAAAGAACTGGAGACGAGCTGATAGCTCTCGACACAGGGGTGGTCACAATTATAGCAATTTCCATAGAGGAAGTAATTATAGAAACTATCCGAGGTATCCGTCTTGGAGTCAACAAGATCGCAATTACAGAGATACTCATTATAATGAATATGATAATGGTAACCAAGAGAACTATGACTCAAACCCAAATAGGGGTTACAATAGAGGTAACAATAACTACAGAGGTAATAATAACCGAGGTAGATCTCAAAACATAAACCACATTTTCAGGCAAACTCTGCACAACAAGAGTCCCATGAAGCCTATAAACAGAGTAAAGACAATAATGACGCTAATAATATGGCATGTTCCGCTTTTGATTTTGGGAGAGCATCTCAGTGCCCCCAATGCAAAACATTATTTGAGCCAACCACAGTGTCTACTTTAAGCTGCGGCCATCCTCTTCCTGCTCTTCCTGCATCAGTCGCGCATGATGGAAGAGGTTCTCTTGTCTTACATAAGGGTTTAGTAAATAACAATCCAGTCTCCGTGCTATTTGATTCTGGATGCACCACAATTGGTGTTAGGCAGTCACTCGTAGATCCTTCCCGTGCCACTGGACAAGTAGTCAAATGTGTAACATTTGGCGGCACATTAGAGAAATACTCTACTGCTATCATTAGGATTGCTACTCCTTTCTTTACAGGAGATGTACACGCATGTCTTCTTCCGAATCCGATCGCTGACCTCATCATCGGTCGCATTCATGGAGTCAAAGAATGCACTCCGCAACAAATTTCCGCGTGGGAAAGGCAAAACATGCAGATTGCTAACGCTGTAGTCACTAGAGCTCAGGCTCTTAATATGCCTCAAACTTCATCTACTGAAGATAATGAAGTGCATAACCAAGATGATCCCTTGGTAATTTCTCGTGACTCGTTTATAAAACAGCAAGAAGATGATCCCACTCTGAAGAAATTCTTCATTCTTGCAACTAAAGGTGATCCGAATAAAGACACAAGTCGTAAATCGTGGATTACAAAGAAGAATGGCGTACTTGTACGTATGGTTCAAGACTCCATTACGTCAAGTCATTCTCAAATCCTGGTTCCCAAGAATTTGAGAGTTAAAATTTTGCAGCACGCTCACGACTCTCAGTGTGCTGGACACATGGGTTTTTCCCGTACTAAGTCAAGAGTCCTTGCGGCTTTCTTTTGGCCATTGGTAAACAAGGACATACGGATTTATTGTCGATCTTGTAAAGTATGTCAGGAAGTTAAATCCAAAGGTCCACGGCATGCTGCACCCATTCAGGCGGCAGACATTCCTATTCGGCTGTTTCAAAAAATGGCCATAGACATTATTGGTCCATTTAAGATCAAGTCTGCCAGAGGACATCAGTTTATCTTGACGTGTGTTGATATGTGCACACGTTGGCCAGAGGCTATTCCTCTGAAGAGCATTACTACTGCTGATATTGCAGATGCTCTTTGGCTTATATTTTCTCGTCTGGGGTTCCCCGGAGAGATATTGTCAGACCATGGCACCCAACTAATATCAGATACCATGTCTCAAGTAATGTCTACTCTGCAGATAGATAGATCTTTAAGTAGTATCTATCATCCAATGTCTAATGGGATGGTCGAACGCCTTAATAGAACACTTAAAAACTTACTAGGGAAGATAAGTGAGGATCATCCTCAAAACTGGGACAGAGTTTTACCTGCGGCCCTCTTCGCTTATAGAGAGGTCCCCAATGAACATACAGGATTTTCTCCCTTTGAACTCGTCTTTGGCGCGCGTCCGCGTGGCCCTATGTCGTTGCTTCATGATCTCATAACAGCTGACAATATTGACAATGACACAAAGTCATCCTACGAATATGTCATCGCGTTGAGACAAAAGATTATCGAAGCATGCAAATTAGCAACTTCTTCTTCTGAATTTGCGAAACAGAAGGCAAGGCAATTTGCCAATAAGAAGAGATGCTTACGACAACTTTGTCCTGGTGACAAAGCATTTGTATTACTACCTTGTAGGGAAAACAGACTACTTATTTCTTGGAAAGGTCCGTACGATATAATATCGAAAATTTCCGATGTCGACTATATTGTCGATATTGATGGGAAGCATAAAACCTTCCACATCAATATGCTTACTGAATTCCATGAACGTCCGGATTATTTGCAACCCATTTTCCAAGCAACGGACGATTCTCCAGTACAACATGGTCATTACTCATCACTGTCCGTGATACAGGATGAGGAAACGAGTTTTTCAGATGTAAATCTTCCTCTTCCAATGATCCCACTTCATTCTAGTGAATCATGGAAGAACGTTACTGTCTCTCCTGATTTGTCTCTAGGAGAACAGCGACAAGTTTCAACTATGTTGCAAACATTTCAGGATGTACTCACTGACATCCCTGGACAAACTCATGTCATTGAACATGACATTGTTCTAACTGACCATACTCCTATTAGGGTTAGACCTTATCCTATCCCTATACATTTTCAAGCACAGGTCGAGAAAGAGTTGGATGAGATGATAGATTTGAAAATAATCGAACCATCCACCTCTGCTTATTCTTCGCCGATGGTTATTGTTCGGAAAAAAGACAATAACATACGTCTTTGCGTTGACTATCGCAAATTGAATCAAGTAACGAAGTTCGATGCCGAACCTATGCCTTTACTGGAAGAGCTACTTACTCGACTCTCCAAATCTCATTTTTTCACTAAACTTGATTTGTCTAAAGGATATTGGCAAGTTCCTTTATCTGAACGCGCCAAACCTCTCACGGCTTTTTCAACACCTAGAGGTTTGTTCCAATGGAATTTTATGCCTTTCGGTCTTATGAACGCACCAGCTACATTCGTACGCATGATGCGCCGAATCCTATCTTATCGGTCAGATGTCATTGCATATCTAGACGACATCTGTCTTTTTAGCGATACTTGGGAAGATCACTATTCAGGGTTAGATGAATTGCTGTCTACTTTGCGCGAGCACAACCTGACAGCGAAACCCTCTAAAGCCTATATTGGTTTTAGCGAAATTTCTTTCCTAGGCCACCGAGTTGGTCATGGTTTCCTAAAGACAGAGGACCATAATACTAGTAAGATACTTAACATCTCTATCCCTAAGACTAAAAAACAGGTGAGAAGTCTGTTAGGTCTTATTCAATTTTATGGCAGATTCATTCAGAATCTATCCTCTATCATGGCACCTCTTTCTACACTTTTAAAGAAAGGTTCGCCTAATATGGTCCACTGGTCTCAGGAATGCCAATGCTCTTTGGATAAGATTAAAACATTGTTTTCAACACCACCTATTTTAGTGTTACCTACTAAAGATAAGACATTTGTTCTTCGTAGTGATGCTTCATCCACTGGGATTGGAGCGGCACTAATGCAAGAGTACTCTGGAACTCTGCATCCTGTAATGTATATTTCCAGAAAACTTAATGCGGCAGAAAGGAATTATTCGGTTTTAGACCGTTAGCTATTAGCTATGGTTTGGTCGATCCTCAAACTACAGAGATTCCTTCTAGGCGCACATTTCATAGTAGAAACCGACCAAAGAGCTCTTACTGCTATACGGTGTAAGAATTTGAAGAGCTCGAGGTCTACTCGATATGCAATTGCTCTTCAACCTTTTCATTTCTCTGTGCGAGCTATTCGTGGATCAGATAATGTGATGGCAGACATTCTGTCAAGATGCCCACATGATTCCACATAACTATTAGGTCTTAGACTTCTTGATATGTCTAGTTTATAATAGTTCCTTTCTATATCAAGATAGATACACATTTGTAATTTAATAATATAATGATTGTATCACTACTTAGCGGTTCATTGATGTTTATTCACCGCTGTGCTTTGATGATTTTTCTTCATAAATCATAAATTTAAGATATCTAATACGAAATTATGGTATGAAATTTTTTAGGCATTGTGTAATTGCCAGAATTGTATTATACTTTGATGACACCTTCCTGGAAAAATTTACTTGTAGAGAAATAATTTCTCTCAGTTTATGAGATACATTCTCACCAGTCGCTCCATAAGTCGACTTAGCCTCATATTAGGCGTTATATTTATTCCTGATATTTTCATCTGCGCATTATTCATGCGTTGTGAGCCTATTGTACGTTGCTCCTAGATGTATTTCAAAAAAAAAAAATGTTCCATTTTTTTTTCCCCGGGAGGTGTGGTAAGACTGTTACGTGCAGTCTTTGATATCTTACAATATAATACATTTGTATGCTTGTTATGTTCGCAAATATTTTGTAAACAAAATAGATACTTTTTAGTGCTTTAGGAAAAGTCATTATTGAGTTTCTTCCCTTGAAAGGAGTGTCGTCACTTTCGATCGAACTCCGCGGATGAATCCAGTTTTACTGCGATTTATTCTTTGTTTGGGTAGAAATAGGTTGTTCTTGCTTCAGTGTATCTATGGCCTGAATTTATGTGTATTGTTTGTCTGGGTAGGACGAGTCTGTCTTATATCTGAATATCTTTGCATGTCTAAGTCGAACTATATGGTCTTTTGTCGCTAAAAAGGTCAAAGGGCTGTTCGGCGGATGTGTCGCTAGAGAGGTGTGATTTGGCTTCGCCCTGATGATGGGGCTGTGGTTTTTTGAATCGGCTTGTCGCCGGAAAAGTGATCGATATATGTGTAGGGGAAAGTGATAGTAGTTTTAGACCTATCATGTATGCTTTACCCCAGTGTTTATTTTGATTGCCAAGGGATGGCAGAATCATATTTCTGATACCAAGGTAACAAAAGCACTTCTTATGAACTCTTGCTAAGCCACCGTTTCTCGATAGACACGATTTGTACGTCTGAGGGAATATTTAACCAGATGGTTGACATTCATTTCTAGCAGCACTATATCTTGTATGATGAAGTCAATTGTATCATGATAGAATCTACAGAGCAATGAGAACATTTAATGAATGACTAACTTTAATACAGATTCATTATCTGTACCCAAACGTGAGTGACAGCTCACGAAAGAAGCCATCTTGTATCCAAATATGTTGTGACTTTCAAGAAGAGAAAGGGATGCCCCGTATTATCGCTTGATGAGTCCAGAGATCACTGCTACACATGAGAACCCATTACTAGCGGTTCAATATGATTATATGAAAAATATGTGCTGAACATTATTTAAAGGAATCTTCGCTAGACGAGGTTAGGTCTAGAAGCCATCTTGAATGTTGTTTATAATCTGACGTGCTTTGTCAGTAAACTCAGATGATATATATATATGGGCAATACTGAGTGCTTGTCTACTGACAGTCCATTATGCTATTATTCTACATGAGTGCCCATGTATCATTGCAAGACCATTTATCCACTGTACCATGATGTATTATGCCAACCTGTGATTTGTCACTATCCGTGCTGTCGAGTGTGTACGTCCAATTAAACTGTAGCAAAGGTACACAGTCGTTGGTGTCGATGACTTCCAGCCATACATGAGTGTAAGAAAAAGACCAATTGTCAACACCACGAACTCTTCTTATCATTCGCGTATTACACTCTCACTTCATGCTTACACACCCCTGCGTAGGTCGAGTTGACATTCCATACTCAAACCACGAGTTACACAACAACACAGCATTTAACTCTGGTGATGTTCTAGTGAACTTATATTTATCAACTGATGAGCAAAACAGAGTTATCAGTGGTCAGTTCGTTCACGTATTGATAAGATGAGGTAACAGTCTCTTCCGCCTTCTCATCTGTCCAGGTCCTTAATAGCGCTTCTAATGGACCTTTTATTGGCCTCCCAAATAGCAGAGTTGCGGGAGCCATCCCGGTTGAACTATGTGGTACCTCCCGATACGCAAACAATGCGGCGGGCAGGAATTGATCCCACAGATCCGGTTTTTCGTGTGCCAGCTTTCTCAGGATAGAAATGAGAGTCCCGTTGAACCTCTCTACCTGGCCGTTCCCTTGCGGATGGTACGGACTACAATGAAAGTGTCTGGCTTGAAATAGCTTAAAAACTTCTTCCGTTAGTTTCCCCTTGAACTGAGAGCCATTATCCGTCAAGATTTGATGCGGGAATCCTAATCGGGTAAATATTGTAAGTAGTGCCTCTGCTACATGTTTTGAATCAATTGATGGCAGGGCTACCGCCTCTCCCCACATAGAACAAGTGTCCATCAGAGTAAGGATGTAACTGTTCCTCCTCTTGGTCCGAGTGAGAGGTCCTACAATATCCACTGCAACCCTCTCAAAAGGTGTTCCCACTATGGGCATTTCCCCTAGAGTTGCAGGAGCAGTCCAGTGCTTTGGAGCTACCCTTTGACATTCTGGGCAGGATTTGACATATCTTTTTATATCCTCCGTTATCCCTGGCCAGAAGTAATGACAAGCTATACGCTGTCCTGTGGCGCTGATCCCCATGTGACCACTGAAGGGAATCGCATGCCCGAGTTCCATCACTTTATCCCTATATGAAGTGGGAAGAACCAGCTGGTTGTGACCATTTGTTCCAGTTCCGGCCTTCCTGTATAAGAGTTTGTTCTTCATAAAATATTCCCCCTTGCTCGGAGGTGTGTGGCATTTGGGCAATTTTTTAAAACATGGCTTGAGTGTCCTATCCTCAGCCTGCGCCTTCCTCATCTTCTCTGGATGAGCATTTATAGGTTCACCTTCTTCCTCCTTCTTCTGTGACCTGGTCTGCACTGTCGCCATGATCACAGGTCTCTCGGGATTCCCCAAGAAGACGTATCTACACCCCAATATCAGAGGGTAGATTGGTTCATCTATCACTGCTGCTCTGATTTCTCCTTCCACATAGCGAGTTTTCACCGTTATCCTTGCGATGGGAAGTGTCGTGAGTGGTATGTCCTTAATTGCCCCTTGTATTTCCACTGTTTCTGTGGTATACTGACTTGGGTCCACTAGGCTAGACTTCACAACTGAATCATAATCCAAACCTGTATCATAAAGGCACCTTATGGTGACCCCATTACAAATAACATCCTCACAAACTGGGGGGTGATAAGGTTCCTGCTGTCCCTTAGGATTAACCTTTAATCTTTGAGTCCCCGACTTCATTGCAGCAATGTTTGAAGGTTTCCTTCTACAAAATTCGGTGTTATGGTTATCTTTCTTGCACCATTTACACCATCTTTTTCCTTGGTTAAACGGTTTTCTTTCATTGGATTTTTGGTCATTGAACTGTGAGTTTCTGTCTCGGTAGTCATTTCTTGGCCGTTCAAAGTTTGTCCTACCTTTATTTCCCTGCTCTCTATTGTCAAATTTATTAAATTGCTGTGGAGCTTTAAAATTGTCTATGTGCTTCTTTTTAGCACCACTTACCTCTGCCTGGGCTGCCTGATACCTTTCAGCGACATTTAAAACCTCTCCCAATTTCTCTGCACCTTGTTCCATGAGAAATTTTCTCATGTCTGGAGCCATGGACTCTCTCAATTGCTCAATCATGATCATTTCTTTAAGATCTTGGGTCTTCCCCAGAGCAGTCCATTTCTCCAAATAGGTTTCCAGTCTGGCAGAGAATTGGTGGTATGTCTCCCCAGACAACAGTTTGGCATTTCTAAATTTCCTACGATAAAATTCCCCATTTTTTCGTACCTCAATAACAAAGCCTGCTTTAACATGTCATAATTCTCCTGGTCTTCTCTGTTCATTTTTGCGAAGACTTCGTAAGAAGTACCTCTCAGTCCCTGTGATAGCTTTAAATTCCACCTCTCTCTCTCTAACCCATATGTAGTAGCTAATAACTCAAAACGTCCTAGGTACCCCTCTATGTCATCGTCTTTTTCAACAAAATGGTCTAAATGAAACCCCATAGCTGATGTTGAGGCTCCCAGACTGGGCGTAGCATCTGAGGCAAAAGGGCTGGCACCATTTTCAGGAGCCTGGCCTTGTAGCTCCAGCTCCCTGAGTCGTAATTCGTGCTCCCTTTGCAACCTTCTATCTTCTGCCTCCCTTTCGGCAGTCAACCTTTTATCTTCTGCCTCCCTTTGCTGTCGTTTTTCTTCTGCCTCCAATGCTTTAGCCTCTTTGTCAGCCTCAATCTGCAGCCTCTTAATTTCTCTATCAGCCTCAATTTGTAACCTCTTCTCTTCAGCTACCTTTCTATCTTCCCTTTCAATATATTTATCACATTCAGCCGTTACATATTGAATTAAAATCTGACCATCCATTCCCATCTCCTTTGCCGTCAGCACAGCAGCTGATCTAAATTTTGCCAGCTCCGCCATACTTTTTAAACAAATCTAGCAATGTGTAAGATAAAATTTCCAACCACTAAAGTGCTTCTAATTACTCTAGTCTAAAATAATTCTAATTAATTAATTAACTACCACTGGCTGTGAAGATTCACCAACTTTTATTTTCAGGGACACTTTTAATTTTAAGGGACACTTTTAACTTTTATAATGTGTTCCCCTAATCTTATTCTCCCCCAGGAGATCCTAATATATTTAATGGGCTAATTATCCCGGGACAAAGAGACCCCAATATATGTAGTGGGTTTGATGGTATTGTATGATGGTGATATTACTACGTGTGATGCATGAGGTCAGCTGTGAAGGCTCCTGAGATAAAATGTAGCTGTGAATTGTCAGAAGGCCCTTCTTGCTACCACTACGACCTCACACCTATCTTTTTTTTTTACTAATGAATGTGACTACGTTAAATGTCTAGGGTAATGATATGTAATGTGTGTGGTAGTTTACAGACACACACACAGATATTTACTAAGTCTAATAATATTAATAAAATGTTATAATACACGGAACTAACTCAGTTGTGTAAAATTTTGATAGTAATTTTCTTACATTTATTTGTTCTGGACCAAGGTTTTATTTTGGCCAGAACATATGAAAGGTTTTAGAAATTATGAAAAAATGCATGAATATTACATAATAAATGCAAGGTGTGTACATATATATGTTACTAGACTAGTTAATATTATTATTGTTTACAGTATTAATCTATGTGGGAGAACAGTTAATGGATGTGCTGTTGGGGTGGCCTCATCACTCCCTGTCTATGGCGATTACACATTGTCCAGTTAATTGATGGAAATTTTATGGGTGTGTTAGGAAATAAGTTGAGTTGGTGAACTCTCAGCAGACCAGGCGCTCACGTAACTTGAAGGTGTAGCTCTGGTGCTGAGATCTGGTGGCCCCACCTCTCCGTGCTTGGGGGCAATATCAGAAGTCTGGTGGCCCCACCTCTCCGTGCTTGGGGCAATATCAGAAATATGGTGGCCCCACCTCTCCGTGCTTGGGGGCTATAATAGGCTGCTCTGACCAAATATTACTGCACGGGTCCACTCTGGTAAAATTCAACAACTCATTTGACACCGCATTGGTGCCAACTGAAACTCACAGCTCAGAATTATGAATATAGTACACAGTTAAATAAATGCTAGCAAAACTCAGCTGAGCTGCTGGCCTTATGATGGCGTCCCTCTAAATATTTCAATAGCTTCTGGGAATTACACCACTTGATAAGTCACTGTGTCTACAAGGACAGCTAATACTGAATGGCACAAAATGCGCGTCTGAGCGCCGATAATATCTTCATCTAGGGCCAATCGCTGCCTTTTCTTTTTTCAAATTCAAATATCCTACCACAAAGTCATTTCAGTCATATCTCAGTCAAGTATGCCTTATTGTCTGTTGGTCCGTCCGTCTCTACTTGCGTTTCACAAAAAACACACTTGTTTTTTGAACCAACCCTGCCTTCCCCTACACAATTTCGCCTTTAAAGTTATTTTTAGCCACAATTCACCATCCCACCCCGTCTCTTCATTCCACTAGATTTTAGCACTTGCGTCTTCAAGGCCACACTTTTTTGAAAATTAGTGACAGATTTTATTTCAATGCAGACGCTCGCTGATATGAACAACACAGTCTTTTGTCAATATCTTTCGTATTATCTGTCCGTCTGTATAAATGAAAGCATATTATTTCACTGCTCAAGATGGGCCATCCGGCCAGCTAGGTTTTATATTCCTAACATTATTATTAAGAAAAGTCATTTTTCAAATATTTTCTAGAATTTTCTGGAACGCGCTCATCACTGCATTCAAATAAACGGGCTAAGTTATAGCAAAAGCGTCCAATAAATGACTGTGGCGTATAATATCCAAGGTCCCTTTTGTCGATTTCTTTACTTTATGTCAACTTGGGGACGTGACTTTTTCCTCCTTTCCCCACCACTTGCGCCTTTTAGCATTGCTAGTTTCAAGCACGCGTTCAGTCAGATTTTTCCTTTTGATCTCCGTTCTGTTTTGCCTTCAAGTCTAACAATTTAATTTCCATGGCGGGTGATGACCCGCGGCGTGGGCGATCATGTATTCTAGCAGCTTACGCATTAGTTTTATCCCTACGTTGTATCATTGGAGATATTTTAACGTTGTATCATTGTTAATTTTGTGACAAACAACACACTGCAGGATCTACAGTTTGTGACAGTCAACACAAACAAATTTATTGCTAAGGTGGCTACTGACAGTTCAGATAATGATCATAACTCTGATAACCATCTAGGTGTCCTGGGTGAAACTGTGTTGCAGATTGATCCTAATATTCGTCCAAAGGCACTGCCATGCTGGATATCAAGGAAAATTCTGGCATATCAAACTTGATTGAACTTACACGTAAGGATACTCCCTTTATCTGGTCTGCTGAATGTGATCAAGCTTTCAAGAGAGTCAAGAAACTGATTACTTCTACTCCAGTACTCGCATACTATGATCCTGATGAATCTTTGTGTATTCAAGTTGATAGTAGCAGCTATGGACTTGGGGCTGTCCTCCTACAAAATGGTCAGCCAATAGAGTTTGCTTCTAGAGCTCTAACTGAAACAGAACAACGCTGGGCTCAAATTGAGAAGGAGCTCTTAGCTGTTGTATATGGTTTGGAACGCTTTGACCAGTACACTTATGGAAGGAAAGTTACAGTCATCAACGATCATAAACCTTTGGCAGCCATCGTGAAGAAACCTCTGAGTCAAATTCCTCGAAGACTGCAGAATTTATTGATGCGCAGCCATCGATATGACTTTGAATTCCAGTGGGTACAAGGTTCCGATCTTCTTATAGCCGACACACTGTCCAGAGCTTGTATTCATAATGTCACATTGGATTCCTTAGCTGATAGAGAGAGCAATGCAGGAGCTGATGCACCTGTAAGATTACCTGAAATACCAGATGTGATGATGGAAAAGATTAAAGCTGAAACTCTCAAAGACAGCGTGCTCCAGAGGTTGAAGTCGACCATTTTGGATGGGTGGCCTAAAAGAAAGTCTGATGTACCAGCTGAGCTTATGCCTTATTTTGACATTCGTGATACTCTGACAACAGAACAAGGCATAATACTTAAAGGAGAGCGTATTCTTATCCCAAAAGCACTGAGGCCTGAAATCAAGCAGAAGCTACACGCTGCTCATCTTGCATTTGACAGCATGATGCGCCGGGCCAGAAGTTGTCTGTTTTGGATCGGCATGACAGCTGAGATTCGACAGATAGCTGATAGTTGTCCGGAATGTCAAGAAACGAAGGCAAGGAATACTAAAGGACCTTTAAACCAACACTCAAGAGGTTTATCACCCTGGGAGAAAGTTGGCACTGACATCTTTATTATAGAAGGCTGATATTATTTAGTCCTGATTGACTACTTCTCCAACTTCATCGAAGTAGACTTTCTACCTACAATGACAGCACAGTTATTCATCAGGAAATTGAAGTCTCATTTTGCTCGTTATGGTGTCCCTAAAGTTATTGTATCTGACCAAGGTACTCAGTTTACGTCTGCACAGTTCAGATCATTTACTGCTAGATGGGGAATACTTCATGTTAAATCAGCACCAGGTCACCATAAAGCCAATGGATTAGCTGAATCTGCTGTGAAACTCATCAAGGGTATGATGAGAAAGACTGTTCAGGACAATACAGATGCATATGAGGCACTACTTGAACTTCGTAATACGCCAAGACAAGGGTTTGATCAAAGTCCAGCAGAAATACTGTTCAACAGGAAACTGCGTACACTGATACCTTCTGCAGTGAAACCCGTTGCATCTCACAGTAGAGTTATTGAAAGTAGAGGCAAGAGAGACAGATCAGTGAAGAAGTATTATGATAAAACTGCTCATGATCTGCCCAAGTTGTCTCACCAGCCAGTCTACTATCAAAACCCTGAACAACCAAACTGGCAACCTGGAAGGATTGATAAGAGGCTTTCTGAAAGATCTTATCTCGTTGAAGGGGAGAATGGAGGTCAATATGTCAGAAACAGAATTCATCTAAGACCTAAAACAACACCTTTCACACCTGATCCCGAGGACCTGGAAATTGCTGTCTCCTCTCCAGCTCTACCCGAGCAACAGGTTGTTTTGCCAGACACGGAGAACACTAGTGAAGTGAACATTTCCAATCCTCCAGAAGTTGATCCTTCAACTCCAGCTACTTCTAGTCCTGGGAAAGCTGGCAAAGAACATTCTCTCCTACCATCTTGCCCTAAGAGACCTCAAAGAGATCGCAAGAAACCCTCTTGGATGAATGACTTTGTTCACTCATAAAGAAGGGGGGATGTTGATGTCTCGATGTTTATCTTGTTTCCTACTAGAGTTACTTGCCCTTAAGCTAGCTCTAATTTTCTCTTCTTCCTACTTCCTGTTTTTCTAAGATGTCTAATTTTCTCTTCTTCCTACTTCCTGTTTTTCTAAGATGTCCGATTAAATATGTGTCCTATGTATTCAGTGTGTTCGCCTTCGTGATTATACTTCGTAACGTGAGTATGTATGACAGCCAGCCACGTCTCATTATATCTTACAATATTTACTATACACGAAGGTAAATATCAACAGTAAGATTATAGAGTAGCTTAAATGACGTCACTTTATGACCTCAGGTCAATTTTTGTCAAAAATGGAGATAGAATTAAAGCAGTACTAAGGCGACGAATAGGCAACAGAGAAAAAGGCCGTGTAATAACTGAACTTGGCAAGAGAGGCCCTTTCAGACTGTGAGGCTCTAAGCTGTAGCTTATTTAGCTTATGCCTAAATCAGACCCTGATCATAATTATAGCACATCAGAGAATTACCAAAAAAATGTTTTTCATAAAATAAAAAAAATGTCTTATACACGGCTTCCTATCCCTAGTGGCGCATAGTTGACAGAGAGGATAGTGTTGTTCGCTTTTGTAGATAGGCAGGGGTGCCGTTCGGAAGGGCCTGGGTTAGATTCTCCAATAAAGCACTCACTTCTGTTGTTTTTTTTTTGTGTGTGTGTAGTAGTCTACTTCTTTATTTCTCACGTTTCCTGAAACATACCTTTATGTGTATACTATTTATTTATTTCCTCTCCCTAGTGATGTTAATCAATTCTATTGTTGACTTTTAAAATTCTGTGTCATTGTATTAAACTATCCAATGTTTTCTCTCTTTGTCACCATCCCTTTTCCCCGTGGTCACTACACTCTCCAACACTCCTCTTCTAGTAACATGCTAATTTAAAAACTCAATTAAATTGATGATTTAAAAACAAATCCCTGTCAACCTCTGATGGCAAATAAACCCGGACTGCTTACTTCTGATGTGAGTAGTGAGTTTCCTTTTTACACTAGTATTTTTCTTGACGCAATCGCTAGGCTACTTAACTTGTTTACGATAACCTTTACATTCTTATGTAAAACTAAAGCTCTAAGATTTTTGTTGCTCCGACCTACTTAAAATAGTTTTTACACTACAACCCTTTATGTGAAACTAACTGGAATAACACAGAAAAGAAAATCAAATACAACAAAATAAAACTATAGTTTGGTTTGGTTTTCTTTCCAAAGAATACTTCGTTCGACAAAAGATAAAAATAAAAATTATCTTTCCAAAGTTGCTGTTAATTGCAATGGTAAGAGATACTTCATTTTATATATTAATGTTATGCACTCTGTCGACTAAAAAGGAGATTGATTACTCATAATTTTTGTCACTTTAACCTACAATCTGCAACCCTGCTACCAGAGTACGATCAGGAACTATTATTTACTGTGTACCTGGCCAAGTTGTCATCCCACAAATTTATAACTGATACAAATAGACCAATAACATTTCAGAACTTTTTTATTTATTATTTTTTTAATTGCCTCGCTTTTAATCTGGACGTCTGTCGGGAGACATGTCAATAGTTCGCTCAAAATGTAAAAAAAATAATTATTTTTTTTTTTTAAATTTAAACATTCTAACAATAATAATAATAATAATAATAATAAACCCATAGAAACCTAAACGGTACCCAAAGAACCCAAATTCTAGGTGGCAAAACCAAGGAGTGGCAACGCTGCTTCTGACTGTAGTAAGTAATCGAAACATTTTAAGAGAACGATACTTTTTAAAAATTTACAAAGAGAGCGAGCTTGTCAATAAAAAGTGTTAATTTCATCAGACCACAAGGTCTTTTATATTTGTACACGTACCGAATTATAACCGACTGACACGGTGTCTAAGTAGAACGGGCGAGCCTTTCCAAAATGAGGCAAAATGTTATTTAAAAAAAAAAAATTAAAAGTATTCTTTACGGTTCTGTATTCGATTAATAGGGAACTAACGTTTTTAGTTTTGTCTTTTGTTTGTGATAGATCCCAGGAGATCTTTTTGTAATCTCTAGGTGATAAGTGGGAAGAATTTTTAACTTTGGCACATTTCTGACTAGATTTCTCACGCAGGCAATTAAAAGTGTGGTGTCCTTAGGTTTAAAGACACTCTGGCCGCATTCACGGTAAAAACCAGATAGCTTGCTTACTAAAGTTCACTTCCTTCGTGACTCAACATTAGACAAAAGTTACATATAGACTAGGTTGGACTTAATCCAAAATACCAATGTTCGACCGTACGTATGATACGTATTGTATTTTTGATGATAAAATACGTATTATACGCGAACGGTAAAACTTTCGTACGTTGAAATACGTTGCATCACTGCGTCAAATGTTTCAAAATCTGAAAATGTATCTCCAACTGAAACGTGTTATGCTATCCTACAGAAGCTAGGCAGCTAAATTTAAAATTAAAAGCAGTTTAATTTACTTATTTTTATTCAAATATCTAGCACAAATAACAGAAGCAATAAGACCTTTCATTACACGCTGTACCTATGGAAAGCGCCCGTTGTCAAACTTACGCATACTACGAGGGGCGTTCAGAAAGTAATGCACCACATCGTTTTTCTCAGGAGCTGTTTATTCAAAAAGCATGAAATTTATACACAAGATACATGGATATGTCATGTAAACATCGGTATTATTCGACATAATCCCCATCAACTTGTACGGCTTTATGCCAGCGCGGAACAAGTGCATGTATTCCTAGGCCGTACCAGATTTTGTCTTGATTATGTAGCCATTTCTTCGCTGCATGAATCACTCCTTCATCATCTTTAAACCTTGTCCCACGGAGTGCATCTTTAAGTGGACCAAATAGATGAAAATCAGAGGGTGCCAAATCGGGACTATAGGGTAGATGGGGTAGCACAGTCCAACCCAATTTGGTGATTGCTTCCCGTGTTGCCAGACTTGTGTGAGGTCGCGCATTGTCGTGAAGGAGAAGCAGGTCTGCTGGATTCTTGTGCAGCCGAACTCTGCGAAAACATTGATTGAGTTTTTTCAATGTCTTAATGTAAGCTTGCGAATTGATTGTCTCTCCTCTTGGCATAACGTCCACAAGAATCACACCTTCAATGTCCCAAAAGACAGTGATCATGACCTTTCCAGCTGAAGGAATTGTCTTGAATTTCTTTCTTCGTGGTGATTGCGGCAATTGCCACTCCATTGACTGTCTTTTTGTCTCAGGTTCAAAATGATATGCCCAGGTTTCGTCACCTGTAACGATCTTAGCCAAAAAGTTCTCTCCATCAGCATTGAAATGCTCCAACAATTCAGAAGAAATTGCTTTCCTTTGCAATCGGTGGTCATTTGTGAGACTTCGAGGAACCAATCTTGCGCAAACCTTAGAAAATCCGAGTTTTTATAACTGCATTTGCACTACCAATGCTGACTGACAGCTGTAAGGCCAATTGTTGAGTAGTGATTCGCCTATCAGTAAGAATAATGCCCTCAGCGCATTTCAACATTTCTGCGTTGGTAGCTGTTGCAGGACGTCCACAGCGCGGCCGATCAAGGAGCTCCGTATCTCCACTTCCTGATTCTTTGGTTCTCTGAACCCAGCGACTGACTGTACTCCTGTCGACTGCAAAACTTCCATACACATAACATAGACGCTTGTGAATGTTCAAAACAGTTTCCTTCTCTGCAACGAGAAATTCTATCACAATTCGCTGCTTATAACGCAAGTTGCTAACACGCTCCATTTCAACGGTTTAGGGCAGCCGTATAATTTGGCCGGTTGCAGTGCAATTTAGTGCACACAATTGGCACATGCCATATTTGAAGTGTGCAAAATTTCATGCTTCTATCTTCATTATTAGCTGAGAAAAACGATGTGGTGCATTACTTTCTGAACGCCCCTCGTAATAACGTATTATACGCACATTTTAATTTTGCCATAAAATATATATAATACGCGTATTTTATTCTCAGACGTAACGTACTGTCGAACATTGAAAAATACTATGATAATATGCATGATTTTACCAAAGTAGATCTTTAGAACGCTCAGTATTTCAAAAGCAGACCCCAGCAACTCATGTGTTGCCTACCACTGGTATAGAGTGTTCTTATTACCTTACTTTTTTCTTCCACTTTTGCCGTGAAGCTCAGCGTGGAGCTAGTAAATAAATAAAATACACTAAGGTATGTTTCAGGCAATTGTGAGAAATGAAGAAGTAGAATACTAGACAACATAAAGTGATAAGTTTACCAGGAATCGAACCCAGGACCTTCCGAACGACACCACCGTCTAACTACGGGAGCGAATCGTTACTATCCTCTCTGCCAGCTATTTGTTTAGTGTGAAGCTGAAGATTGCGTTATTGAGCCAAGTGTGTTGCACTAGCTGATGTAAGCCCGTATCTATGATATTGTCTATCCATCTGCCTTTTTGTCTTCTCCATCGCTTGAACCTAGATCTTCTAGTGTTGCTGGCGCGTAGTGGCAATTTATGGGGCTTAATTCTCTTAAGATTGGGGCTGGCAACCTCCTCATCATGTAAAAGAAATTGCTCCAGACACCAGTGCTATACGAGCGTGTGAACGCTTTATGCAGGTTTTCTGTAAGGAGGCAGCTGCAGGGGTGGAACCATGCTCCATAGGGAGCGAAAAGGAAAATAATTATGATGATTCTCATGAGATGGCCAAATCATTTAATTTTCTCTGTCTCTATATAGTATACTTGATGCAGGGTGTAGTTCCCACAATTTTTCTGATGTCGTCATTTCTTATTCTGTCTAATCTTGACACAGAAATCGACAGCCGCATTGGCAAAGCCGCAGCCACCTTTGCCCGCCTCACAACATGTGTTTGGGGAAACCCCAAAACTCACAACGAAGACCAAAGCTGCGGTATATTACGCCTGCGTCACCAGCCCACTGCTATATTGCAGCGAGACATGGACAACCTATGCTAAGCAAGTACGAAGGCACAATACCTTCCATCTACAGTGTCTACGCCACATCTTCTGTATTTCGTGCGTGGAAAGACAAAGTGACAAATGTCGAGATGTTGTCACGTACTAGTCTTCAGAGCATGTATACACTGCTTAGACAATGCAGACTACGCTGGCTTGGCCATGTCCGCCGCATGAAAGACGGTCGCATCCGGTAAAATATCTTCTACGGACAACTGGCAGATGGCAAAAGAACAGTTGAGCGACCGCAGCTGAGATTCAGAGATGTGTGCAAGAGAGACATGAAGGCACTGGGCATAAATCAAGCAACCTGGGAGGATAAAGCTGCCGATCGCACCAAGTGGCGATGATATCTACGGCGCCACCTCAGATTGGGCGAAAAGACGCTCTCACAGCAAGCAGAAGAGAGGAGAAAACGCCGAAAGGAACATCCGGAAGAAAAGCAGCTGAGGGTTGTCACCTTAGGGGGCATTCCCATAGTCAGTTATGACTGAAAGGGCTATCATTATTATTATGACTAATCTGGTAACATTAACGGCTTTTCTTAATTAAACATGTCATCTCACAGAATATGATTTCCCCTCCTGTGCTTTGGCCACCGACCACCTTTGACACAGATATCAAAGGGTTGGTAACAATAATACTATTTGCCAGCTCGTGAACAGGAACTGGACATTGAGAAAACGAAAACTATAATAATTAGCAAAGCAGACGATAAGCCAACATAATCAATTAATAAATACCCTTTAGCTCCTCGAGGTGCATAGGCCTTCAACAAACACACGCGAAGTCTTCCTGACACGTGCCATCCACCCAAGTTCTTTCCATGTTTTCCTCATCATTTTCACCTCTGTACCTAGCTCTCTTCTCCATGTGTTTTTTGGTCTACCTCTGCCTCTCTTTCCCTGTGGATTCCAGAACAAGGACTGACTTGTAATGCTATCAACAGGTTTCTTCAATGTGTGTCCTATCCATCGCCAGCGTCTTCTTCTCAGCTCTTGTTCCACTGGCACTTGTCTGGTTCTTGTCATCAATTCCACATTTGTGACTTTGTCATACCATTTCAGTCTTTCTATTCTACGCAAGCACCCATTTATAAAAGTTTGTAACTTTTTAGTTGTTGTTTTTGTTGCTCTCCATGTCTCAGAGCCATACAATAGGACTGACTTGACATTTGAGTTGAAGATTCTTATTTTCGTGTTGGACTTGATTTCTCTTGTTCTCCATATGTTTCCCAATGCAATGAAAGCTGCTCTAGCTTTTTGTATTCTTATTTTGATATCATTGTCTGTCCTCCAACTTTGTCTATATTACTACCAAGATATCTGTACGATTCTACATCCTTTAGTGGTGTTTCTTCAAGTTCAATCTTGTTATCATTTCTTGCATTTATTCTCATAATCTTTGTCTTTCCCTGTGTATTTTCAGGCCCACTTGTTGTGACCTCTCATCGAGAATTTTCATTTTCTCTTGCATCTGATTATGGTTATGGGACAGAAAAGCCAAGTTTATCTGCAAAATCCAGATCATCAAGCTGTTTAGTCATATTCCACTAGATTCCATTTCTGTTGTGTGATGTCGATGTTTTCATAACCCAATCTATTGCTAGTAAGAAAAGAAATGGAGACAAGAGGCATCTTTGTCTCACTCCCGTTCTTATCCTAAGCGGTTCTGTAAGTTGTCCTTCATGAAGAACTCTGCATGTCGTGTCTTCATATGTCTTCCTTATTATGTTAATGATCTTCATGGGAACTCCATAATGCCTCATCAGTTTCCAAAGTGATTCTCTGTCTACACTGCCAAATGCCTTTTCGTAGTCCACGAATCCGATGTAAAGCGATGAATTCCATTCCAGACTTTGTTCAACTATTATTCTCAATGTGGCTATCTGGTCTGTACAGGATCTGTTTTGTCGAAAACCTGCTTGTTCATCTCTCAGTTGCTTGTCTATGGACTCTTTTAATCTCTTAAAGATGATTCTGTTAAATACTTTTCCTGGCACTGATAGTAACATTATTCCTCTATAATTTGTGCACTCTTGTAAATTTCCCTTTTTAGGCAACTTGACCAGATAATCTTCCTTCCATTCTGCTGGTATTTCCTCTCTCTTCCAGACTTTGCAAAGTAGTTTGTATAATATCTCTGTAGAGGTATCAATATCTGTTTTGATGGCCTCTGCTGGAATGCCATCTAGACCTGTTGCTGTCTGACATTCTGCCCTTCCTCTCTCTCTCTCATCATGTATACTGTATCCTTTTCATCCTCACATTTACTTTAAGCATTATTAAGGCATTTATCATTATAGAAGTAATATAACATCATACATTTCTAATAATCATCATAATTAAAGTATGTTTTAAAAATAAATTAAAGAAAAAAAAAAAAGAATTTAAAACAAAATAATTAAAAAAATTAATGAAAATGAAAAAAATAATAATAAATATAAACATACAAACAAACAACAAGACTGATAAAAATCGAATTCCTCATACAGTAAATTAGTGATTTGAGACATATTCAGAGGTGTGTTATAAGAACTCGTCTTCAAACGGTCTGCTTTTGAATGACTCAGGGACTCGTGTGACAGATGAAAAGGGAAGCTACCCTTGAATCTCAACGGTAGCCCTCAATTTTGTTGAAATCAAAATCGCCAACGTGGGTTCCACGTGCATGATATTAGCATGTCCAGGTGAGCGCGCATTTAAGCCATGTCATTCGCCCTCTGTCTTAACTTTTAATTTAGCCACGCCTACGGTCTTCTCTCAGGAGCCATTATAATTAGCAATCTCTGAACCTCTTACTGTCATCCCTTCAAGGAGGCGGGCCAGAAGCAGCACGCGGTCAGTTATCAACGTCTTCTGTAGTCACTAAGAGTGAGCAGAGTTTTGTAACACCTCTGATTAACACGAGAACGTGAACAGTCTACGCGGGTTAGAAATCTCTGCAGTACGAAGAGGAACGGAGGAGTCTGGCGGTAAAAAGTTGTAAAAAAGAGCTTTGATTCGCGGCCCAAACGCAAAAGTTCCCGAGAATCAGGAGAGACGAAAAATCTCGCATGTAGCTAACAATTTTCATTCATTTAATATATATATATATATATATATATATATATATATATATATATATATATATATATATATATATATATATATATATATATATATATATATATATATATATATATATATATATATATATATATATATATATATATATATATATATATATATATATATATATATATATATATATATATATATATATATATATATATATATATATATATATATATATATATATATATATATATATATATATATATATATATATATATATATATATATATATATATATATATATATATATATATATATATATATATATATATATATATATATATATATATATATATATATATATATATATATATATATATATATATATATATATATATATATATATATATATATATATATATATATATATATATATATATATATATATATATATATATATATATATATATATATAGGCAGCTCTTAAAGATGCAGTTATCAATAGCGCCAGAGAAGTTGAAGAAGTACCTGGCTCATATATTAGAATCAAACAAGAATTTTGGATTTCTTCTATACGTGGAGACGTAATTCATTCTTTGTGCTGCGGTAATAATATATTAGAGTTTTGAGAGATTTAATTTTTTAGTTTTTTCATTTATTTCACTGGGATTTTGTGTTAAGCTGAGTAACGTATTAAATAAACTTATAGCTAAATTTTCTCCAGCCGTAGCGTAATTTAACTTCTCTGTATTTCCTCAGTAAGAGATGCTTTAAATTGATTAATAGACGCTAGGCGGTGGATAATTTAGAGAACGTAATTTATTTCATGCTATTTCCAGTAGGAGAGGATTAAAATATTATTAGACGCTAGGCGATCGATAATTTGGTATATACCATTTATTTATATTTTTCATCATGCGGAAATTTTAGGTGACTAGTGTTCATAACTCATGGTTTTGTTTTAGAGAAAATTAAATACCGGAGTGAGTTATAGGTCTTACCTAAAACGCGGGTGTTAGAATATATTTATAGTATGATTATCTGTTTTCTATTCTCTTTTATATAGGTTGATCATACCCTTTGCGATCCAGCGGTATTCTTATAGAGTTCTATGGCCAGATGTCTTATGGCATTCCAATTAATTGTTCCAAATAAAAATACAAACATTGTCGGTGGAAAAATCTGATGTTGGAGACCCTTCGCGGTCCACCTTCTCCACCCATGAGAGTGGTTAAATAACCAGAACACTTCAAATGACAAATTGTTTTTAAATGTTAAACTGGAAAATTTGTTCATCTTTTCCATAAAATATTACGGGCCTGATGTGGCAGAACTTACAGCACTAATTTTTCTTTAACAAACCATATGACAGTAAAGTTTTTCCTACCACCAAATTCTTTAGAGAGAATTCACGGGTCATACTCGACTATTTCCTTCCGAGACCAGCCTGGGAGTAACATTCGTTTTTTTTTACACATTCACTACAACAGAGAGTCACAGCCACTGGAGGCTAGACCACTCCGGGAAAACCTATATTAACTTATAAATTTCCAGGACAGTGCCACCACCTAAAAAAAACTTATCCCAAACCAACACCTGCAGTACGAGGAGAAAAAAATTAATCAACGCACCAATTCAGCGACTCCCCGAAAATTAGCAGTTGCTTAAACGGAGAGTCTGGGGCCGAACTGGACAAATAATAGGACTCATAATAGTCTTAAATAAAATGTGTTGGATAAATTCCACGGAATGAATGCAGCGTCGGCAGAGGGGTAAGCATAACTGTAGTGAGCTCACTGTATTTGTGTAGAGAGTGAAACTGAACGAAAGAACTTATTTTTCTTAAGTTACTACTAATATAACATCTTCTTTATTGATCTCTCACTAATCTGAAGGCCCACGGGATAGTTAAATCAAGGACTTATCATTTACCCGTCCTGACTGCCCCTCCTCCTATTGTTAATTATTTGATCTTTCGGGTATATTACTTCGGGTGGGATCTTTTCTTAATTTTCCCTATTCAAGAGGGAAGGCCTATTAGATTGATATTTTCATTTCTCTGATGTAACTACAATGTATTAATGTAATGCTTGTCTTGATGTTGTGATGATATTTTTTTAGCGAAAATAAATTTAATAAACCTTACTCTATAGGGTCGGTCAAACCCTTGAAATTTATATACAAGGTATATGTTATTCATAGATTGTTTTCACGTCTGTACGTAGTAGTTATATATCACAGAAGTTTGTGTACTAAGTGTCGTGTACCCTGTATGTTGTATAAGTAGAGTAAGGGCGTCTGAAAGTTAAATAGAGTCGTAAGATAGGCTGGATTAGAGCAATTACTCAATCCAAGACTGCCTTTTTTTCTCTATACTATCACATTTTCCCTACACGTTTACCCCTCCTCGTGAAACAATACTATTTCTTACACCTTCCTTTCACATAGCTGTCACTATCACCTCTGCTCCAGCAGGACCATACATATCTCAGTCCTATCTTCTCACAAATTACGACAACTCGGTGTTTTTTCCAGTGCATGCGAAAGACTTTACGAGAGGTGAGCAGCTTTGAGTCGCATAGCAGATACTGCTGCAATGAGTGCAATGATAGATTCATCAAGATGAGGTGGGGTAAAAAGTTACTTTCCTCGCTGTCTTTGCCGTCCCAAACTCAAGACCAGAATCAGACTAGGTAGTTAGTTAGATAGACATACACGAAAGCAATTAATTTGCCAAGGGTTGAAAATCGGGCACAGTCCCCTCTTGCATTCTTTCTGGGGGATTAGTTGGGGCTGGTCTATTGAGAAGTTCTTAAACATATTCTGTCCATCTCTTCATTTGTTCTTAGACCTAACACCATATTCCCAATATGCTTCGGTGGACATGTAACGGGATCCTTCCTTCCTTCCTTATTAGATTATTCAATAGTAAGCATTTTTGAGTCGGGGACAAAAATTGAATGATTATTTTAATTCTGTAAATACAGATGAAAAACCTATGGCTTCTGGAAAGAATACGTCACATGATAATGAAATACAGATATAGATATATAGAAGAATGGGACGCATCTCATGGAAACCATCATCATTAGTTGCCATCTCCACATCGAAGGTCGGCTGCAATGGATCTCCAACGTCTTCTATCTCGATGGTAAACTGTGATAGACTCCTTTCTGTCCATCTCCTGATGTTATCTTCCCACTTATAGCGCTGTCTTCCTATTGCACGTTTGCTTTCATCTCTTCCTTCTATTATGGTCTCCAGATTTAAGCTGTCTAATTTTGATCTGTATTAATTCCCTTTTAATTCCTAGGTTTTCTATGACCTCTTTATTTGTTTTCTCCTCTTTCCATGAGACGTGCCCCATTCTTCTTCATATCCCCATCTCAAGGGCCTCAATTATTTCCTCTAATTGCTTGTTCATTGTCCATGCTTCTACACCATACAATAATGAAGAATATATATATAATTTGATAATTCTCAGTTTGAATTTGTGAGTTTGTTATTTAGACATCTGTTTGATGTTGTTGAATACAGCTTTGGCCATTCCTTTTCTCATCTTTGACTTCTGTTATTATATGACCAAGATATGAGAAACTCTTGACTTATTTCAAGATTTTCCCATTTATTCTTATCTTTATGTTGATGTAAAAGTATATAGAGGAGCAAATGTGGTACCAGATCACCATATTCTGTTGGCCAAAACAAATTTAAAACTCAAGAAGCTGGCAACAGCTCATAGCTATAGACAACAGTATAATGTGGGATATCTAAGAAATCAGGAAATAAGAGAACAATTTTAAATCACAGTATCCAACAAATACCATGTACTCCAACAGCTGGAAGATGAAGTAGATACGGAAGACCACTGGCAACAAATAAAAAATATATGGAACGAGACATGTAGAAAAGTACTGAGAAAGTGGGAACATCGGCACAAAGCATGGAGAACAACAGAAACCATAAACAAGATAGAAGACAGGAAAATAAGAAAGCAGATTTAAACAGAAGCAAAACCAGAAGCTCCAAAGCCAAGGCTCATAAAGTGTACACAGAAGTAAACAAAGAAGTAAGAAGAAACATCAAAAGAGACAAGAGAAATTATATTGAAGTGGCAAGGGAAGCAGAGGAAGCTGTAGCCAAAGGAAATATGAGGGACCTGTACAAAAACACAAAGAAGCTAACAGGGAAATTTAAGCAAACCAATGGCCTCATCAAAGACTAGAATGGAAAATTGCTGTCGTGGAGATGACAGCTGATGATGATGGTTTCCATGAGATGCGTCCCATTCTTTTATATATCTACATCTGTATTTACAGAATTAAAATAATTACTCAGTTTTTGTCCCCGACTCAAAAATGCTTACTATTGAATACATCTAATAAGGAAGGAAGGAAGGATCCCGTTACATGTCCACCGAAGCATATTGGGAATATGGTGTTAGGCCCATATTTTTTTGACCATCGGCACACTAGGGATGATGGGGTCAGCATCACGCCGGACATCTAATAAACAGAATCTCTAATAATTAAAAGCAACAAAGAAAGCCCTGATGACTTTATTTATCCAGACTCCACTGCACTTGTACTGGTGTTTTCTTGCTTTTGTTTACTATTACTTCAGTAACAGGAGAAATGTGTTTTCTCCTTACAAATTGACTCCTTCTTTTTTTCAGCTAAATTATGATGTTAAGATAAACTTTCAACATGTATAAAATGTATTTTATTTGGTTTTAGTTAGAGGGTGTTTTACACTTTTATCTCTAACTAAATATGAGATCTTTATTCTATTACTAAAATGTTTTGTTACTTCAGCTATAATATTTGTATATTATTTTTTAATGTCCTATCCATTTCCTTGAATATGTTTAGATTTTTATCTGTAATGCAAAGTTGAAGACAAGTGGTGTAAATTCAGTATTATAATTGCTTTTGTTCTTATTTTCTGAAGAAAAAAAAACTTATGTTTCGTATGAACTTGCAGTGTTCCAATAATAGCACAAATATTCTCTAGATAGATTTTAAAAATGTATTGTTATATAGTTTTAATTTGGAGGTGCTTCGTATTTTTTTGTCTGTAAGTAACGAATAGAAAATTATTTATGTGATTTAAAACAAACAAAACATCTTACTAACGTTACAATACTGTTAAAAGTGTTTTACTGCGTTGTTTTGGAAGTTACAGAAACAACAGAATTATTCTTAAATTAATGTTAGCCCCACGAGAAAAGCACCCTTACAATTCATTTTTTAGTTCTCTTTCAGAACTCTCACCTGTGTGTTACCGGGGGCCGAAAGGGGAGCAAAGAATAGTAACACCGTACCCTACCAGACATGTCGAAAAAAGCAACTAAGGAGTTGTGGGCATGGGGCTAGTTACCCCATCCCGTTAAAAAAAAACTGTTTACCAAAAAACTTCAACAAACCATGGACAAGTCAAATAGGATATAGAATATAAATCAACACAGCCGTCCAAGACAGATGAAGGTCCTCTGGAAAGGAAGTGCATGAAAACCCAGAGAAAGCCGAAAGGAGTCTGAGTTGCCGACTAACCTTTTTTCGTCTAGGAACATCTCCAGGATTGGCACCTGGAAGGTTCGTACTCTATATGAGCAAGGGAAAACTGCACAGGTAGCAGCAGAAATGCGAATTTACAGGATTGATATCCTGGGTCTCTGCGAGACACGGTGGAAGGGCATAGAGAGGAAGAAAGTGATCACAGGAGAAATGTGCGTTGTCAGGCATGTCAGGTTACACTGGTTTGTTTGTTTTGTGTTTTTCTTTCACGAAGGCGTGTCTTATTCATTTTTGTGTGTGTTTTGGTTGGTTTCTCGAACACCAAACCGTCAGCTTGAACATACTTGAAAACAAAAATCAGTGGTCAGCCTTATTTTGTTCACATATCCACACAGTTTTTTCCTGACCTGAGATAATCTTCAGACTCCGCACGGGCCACAAAATATTGGGATAGTGACTGTGGCACCGGAAAAAATGACTGCTGAACATCTGCTTCATAGAATCCCAACATATGAGGAACAGAGAAAGCGTATGTGGCCATCACCAGCACCATTCCTGGAAAAGTTCTATGGAGATAGAAATAGCCTCAAGCTGACTACTGCTTTCTTTGAAAATATTCAAGTTGACGTCTGAGAGTGTACGAAGAAGAAGAAGAAGGTAATGGCGACGGTCGTAAGTAATTGTGGCTGTTCCTCATTTCTTCGGCACTCCTGCAGCAGAAGTTGAGCAGTGATTTTATCAAAGCTTTGCTGCACACATTGATTTTATCAATGCTTTGCTGCACACATTGATGTTATCAATGCTTTGCTGCACACATTGATTTTATCAATGCTTTGCTGCACACATTGATTTTATATTTGCTTTGCTGTACACATTGATTTTATCAATGCTTTGCTTTGGATATTCTGTTTCCCACTTGTTCTGTTATCGCTCTAAGTAAGTGACTTTGCCTCTTCGTATGTTACGCTTGAACTGGCCTTTGCAGCGATGGTTCTGTGGCAATTTATTTTACATGATTAGACTGCCAGCTACGTGCGCAACCGTATATTAGTAGCCTTGTACGACATGCTTGAGCAGTTACCCAGTTCTTTCGCTATTTCTTCAGAAACCCTCGGTACCTACACGGTATATATATATATTTATAGTTAGAGTTTTTTCTGAGTGCTTCGGCCTGGTTATTTTTGTCTCTAAATCTCTGGAATGTGCTCATTCATTTCGAGGGTGCTTTTTTTTCTCCTTACATGAAACCCACAATCAGAGTGTTCTGTTTACTGAATTGTTATAGCATTTAAGGAATCTGATCTCATCTTTGTTTTGATGGCGTCTTCCTGTGTGGATGCTGTTATTGATTTACGTTTTTTTTTCTTTTTTTCTTTCGTGTTAAAAAGAAATTTTTGAAAAGAATCTCTAGGATCTCACAATATGGATGTCAGTTAAGAATATGATATATAGAGCTCTCATTGATTAAACAAAAAAATTGTTTGTTTCTTATTCGTTTTTTATCTTTCAGCGTCCTGAGGAGCATATATATTTTACCACATCTTCCAAACCCATACAGTCGTACGTGCTCTACTCAAATTTTCTCAAAATTTCCTGTTTTGCCTTATTTCTGTCTCCAACTTTCTTCTTCGTGTTTGATGTGGTTTTCCTTTCTTTTCTTTTTTTTTTGCCTCTCTTTGTTATAGAAATGTTTTTAAAAAAAGTTACACTTAAACATTTCTAACATAAAATGTCCATATTAACATTTATAGCATCATCATCATCAGCTGTCATCTCCACGACGAAGGTCGGCTGCAATGGATCTCCAACGTCTTTTATCTCTGGTCTTGATGGTGCACTCTGATAGACTCTTTCCTGCCCATTTCTTGATGTTATATTCCCACTTATAGCGATGTCTTCATATTGCACGTTTGCCTTCAACTCTGCCTTTCATTGTGGTCTTCAGCAAGGTGTTATGTCTGTTTATATGCCAAAATATTTAACCTGTCTAATTTTGATCCATTCATTAATTATCTTTTCATTCCTAGGTTTTCTATGACCTATTTATTTATTTTCTTCTCTTTCCATGAGATGCGCCCCATTCTTCTATATATCCACATCTTGACGGCCTCAATCCTTTCTTCCAATAGCTTGTTCATTGTCCATGTTTCTACACCATACAGTAATTAAGAGTTTATACACTTGATGAGTCTCAACATTTTCCCACGGTTTCAGTGTATAGCATACTACATTAGAAATAACTATTTTAAATGTACAAGCACTCCAAATGAACGATGTAACACCACGATTTCAAGTGAACTTTTTTTCAAACAAGAAGTGAAACAATAGCAGATAAAATAAACAGTTATAATTAACAACTATATTGAAAAAAAAAACATTTCTAACAAACAAGCACTCCAGATGAAATGTATAGCGCGAACACTTCAAGTTAACATTTCAATCAATCAATCAATGAAACAATCAATCAATCAATCAATACCTTTCAGCTCTCTATAAAGCACATGTCCTTAACAAAAACATACTAAGCCTTTATGTTCAGTGCCATCCGCTCAAGGTCTGTAAATGTCTTCTTTATCCCTTTCACATCTGTCTCCAGTTCTCTTCTCTGCGTATTTTTTTGTCTCACTCTATTTCTCTTACCATGTGGATTCCAAAGCGGGGGCTTCCATGTAGTGATATGAACTGGCTTTCTTAATGTGTCATATCCAGCCCCATTGTTTTTCCTCACCTCTTAATCCACTACTGGTCGTCTGGTATATTCCACCAGTTCCACATTAGTGATCTTTACTAGTTCGATCCTTCTATTCTGCGCGGACACTCATTTATGAACATCTGTTCTATTTTTCTGGTTGTCATGTTTGTTATTCTCCATCCTTCACAGCCATAAAATAGGACGGGCTTGATGTATGTGTTGAAGATTTTCTTATTGTAATGGACTTGATTCTTTTTGATATCACTGTATTTCACAATGCAAGAAAGCTCATCTTGCCTGTTTTTAGAATTCTTATTTTGATATTCTTATCTTATTCTCCAACTTTGTCTTTATTGCTGCTAGGATATATTTATGATTCCACTCCTTGAAAGGATATATCCGCCAGTGCAGTCTAGCTGTCTTTAGTTGCATTTATTCTCATACCCTTTGACTTTTCTGTGTGTATTTTCAAACCTTTTTTTTAACGATTAAAAAATATCCAGTTCAACCTCTGCTTGGGTTATAATTAGGATATATAACGTGGCTAATTCAAGATAATAATTCTGTTATCCGATATCTGAATTATGGCATCATTCCGTACTTCCAATCATTTTTCAAACTCGATTGCTGTGGTCTCTCATCAAGTATTATCCGCGAACAGTTACAGACATAATTAAAAGTTCAAGCAAACATTCGGAGAAACAAAACAAATAGAAAAAATAATACGTTCAAAAGAAAATTGCTAACACTAAAAACGCCTGATGTGTATTTCAAGTAAGCTAGCAATAATCACCAAGAGCTAACGTTCAGTAATGGTGGATCATAGACAAGTAAGCTAGCACAATCACCAAGAGCTAACGTTCAGTAATGGTGGATCATAGACAAGTAAGCTAGCATAATCACTGTCACGTGATAGATAATTTATTTTACCATCTTGTCCATAATTTGATTACTCCTTTAAATGTTCTGTTTTCAGAGACATTTTGTATTTTCGTTTCTTTCATATTCTACCTACATTTTTTCACCTTCTCAACCCCACCCGAGGTTGTTTACGCTGGCCAGCTGCGGTCAGCTAACGCTAGACGTAATGTTATCTAAACGCACCTTTTCGACCAGAGAAACATTTCTCGGGTCCGCTTTAAGTGTTAGAACGAGCCTAAGACGGTTTCTGTGAAAGAAACGGTTCGTTAGCGGCGGGTACCCTCTGTGGTCCCAAACAGGGGAATTTCTCTGGTCGCTTTAAAACGTTTGATGACGAGCGGCTGGTACCCTTTGAGGCCTGGGTAACGAGTGTGATCTATTTCAGGGGAAGATAACAATCGCGGTCAGTCTTTGGGTTTTCGCCCCTTAGACAAGATAGAGCATAATGTTATGCATTTCTCTACCTGGGGAACTTTCGCACGATTTCTTTTGTCTTACTCTAGATTACGTCTTTCGCCGAACTTCTGTAGAAATATGCAGGCCGGGGGGAGCGTCCCTTGTGATCTATAAGAGTAGACTGGTTTTAATAGACAAAGACATTCGTAAATTTTCCTGGCCCGGAGATGACCATCATGAGATAAGGCAAACTTTAACACAGTACTAGAATGTGTTTGCCTATGTTCTAGTCATTTTTCGGGGTGAGTTGACATATCTTATAATTATAATATGATGTATTCATGTTAGCTTTTATATATATCTGTTTGGGAAGTGAATTTATTTCTGAGGACTTCTCCTAGTAATTTATTCAGTGATAAGGTAGCGCTGTCTACGGCCTATTAAGTGGTGCTTAAACTGTTACGGTTTATCATGGGTTAAATGTTAAACTTACAATAACAGATATTAGGCGTAGAATCAGTCCACGAATGCTTACCATTGGGTTAAGAGTCAGCAAAAATTAACTGTCATTTCTGTAAGATAATGTCAGGTGTGGATTGTTCACTTTAAAACTGAATAGTGAGATGCAGGTAATAACTCTGGATTATAGGAGATAGTCACTTATTCCTTTTTTGATAGATAGTTCTAGTGGCAAGGGAGGATCATTTTATGCTTACTTGTGTGGCTAGGCACTAGTCTATAACTTTCACTGAAAGCAGTCACCAGGCATAGATATAATTATATCTTATGATCTAGCCACAACTGTATTATTATAGCAAGAACATTGCATTTTCTTTGTACTCATTTTGTGGAATGCTAATATATTTTCCAAAGGGGACATACGATTTATTTGTGTAATGTCAAATGCTGTAATCTGTTTATGTAAATTCATTTAATGTTGTAAGATGAATAAGCATATTCATTTAACTGTAACTACAGGTTAGGTTTCCTGTATGTTGAGATTGGGAGAAGAGGAGTAGATTTTTGATGTCAGAACATTTACTGACAGGTACCTGGGGGTGCAAAAGATATTAAGCCTATGCGGGCGCGTGTTGATAATTGATATTTTTAAGGAACAGGAGACATGGTTAAAGACAGCCCTAAACTATCATAGCAATAACTACAATAAATTTAATCCCATAGCGGAGCGAAACTTTCTGTATAAAGTTAGTGTGATTTATTATTTGCTTGAAGTAAAAGGGTGTCTCTTTTTGGGTCTCAGTTTCAGGAAGACCGAACCGCTAGAGCAGACTTCAGTCAGGCGAAGAAAGTCATATACTCTTCGATCTAGAGGGTTTCTGTATACATCTAGCAACGAATCGTCAACCCCGTTCCTGAATCAAAACCCCTTTTTTGTCAACGCCAAGTTAAGCTCACGCAGTGCAACGGAGCCAACGCAAAATCTGGAATCGCCAAATGCAGTAGTAGCTCTCTACTCGCCTATTGGATTACCAGCCAGAGCATCGCGGCTTCCAGAATATCAAACCCGCCCAGCATGCCTATAGCAGAACTCCATATCACCCGCCTTTTTTGTGCCTAAACGGGGCACTCAGCAAACCACAGCCAAACCAGTTTAAACAGGATTTACAGCCAAGCGGAGCCTTGCGCCGGATAAGCGCGCCTGGGACTTTTTTGTCCTCAAGTGACTTCTTCTGGTGTATTTTCTGGATACTTAAAACCTCGCACGTATGAGCAGCCATCTATGGACAGGCTGTCGTTCAGTTTGTTTATTCGATCAGCAGGAGATAAATAGAGTCTTCCAGACCACCTCGCGCAATTAGGGAGGAATCACCAATGATAGCACCTATACAGTGATTTTATTCAGGTTAATTCCATCACCCATGGAGGATATGTACGAAAAAACCACTTACTGGAGCTATTTCATATGGTCCCGAAAGCGGACGGACTGACACTCAGTTATTTCATCTCTCTGTGTTCTACAGGTTTTATGAATGGTGGTGTGTGTGTGGTTGTTGGTGTATTTTGCATATTTTGGTTATTGATGATTAATTTTATGTTGTTGTGATGATATGCATTAATTCCATGCTTTTTCTTCTTTAATAAAGTTTACACCTTTATTAATACGCTGTTCACGACCTTTCCATCCATATTTGTATTTTTTAGCTCTTTACTAGAATCTCTATGTATGATAAGAGAAAAGAGTTGAGAGCAGGAGATGCTTAGACAGTGAATAGTGAGTTGAGGCTTGGAGAGAGAGATCATTTTTGGTAAATCTTCTTCCAGGTTGTCTCAAGTCCATCTCCTATTTACACCTTATCTAAAGTGTAATCTATAACTCTGTCAGTCCACTATCCCTTGTCGATTTCACTACTGTTGTCCAACTCGACAAATACTCTACACTCTAACTCAACCACGACAAATGGGGGCTCGTCCGGGATTCTAGAGCCCATCTAGTACGACAAATGGGGTCTCGCCGCGGAATTTGAACTACATCTGCAGCAATCGCAACAGATGAGGTTGCAGTCTGGTAGGAATCTCTCACAAGATTCTATCTTGATTCTTAGAGTTTAGTGTTCGGCAGATTATAGGAATTTCTTTCCCCTAGACATATCGAACTATTTCTTTTGGAGGAAGTCGGAACAGCGTTTTTCTCCACAGCAATCATAAATATTAAGTTACATTTATTGTTCATGCTACACATGAGACAGCTGGTAAAGGTTGATGGTATCACTGCTGAGTTTTTGGTTGACAAATCTGACGACTATTGTTGTAAAAGTCAGAAAATTTTTTTTTAAGGGTTAATATTTTTTTTCAGGAGTAGCTCTTTAATCTGAGATAAGAAGCTACAGATAGTCAGTTACTAGCTTGCATCTGTACCAAGGGAGGGTGTTCATTCGGATGATAGTAACCAATCCTCTCAATAGCTTAGTACTGACAGAACTGGGGTGAAGTGATAGTAATAAGTTTTACATCACTTACATTTTTTGGAGTTTTTTGGGGTTTGTGCTTGTCGATCAGAGTAGCTACAAACTTTCTTGTTTTTTAAAGTTCCCAGGCTAGCCTAGATTTTATTGATTATTAAGTTAATCAGCACCTAGTGGACTAGGTAACTAAGATCTCTAGGTTCTATTCTTCTATAGTGTTTGCTCACCCTGATATAATGGCCGATCTAGATAAAGTGCATAGGATTGCCCTCGAGGTAGCTAAGTACATGGAGTACAAGGATAGCGAAATCCAGCCCTTTCTAGAATTTGCAGTAAGCCTGCAGGATCAATACGAGGTAGACAATTGGTTTGACAGCCGTTTAATCTTGGCATGGTCCTGTAAACAAACTGGGGAGAGTGAAGCATTCACCCGACAGTATGTAGAAGAAGTGATAGAAGATGAGAAGCAAAGGGAAAAGCAAAGACAAGAACGGGACAAGAAATTGGAAATGGAGCAACAAGAACGGGACAAGCAATGGGAAATAGAGCGCCAAGAAAGGGACAGAGAAAGCCAAGAAAGGAGCAGGCTACACCAAATCAGAATGAATGAACTGGATAGCCAAATTCGGAGGATGGAAACAGATACTAAATGTAGTCACTCTAATTCCCCTTCTACTGTGCCCTTAACGGTCAACGCCCCTGCAAACCTTGCGCCCATGAAAGAAAACTTGCCTGCTAAAACCGAACCCCAACTCCAGAAAATTGACTTTCCTTTGGACTTGGATCCGAAGCCCAAACAAGGAAAGAATTTACGTCGGGACAGCAGACCTAAAGCCACGGGAAAATTACGCAACGTTCCCAGGCATGGAAACTGCACAAAGGTGAGACAGGTGCTAACAAGCATTGTAATACGGATTGTTCCCGTCTGGCAAGCGGCGAACCCCGAGCCTCTCACGCTCCAGACCGAGCAGCACCTAACCGACACGTGACGTCGAGAAAAGGGAGCCACACCCTATCACGTTATATTTCGCAAGATTCCCGGCCGGACAGCGAAAAACCATATGCAGAGGCGTATCCCTCCAACTCAACGATCGTAGAAAGGAATTGAGGCGCCGCTCCTCTTATCACCCTGAGCTTAAAAGGTGCAAGAATAAGTCGCCTGCTAAAAGGGTTAAACTTTCCAAACCGTTCCAAGGAACTTTGGAAAAACACACCGAGAGTTTTTTCTCGGGCACTTCGCGATCTAACGGGATCTCAAACCGTCCAGTCCGTTGCATGCAGACTGCGGAGCCTGTCAACCAGGAAGTGGATCTCGCATTGCAGGACAAAGTTCAACTGACGCCAGTAACTTCCTCAGGGGAGGGCAAAGTTGACGTTGATGTTGGACACAGGGTTCCAGGCGAAGGGATCCCTGGTATTCCATTTGAGTCTCTCACACTTCTCAGGGCAGAAGACAGTGAGAAAAGCTGCCTTACTACTGTACAAGGAGCCATTGTTGAGAGCCTTGGCTCACGTCATGCTAGTAATGGGAAAGCGACTCAACAAACTCTGCAACTCGCAGATATTACCTATCTGTCTACACGGATAGAAGCTACGGAGATCTGTTATGATTTAGTAGAACCCCAGAATGCGATCGATTACTCTTTGCTTCAGGCAGCAGAGTTTTCTCATTCAAATCGCATTATTCCAGTGGTCTCAACCCCACTGATGGACAGCAAAGTAGTCGCCTCCGCCAGGCCATTACAGAGCAACTTGATCATTTCCGTTGACCAAGCCAGAGTTGTGACTGGCAAGGCAAGGAAAGCTCCAGATCCACCTTTAGAGGGCACAGGTCTGAAGATTGATCAATGCTCCCACCGAAACAGGGGAGTAGGTGTGGAGAGGCAGAAGAAAAATGCTAGCATTTCTTCGGCCAACGAACGGCTTTATTTGCCAACTAGGGTTACACGCGCGCGAAAAATCCCTATACACTGCAGCTATAGAGGGTTATTCAAGTCCACGCCCGTGACAGGTAAATATATACATAAGCAGCCTGAGCCCATCAATGATTACACTGCATGTAACAGGCGGATTATCTACGCAGTGGCCAGTGAGTTCAGGCAGGGCCGAAAACCTCAACAGGTGCGGATAATTTTCCGGACCATAAACAGGCACAGCGAATTGCGGAAGCAAGGTCAGGGTCACACGGAAACGGAAGGCGTCAGTGCCGACTGGCCTCGCAAAATCCCATTCGCTGAACGTCTATTAGACAGAGGGAAGAAAAAAAAATGAACTCGGAGCTAATCATACAGTACTGACAGAAATTGGATACGATTTTGGTTATGATTAAAGACGATGGAAAAGATAAATTACTGTCATTTTTGTCCGTATTCCTCGAACTTTAAAAGGGGGGGGGGGGGGCACTTGTCACGTGATAGATAATTTATTTTACCATCTTGTCCATAATTTGATTACTCCTTTAAATGTTCTGTTTTCCGAGACATTTTGTATTTTCGTTTCTTTCATATTCTACCTACATTTTTTTCACCTTCTCAACCCCACCCGAGGTTGTTTACGCTGGCCAGCTGCGGTCAGCTAACGCTAGACGTAATGTTATCTAAACGCACCTGTTCGACCAGAGAAACATTTCTCGGGTCCGCTTTAAGTGTTAGAACGAGCCTAAGACGGTTTCTGTGAAAGAAACGGTTCGTTAGCGGCGGGTACCCTCTGTGGTCCCAAACAGGGGAATTTCTCTGGTCGCTTTAAAACGTTTGATGACGAGCGGCTGGTACCCTTTGAGGCCTGGGTAACGAGTGTGATCTGTTTCAGGGGAAGATAACAATCGCGGTCAGTCTTTGGGTTTTCGCCCCTTAGACAAGATAGAGCATAATGTTATGCATTTCTCTACCTGGGGAACTTTCGCACGATTTCTTTTGTCTTACTCTAGATTACGTCTTTCGCCGAACTTCTGTAGAAATATGCAGGCCGGGGGGGGAGCGTCCCTTGTGATCTATAAGAGTAGACTGGTTTTAATAGACAAAGACATTCGTAAATTTTCCTGGCCCGTAGATGACCATCATGAGATAAGGCAAACTTTAACACAGTACTAGAATGTGTTTGCCTATGTTCTAGTCATTTTTCGGGGTGAGTTGACATATCTTATAATTATAATATGATGTATTCATGTTAGCTTTTATATATATCTGTTAGGGAAGTGAATTTATTTCTGAGGACTTCTCCTAGTAATTTATTCAGTGATAAGGTAGCGCTGTCTACGGCCTATTAAGTGGTGCTTAAACTGTTACGGTTTATCATGGGTTAAATGTTAAACTTACAATAACAGATATTAGGCGTAGAATCAGTCCACGAATGCTTACCATTGGGTTAAGAGTCAGCAAAAATTAACTGTCATTTCTGTAAGATAATGTCAGGTGTGGATTGTTCACTTTAAAACTGAATAGTGAGATGCAGGTAATAACTCTGGATTATAGGAGATAGTCACTTATTCCTTTTTGATAGATAGTTCTAGTGGCAAGGGAGGATCATTTTATGCTTACTTGTGTGGCTAGGCACTAGTCTTTAACTTTCACTGAAAGCAGTCACCAGGCATAGATATAATTATATCTTATGATCTAGCCACAACTGTATTATTATAGCAAGAACATTGCATTTTCTTTGTACTCATTTTGTGGAATGCTAATATATTTTCCAAAGGGGACATACGATTTATTTGTGTAATGTCAAATGCTGTAATCTGTTTATGTAAATTCATTTAATGTTGTAAGATGAATAAGCATATTCATTTAACTGTAACTACAGGTTAGGTTTCCTGTATGTTGAGATTGGGAGAAGAGGAGTAGATTTTTGATGTCAGAACATTTACTGACAGGTACCTGGGGGTGCAAAAGATATTAAGCCTATGCGGGCGCGTGTTGATAATTGATATTTTTAAGGAACAGGAGACATGGTTAAAGACAGCCCTAAACTATCATAGCAATAACTACAATAAATTTAATCCCATAGCGGAGCGAAACTTTCTGTATAAAGTTAGTGTGATTTATTATTTGCTTGAAGTAAAAGGGTGTCTCTTTTTGGGTCTCAGTTTCAGGAAGACCGAACCGCTAGAGCAGACTTCAGTCAGGCGAAGAAAGTCATATACTCTTCGATCTAGAGGGTTTCTATATACATCTAGCAACGAATCGTCAACCCCGTTCCTGAATCAAAACCCCTTTTTTGTCAACGCCAAGTTAAGCTCACGCAGTGCAACGGAGCCAACGCAAAATCTGGAATCGCCAAATGCAGTAGTAGCTCTCTACTCGCCTATTGGATTACCAGCCAGAGCATAGCGGCTTCCAGAATATCAAACCCGCCCAGCATGCCTATAGCAGAACTCCATATCACCCGCCTTTTTGTGCCTAAACGGGGCACTCAGCAAACCACAGCCAAACCAGTTTAAACAGGATTTACAGCCAAGCGGAGCCTTGCGCCGGATAAGCGCGCCTGGGACTTTTTGTCCTCAAGTGACTTCTTCTGGTGTATTTTCTGGATACTTAAAACCTCGCACGTATGAGCAGCCATCTATGGACAGGCTGTCGTTCAGTTTGTTTATTCGATCAGCAGGAGATAAATAGAGTCTTCCAGACCACCTCGCGCAATTAGGGAGGAATCACCAATGATAGCACCTATACAGTGATTTTATTCAGGTTAATTCCATCACCCATGGAGGATATGTACGAAAAAACCACTTACTGGAGCTATTTCATATGGTCCCGAAAGCGGACGGACTGACACTCAGTTATTTCATCTCTCTGTGTTCTACAGGTTTTATGAATGGTGGTGTGTGTGTGGTTGTTGGTGTATTTTGCATATTTTGGTTATTGATGATTAATTTTATGTTGTTGTGATGATATGCATTAATTCCATGCTTTTTCTTCTTTAATAAAGTTTACACCTTTATTAATACGCTGTTCACGACCTTTCCATCCATATTTGTATTTTTAGCTCTTTACTAGAATCTCTATGTATGATAAGAGAAAAGAGTTGAGAGCAGGAGATGCTTAGACAGTGAATAGTGAGTTGAGGCTTGGAGAGAGAGATCATTTTTGGTAAATCTTCTTCCAGGTTGTCTCAAGTCCATCTCCTATTTACACCTTATCTAAAGTGTAATCTATAACTCTGTCAGTCCACTATCCCTTGTCGATTTCACTACTGTTGTCCAACTCGACAAATACTCTACACTCTAACTCAACCACGACAATCACCAAGAGCTAACGTTCAGTGATGATGGATCATAGACAAGTAAGCTAGCAATAATCACCAAGAGCTAACGTTCAGTGTTGATGGATCATAGACAAGTAAGCTAGCAATAATCACCAAGAGCTAACGTTCAGTGATGATGGATCAAAGACAAGTAAGCTAGCAATAATCACCAAGAGCTAACGTTCAGTGTTGGTGGATCATAGACAAGTAAGCTAGCATTCCAGTCTAACTCTGAAATATTATCTTTTTTCCACCCCCCAAGTAAATATTGTTGTTTTAATTATTATAAACTGACATGACACAACAGGTAAATCACCTGTTTGTCTAAGCAAATGATTATATGTTCACCAAAGAGACATTGCGCTCTCTGGGAAACCTCTACACCCAACGTTAGAAGAGGTAACAAGTAAGAAGAAGAAAAAGTAAAAAATACACTCAGTGTACACATTCAATTTACGATATTGCATGTAAATATTTCTAATACACAACACTTCAATTGTACATTTATAACAAAAGCCTCAATTAAATGAGCGGTAAAGCGCGATTGAAAACTCACACTCTATTTTTAATTCTTTTTTATTTTATTTCTTCACTCTCTTTTATCCAAGTAATTTACGAGAAACAAACGTCAATATAAAGATAATTAACTTTATTTCATCTCATAAACGTTATGGCCACATTAACATGGCAGCTAAACGTGAGAGCCTGTTCAACACATGGCCACATAGCAGGCGTCAATTTTTTGTCCTCTCTCCTGTAACGTCAGTTATTCGCCATTTTAGATTTGTTAAAAAAATTATTTTCCTTCTGGAGATAACAAATAAAATATACTTGTCAAGTGGCAGTTATCTTTCCCTGTTTTGACATTTGTTTCATGTATATCCTTTACATCATATACTGTACATCCCTTCCAAGTATGTATACACTGCTTAGACAGCGCAGACTACGCTGGCTTGGCCATGTCTGCCGCATGGAAGATGGGCGCATCCCGAAAGATATCTTCTACGGACAACTAGCAGATGGCAAAAGAACAGTTGGGCGACCGTTGCTGAGATTCAAAGATGTGTGCGAGAGACACAAGTGCACTGGACATAAATCTTGCAACCTGGGAGGATGAAACTGCCAATCGCACCAAGTGGCCATGCTATTTACGGCGCCACCTCAGATTGGGCGAAAAGAACCTCACACAACAGGCAGAAGAGAGGAGAAAGCGTCGAAAGGAACACCAGGACAATAAGCAGCTGAGGGCTGTCACCGCAGGGGTGCATTCCCATAGTCAGTTATGACTGAAGGGGATATTATTATAATTATTATTCATGTACATCCAATAAGATATAATAATTATTATTCATGTACATCCAATAAGATATAATAATTATTATTCATGTACATCCAATAAGATATAAGTGAGGATATACACATTTGGTTTGATTTTATTTGAAGGATCATCTTCACTGCACACGGACAACTCCATCAGTGCTTCGATCTCGTCCCTTAGATCACACACGGACAACTCCATCAGTGCTTCGATCGCGTCCCTTAGATCACACACGGACAACTCCATCAGTGCTCCGATCTCGTCCCTTAGATCACACACGGACAACTCCATCAGTGCTTCGATCTAGTCTCTTAGATCCCACAAGAAGGATCTCAACACAGTACACGAGCTACGTGTAGCACTGGCGAGGATCCCAATGTGTGTTTACAGGAACAACCCATTCTATAAATATTTTGGTGGTGGGTAGGTTTCCTAATGTGTGGCCTATTGTTTACGATGTCCAACTGCCGAGGGATTTTTAACGTGTGCAACTTGCACACGGGACTGCCTATTATTTCGCCCTTATCCGAGAAGGCTAAACATCTGATCCCACTATCCATTAGATCAGGGGAGAGTATGACATCATTAGGAACACATATGCTCTGATCCTTAAAACAACAGATACACAGCAAAAGAACGTTATATGAAAATTCTTTAAACATTACCTCCATCCAGCAAACGTCTAAGTAAATTATCATGTATCTCTATAGCGAAACAGGTCTCCACTGAGAGTAAGTGTGTCTTGTTCGTGACAAGCTTTTTTTAATCTCAAGTCATATGGATATTATGTCTCTTGTTCTTTAGATACAACACTTAACTTCATGAACAATAAACACAACGAACAAAACATCACTTCAGTTTCCTTTGCGCTCCTTACAAAGCATGGGGCCTCCACTACAGCTGGTCCCCTTATGGAAGCCTGCACCAAGCATTCACATGCTCCGGCAGCGGGGATTTCTGTGGCAATTCGTTTTTAAGCACAACCTCAAATTAGTCGCCTTGTACGACATGCCTGTAATTTTCTCATTCTGAACGCCTTGTAGACTAATACTTTGTCAATAACACGCGCACAATCTTGCTCACTTACAGACTGTACATAATGCACTTCTTTAAATTAAGAAGTTTTGCCTCGTTTAGGGCAGGGCACCTCTCCCCTCCCCCCGATCTTTCAACCTAGACATAAGGTCCATTGGTTATATTAGGATGCATGACCATAATTAAAAAAAAACCTTATATAGTCTGGTAAGTTATATATATATATATATATATATATATATATATATATATATATATATATATATATATATATATATATATATATATATATATATATATATATATATATATATAAACAAAGGACGTTTCGGCTCGGTAACATAATTATGAGTGTTGTTGTTGTTTATCTAGGCTACTGAGCTTCTCGCTCTTTTGTAGCCAATACCAAGTTGAAGACTCCTTGGTAGTATCTACACTGCAGATCTAGGCTCTTCCTGTGGCTTTTGTGCCATTCCGAAACTTCCTGAGTTGAAGTCATGAGCTCCAGTTTCTCCAGCGGCTTACATTTAAAGGATCGTCACATCTGGTCCAAAGCTAGGAGTAAGAAGTGCATGGCATACTGTGCATTCCCCGCCATCGAAGGGGGCTCTCCAACTATGCAGAGCTAAAATACTATGCTCTGGTTCTGGGCTCTCCCATGGAATTGTCACGTCCTGCATAGAACCACTTCTCAGCTTCCCCTACCTATCAATGGACCCATAGTGAGATCCTTCTTTATGTAGCCAATCAAGTCAAAGTCAAAGTCAAAGAATTACGCCTGGGGTTCAAGTGACTTCTCCAAGCTTAGTGTGCAATGCTGGGTTCTCAACAAGTTTCACCACAGGGAGGAATCCCTTTAAGTGTGTGGATGATTTCAAGAGTCAATGAGGATGTAATGAGCCTCATAGACAGAGTTGAGTGTACACAGAGCTGTTGCAACAGTTGTTTGAAACATTACTACATTAACTTGGATTTGCCAGCAATAACTTACGGAAAATAATTTATACAGATCTTCAAAGCTAAGCCAGCACACAGAAATGATAAGTTGCATGTCCGTCTACAGACGCAGCATGTTGACTACTAACAAATGTGCTGCAACTGAATATATATAACGTAATATAATTGGAAACTGTACACTTACGTCCCAAATACAAGATTATAGCTGAGTTAAACAAAAAAAACATAGTTATCATTGTCATAGCAACAAGGGGAATGCTACGGTTAAAGCAGAAAATAAACAAGATGTTCATTGTCATAGCAATGCAAAGATTGTTAAGAATTATTTGGATAGCTCGGGCGATTAACGAAGATAGCATGAAAGAGGCCAGTGAGATCATTACAAAGATCAGAAAGATACAGGCCGTAAAGGCTAACAAAGCAACATTTTCTTAGACCTGCAAACACTCACTCATCTAGAGTTCTTGGGCGGCGCGACTGCACCGGCACCGTCTTCGGAAAAGGGGGTCTATGACTCAGAACGTGGGTCTATGACTCAGAACGGGGGGTGGGGGGAAAGGGGAAGGGGGGCGCAGAAATTAATTTTTTTTTTTTAATTCGAAAATTATAGTGTGATCTAAACAAATAGTATACAATTGACCCTCATAAGAGACCAATACATATGACGGGGGTAGGGGGTGCCAAACGAGATCCTGCAAAACCTCGAAAAATCCCTAGAGCCAACTCTGGTTTTATGAAACATCTTTAAAGAAACATTATGCATCAGTTAAGTTAGAATGACCACTACAGGTCTTGTAACAGCCGGCTCGACCTGGTTCGCCCAAACCGGTTGTTAAAATTTGCTGGGTTCGCAGAACTACTTATAGGATTTCTTTAAGTTGCAAATTTAAGAGAACATAACAAGGAAACATATGAATTTATAATAGAAAATTGGTCAATTCACACAATTCTTTATGTGCTTCAGTTAGTATAATGGTGGAAACGTTGCTACAGGTAAAAGAAGTTCTTTCCTCTTTTAAAACATTCCACATCTTAAGACAGAGGCTGATGGGTAAGCTTCTTGCTGAACGAGATACAATACCACTTGTGAAGTATTAGTTACGTCTTGGACATCACACGGCTGCCGACAACCGAGTCAAGAAAAGAGAGGACACAGAGTATTCACATCACCAACTAGTCTTGTGGTCTCTTTAAATTGACATCGATCGTCAAATTTTGAAAATATATGTAATTCTGAATACGAATGTTGCATGTGTGTGTGTTTTTTTTTCATTAAGTATTTCTGTCTTGTTTTAATGACACACAGTAGACCCAGGCCAGAAGGAAGACAGCCGAAAGGGTAGTATGGCGCTTTCTCTGGCACAGCCCTACACCCCAGGGTATAAGAGGAACGACTAAGTAAGTAAGCATAGTCAAAATGGTGAAGCTGGCTGACCAAATATACTGACTCTTTTAGTCATAACCATTGATTGATTTGACTGTTACAGAATTCATCAAAACAGGACGACAACTACTCTTAAATACACACTCATCCGAGCATATATACAGGTACATTTGCATCCACAATACATAATTATGACTGATCACTAAGGCACAATACCTGGCGTTGTGTAGTCTAAAAACGTATATACATTTACAGTGTCAGTTTACAGGAACTATTTACATGTGGCTCATATCTTCCGTCAGGATTACTGGGCGAATCTACTCTTTTTTTTTTTTTTTTTAAATAAACCAAAGTAGTCTCGTGAGTTGACGAGAACACAACAAACAAAGAAATGGGGGGGGGGGGGGGGGGGGGGGGGGGGGGGGGGGGGTGGGGGTTGTGGGGTGGGGGGGGGGGGGGGGGTGGGGGGGGGGGGGGGGGCGGGGGGGGGGGGAATCCCATAATTTTTGTTCCCGTTCGTACTCAGCGTTAATAGAATAGGCCTATAATAGAACCATGAGGTGATAGTTTGAGTCTCAGTGGCAGCCGCAGCTGGCAACAACCATGTCGTCATATTGCTTCAGGATGACGTTCTCGTTATCATCAAAGTAGAGAAGGCTGATAGAGTACAGCTTGTTTGGCACGCAACACGGCGTGTTTATGTTTTTGCCCACGCCAAGTGCGTTCACGATGCTCTGAACTGTTGCGTGATTGGTTGGCTTCTGACTTTGACCCAGTGGGAAAGGGCAATCCCCAGCACAGTGGTAGGCATTGTAGCTATTGGGAGATATAATCCAGCCAGACCAGCCTATCTCTTCAAAATCAACAAACATCTCATAACGTGTACAAGATCGCTTATTGTAGCGATATCTAAGCGTTTCGTATGTTCTTTTTTTCCTCTCTGCGCTTCGATTTTTGGTATCACGTTTTGGTCTACTTGACGGAGATGTCCGATGACCAACACGATCCCTCTCGTTAAGCATTCGAATGGCGTCCCGGAAGCCGTCAGTCTTGCGATGCTGCTTCTGCAACTGTCGTCGTAGAATATCTTCCTTAATTTCCAAATACTCTGTAGAAGAATGAATATTTTATCATTTAAAAAAGTATCAGACATCATTGAAACTTTAATTAATCAATACACTTTAGCCCCACAAGGAGCATATGCCTTCAACAAACGCATGCACTGAAATCTTAAGGGACCCCTGAGAAATATATAAAAATCACTTTTATCAAGAGGCCGCGTCTACAAAGGCAAGCCCTCGCAACCGTTTACAAAATACAATGGGATTGGCAAGGATGTATGTTCTGAAAATCCAAACAATCTTCATCATAGTCAAAGACTGGGTGAGACAAGCAACAGAATGAAAGCACAAGCAAATATAACAGACATTAGATAAACCGCTAGAGTATCTTGATCTTGCAGATGATCTATGCTTTCTATCACATAAGCAATACTATATGCTGGACAAGAGAATGAAGCAGAAGATACAAAATCAGAGCTAAACACCAATGCAAACAAAACAAATGAGAGAATAAGTAACAGGTAATTACGTCATACACCGCGTGTAGTTCACAGAGAACCCTGAAGAGACAAAGAAAGAATATGGCTATTGAATCCTCAGGCATGTCGTACAAGGCGACTAATATGAGGTTGTGTATGGGGGTTGACAACCTCATCAAGTAAAACAAATTGCCACAGAAACAAGAGCATATGAATGCTTGGTTCAGATTTCTTGCCAAGGACACCGGCTGTAGTGATAGCTCCATGCTCCGTAAGGAGCACCAAACGAAGAATAAGAATTAGATTATATAAAGATAAATAACCTGATGATAGAAGGAGTGCCCAACTGCCTATTTGAGAAGTAACATCGACAAAGAACGAGGCATAAATCGAGATGTCAGTGTCAGGACAGAGAATATCAGATCAGTCTTCAACTTCTCCGCTGAGTATAGAACTCTACAGATTTTTCCAAGGAAACTGGCGTTGGGCTGTTCACCAGAAACTCAAAAATCTGCCCTGATCTATGACTCAGAAACGTGGAATGTTCACCAGAAAATCTGCGTTTGGAGTGTCTTCCACATCCTGCATATTCACCGGACCTCGCACCGAGTGATTATCATGTGTTTGGACCCCTCAAGGAGGCACTAGGTGGCAAGAAGTTCAGTACGGACGATGAGGTAAAAGAGGTGGTGCATACGTGGCTACGCAGTCAGTCAGAAGAGTTTTTTTTTCTCGCGGAATCCTGGCATTAGTGAAGCGCTGGCACACCTGAAATTTTCCACACATAACAAAAAAAGCATGAAAACTCACAGAACGAAAAATGGATGTGGGAGCTCTTCAGCAATAGATCAACAGCACACTGATTGTACAGATAAGACTTTTAAAAGATGTCAGCCGGTATTCATTCCATAACCCGAAGAATGTCCTAGTTGATCTGCTTGATAATGATCTCGCGCACTTCTTTGACGGGATACGACTTTAAAAGGCGATAAAAGAGCCGGAGTATTGGTCTGAAGGGAGAAGCTCATCCGATGATCAGATTGCCTCTTCTTGTAACGCTATGTATAGAGTTTTGTGATAGGTTAGTAAGTTGTCAAAAGGATGCAATCGTAGAAACGACGAGTAAATTACTAAAGAGTTAAAGTTCAGTTGGGGAGTTTTAGTTGTACAAAATTAAAAATCAAAATAAACTGTTTCCGAAATAGGTCACGTGATTTGCTAGAGAGTTCGGTGACAAAGTCTATAAATAGGAGCGCGAGAATCATTAAATCTCTGGGCGTTGGCGTAGCTGGCGAGTCCTTTTTAGGGCTTTATGCTAGCAGATAGATAATGTTGGTCCTTTTCAGGACTTAGTATCTATCAACGCTGATCTGGTTAGCAGTCAACAGAGTTGACTTTTTTTGGGATGGTAAATGCGTTCTGATATAACCAAATAGGTTAAAAGGAGGCGCCAGAAGAAGGAAAAAAAATTAAATCTCTTCTTCTCTTACTCTAACTACTACGCCACTTCTGTCTAGTGTTAACGTAGCAGTCGAGTCCTTTTCAGAACAAGTCCTTTTTAGGGCTTTACTATGCTAGCAGATGGCTAATGTTTGTCCTTATCAGGACTTAGTATCTATCAACGCTTGTCGGGCTAGCAGTCCTTTTAAGGACTAGTCCTTTTCAGGGCGGTAGTGCTTAATGCACTGGCTTCCTAGCTCGGTGGTACATGGTTCGATTCCCAGCTGAGGTGGGATGTTGTAGACCGTAAACGGCTCCGGAGTCAATCCAGCCTCATGAATTGGGTACCAGAGCAACTCTTGGAAGGTTAAGGCGGCCGGCGTGATGCTGACCACATCATCCCTAGTGTGCCGATGGTCAAGAAAATATGGGCCAAACATCATATTCTCAATGGGCGTGTTACGGGATCCCCCTTTTCGAGGCTACTTCAGGCTAGTTGATAGATACTAGTTGCCCTTTTCAGGGCTTAGAGTTTATCAAAATAGCGCTTCAGTTAACATAGTTCACTTACTTTTTAACGAGAAATTGCACTCCGATATAACCAAATGACTTAAGTCTAGGTTGAAAGGCACTCGCCTCGCCACAAGAAGGCATATTTCCTCCTCCTCTTCCCCCCCCCCCCCCCCCCCCCCCCCCCCCCCCCCCCCCCCACCAGCCCCCCCCCGAAAAAAAAAAATATGTAGTCCCGTCTTCTTCTTTGGCCACGATGTAGTCGTTGAAGCTCTTTCGCCAGTTGGTTGAGACGAAGAATCAAATCATCTTTCTCACAATTTTTGTTAAAGTTGTGATCTGCGGTGTTTGGAAATGTGTATCACAAAACATCAACGTACAAGACGATACAACCAAGTAACGACGGTGAGCAGAAATCGCCATTTGACTGGTATATAGACGATTCGAGTAAGATTAGATAAAACGTGGACAATCGTACTTTAACGTCAAATTAGTGAAACGTGATCGTGTTTGTAGGCCAGTGACGTTTCAAAGGAAGATTAACATTAACTCATGTATTACTAAAGCAGAGGAGCATCAGTCTTGGTAAAATTTTCATCGCCTGGTAGAGTACCAATAAGTTTATAACCAAAGCCGCTGTAAAGATTTAGACGAAATACGACTGAAAAGATAGACTATGCATACAGAGACTTCCATGACCACCAGAGATAGCAGATATATATGTAGAATGGTTAAAATTGCAGTACTTCTCTGTTGGTCTTTTTTTCTGTCTAGGGTATTCTCAACATCCTTCTGTAGCATTTCATTTCGAATGACGTAATCTTTTTTGCAACTGTTTTATTGAGTGTCCATGTCTCGCAGCCGTATGTTGCTACTGGGAATACTCATGCTCTGATCAGTTGTAACTTTGTTTCTTTGCTTGTGCCTTGTCATAGGTTTTTCATCTGCATTAGTTTATGTGAGGCAATTGCAAGTCTTCTTTTAATTTCTACTGCACAGTCGCCAGAGCTGTTGATGATTGATCCTAAGTATTCGAATTTATTAACACCTTCCAGTTCTTCGTTATCAATTTCAATTTCTGGTTTGATCTTTACTTTGTCTGTTGTCAATACTTTGGTCTTCTTGGTGTTTAGGTATGGATTCTGGGCCTGGCTGTGATTTTCGGTTGACAGAATTAATTGTTCAAGTCCTTCTTGGTTGGTCGATAGGAGGACTGTGTCGTCAGTATATATGATTTCCGGGATCTGGTACCCGAAGATGTTAAATGGGTCAAACTCTGTATGTTCTTGGTCATCTCTTACGTTTCTCATAATATTCTCGGCATAAATGTTAAACAGGTAAGGGGAAAGGGTACAGCTTTGTCTTACTCCTTTCTGTACTTCAGACCATTCTGATGTTTCTCCATCTATTCTTACGGCTGCCTGTTGTTCTTGATACAGCAGTGGAATGAGTTGTATACGGTGGTTTGGAAATCCCATATTTTCCATAATTGTCCATAAATGCCGATGTTGTACACAGTCGAAAGCGTTGGTGTAATCAATGAAACACGTATATAGGTCAACGTTGAATTCTCTACACTTTTCTATGATGTTCCTCATATTGAATATATGATCTCTGGTGCCTCTGCCTGGTATAGTGAAGTTTAAACACTTTATTCCTCTACGGCAATGTAGCGAGATGAATGTTATATACAAAAATAGATGTAGTTTCCAGAAATGGAGAAGAAAATTGATGAACTAGTGATAGGGATGGCACGTCACAAGTCAGGTAGTTAAATGCAGTCCTAGATGGTAGCAGTAGAAGAGCGCTGTGAAGCAAGTCACCTTCTCACTAGACCTATCCTATGCCCCAAGGGTGTTTCTAGTAATAGTTAGTGTGAAACGCAGCTCGTTAATTATCCCTCCCAATTTAAACATTAAATAATTCTCCTAATTTCCACACAATAACATAATTTCTTCAAACAGAAACTGGAATTTAAACAAAAAAAGTGAACTGCGATTTATAAAATATAGCTGTACATTTATTAAAATAGAAGTTAGGTAAAGTTTGCATATATGTATTTACACAAATCACAAGTTGAAAATTGTAAGGTGTCAATGTATTTGTTCATCATTTCGGGCAATAGGTGACTTCTGGATTTTGTTTCTTCAAAATAATAGGTACTAATCTAAATCAGGTCCCTTCACTGAAGACACTTCTCGTCATACATCGGCTAGTGATGTCCAAGATGCTTAAATTACCTAGACAGGTAGCCACATTGCTAATATCCTGTAAATTTCAGTGGTGGTCCTTGAATCACATGCTGCAGTCTTTTACGCTTCTTATCAGAAGCTTTTGATGTGACACTCTCGGATAAGAACCTGAAACATATACACAGATTATGGTATTTGCTTTCTATCACCAAGACGATCCTCCGATGATGACGGGCCACTATTGATCAGAATCTTCATTTAGACAACGTAGTCCATGGTTATGTCAATCAAAGAAGTACGTCACACAATCAATAAAATACATCGTTAGACAACAGACATCATTTACACATTTTTTTCTGAATTATGTCTTGATTACTTCCCTTTGGTCCTAAGTCATGCCCAAAGTGGTTTCCCATTAAAGATATTACATCAATGAAATTTTAAATTGAACGAAGGAAACTATGGAAGCAAAGAAGCAGTGGAAGAAGAAGAGGAAGAAGACTCTTTGGCATCCAGACTTTAAAAGCTAAGCCCTGAAAAGGACTTCAGCTACGGGATGTGGCTATGTGGCTTGGACAAGCGTGTGCCAGTCCGCTAGTCGTCTTTTCAGCTATGCAACTTTTGAGAGTCCAGAAGTGAATATGAGCGGACTTATATGCCCAATCTAGATCTAACCTTTTCCATCTCGGAGGTCCACGGTTGAATTTACTTTTCTACTTGTAACTTTCGTAGGATTTCAATGCTGTTGTGCGATTTTCCGGACAAAATCATGATTTCCTCGTCATTTCGCAAAGATAATGATTTCCCACTGCCACAGTTACATGTATTTGTAGTTGATGTTTAAATCCCAAAATGATTTTTTTCCGTTCAGGGCATTAATCATAAAGTTATACCAGAATTACGTGTGTGCGATTCATAGTTTATCATAAACACACTAGTTTACGTTGCAATTCCATAGTGTCTTGTCCATTTCGCTACAGGAAGTTTGTGCTATGAGATTACCCGTACCGTCTTATAGCATTCTGGCATTATCAATTATAAGTTTGAGTTTTAACGCACATATTGCTGCCAGATGTTTTCTTTTATTCAAGTTATCTATCACGCTTCCATTAATGTTCTTCGAGATTTACCTTCTGTTATCGGTAGCTTCTATATCATCGATTATATGCCAGTGTTAGTGGTGGCCATCTCAAAGAAAAGGAGTTCTCCAGAATGCGCAATTAAAATAAATGGGACAGTTTTTAAACAAATCCATGCATTCAAATACCTATACACGTTAAGAGCATCAGATGGAAGAGACAGCTCAGATGTTAGATGTAGAAATGCCATGCCATAGCAAATACAGTTGTCCATAAAATGGAAACTGTTTTATGCAACACACATTTTTTTCAGTGGATCCACATGGAAGTAAGATAGAGATTTCTTCAGTGTTACAAATAAGCAATCCTTTCGTATGGAAGTGAGTCACAGGCAATCAATAAACAAAGAAGAAAATCTCTTGAGGACACAGATATTTTTGTTTTGCTGAACAATGTGAAGAATACCATATACAGCTAAAAAGAGTAATGAGGATGTCCTGGAAGAGGTTAAAGTAGTACTATAGCATATGTTGCCGTAAGGGAGTGAAGTGTTAAAGATTTCACTATACTAGGTCCAGTTTTTTTTTAAAGTTGGGATGACCAGTTCCCTTCCTCACTGCCTTTGCTTTCCCTCACTCAAGAGCAGAGTCAGGTATCCATTTACAGTTGGGAAGACTGAAGCGTGAAGCTACCAGGTTTCGATTCCAGAATTATGTAACTTGGCCGTGAGAGGCAAACGCTCTAACCGTTCAGCCAATCAGAAAGAAAGCTAATTAATCATATTAGAACGAAACGATATCCCTTATTTGGGCATATTAAGAGAAGAAGACAAGTATAATATTTTGTAATAATAAGAAAGATTTAAGGAAAAAGAGACAGAGGACGGCAAAGACAGAAGATATTGGACAGGTTACTTCCATGGCGTGGAAAGGCTTCGACAAAAGAATTTGTAAGTGTTGTGTGTGTCTGTGTGTGTGTACCTTGTTGTCAGTGTTGTGCATTCCATGACAAACATGATAAGGAACGTCTGTTCCCACTGAGCACCCAGCACCAACGGTAAGAACGTAAACGGGTCATGTCGACAACATCCGGTTCGTGCGGTCATCGCACATTACCGCACAAAGCCGATATAGCAGGAACGAAGCGGGCGTTCCGTTCTAAACTTTAACAGTTCCCATTGGTATGATGGCTTTGTTGAGTAAAAAGTCATCATAGCTATCGTCGGAGGGTGGTCTGATCTTCATGAGACTTCCCGGTCTTAACTGGTTCTGATGCTTCCGTACATTCATGTTGTTACTTAGATGAACTGTATACATCATACGACCGATAGTTCTTATAATGTGACCATGCACCCAAGGATCACCTTTTGAGGAATAGTTCCTTACCCACACAGGGTCTCCAATTCTGAATCTTGATCCTTTAACTCCAGCTGTTTCACTTCTTCGTTCTTGCTGAGGCATTAGCAATGACAATTGTGTTCTTGGCTGACGGCCATGTAACAACTTGGCAGGGGACTTGCCAGTCAAAGAATTTGGCGTTGTCCTGTAAGCGAACAGTAGTTCATCCAGAGCTCGATGTCGTGTCTTCCCTCCCCAGCAAATCTTTGCCATTGAGGTTTTGAAGGTGCGGACAAAGCGTTCTGCCTCTCCATTTGAAGCTGGATGACATGGAGCCGTCATGAAATATGCATCGACAACTACCAGCCATTGTTCATCCATAAAAGGACCTGCGAAATCGATGTGGATTCTCTCCCACGGACGTTCAGCTATTGGCCATGACTGATAATGTTGATGAGGATTACTCTGGTTTGCTCTGCATGCATTACAGTTTACTGATAACGATTGTATGTCCTTGTTAATGGTATGCCACCAACAATGCCGTCGAGCCAGTTGTTTCATTCGGATTATGCCGAAGTGTCCTTGATGCAGTAAATGAAGGACTATTTCACGAAGAGAAGTGGGTACAATCACTCGGTTAGACTCAGTCTGCCACAACAGAATGCCTTTGTGAATTGATAAATTAAGGCGCCTATCAAAATAAGGTTTTATGTCGCTGTTATTTCGTGACAGTGATTCTGGCCACCCACTGAGCACAAAATGTTTGATTTTATGAAGAATCTTATCTTTAGCAGTTTCAGATTCTACCAAAGCAGAGTCCAGCGGAATATCAGCTATGGCATCATCATTTTCCATGCTGACATTATAGCATGATGCTTCAGACTTGTCAAATGCAGGATCTGGTCCCATAGTTAATCTTGACAGTGCGTCCGCATTAGCATGTTTCGTTGTTGGCCTATGTTTGATGACAAAGTTGTATGACATCAATAGAATGGCCCATCGCTGCAATCGCTGCATGGATAACACAGGCAATTTGTGATCAGGCGAGAAAATAGACAAAAGAGGCTTGTGGTCTGTCTGCAATTCAAAAGGTTTTGTCAGGCCATAGAGATACTGGTGAAATTTTCCGTACTCCAAAAATTATTGACAAGCCTTCCTTTTCAATTTGGCTATAGTTTTTTCTGCTTCGCTCATGGTCTTGGAAGCAGAAGCTATTGGTCTCTCAGAACCATCTTGGTAACGATGTGATAATACTGCTCCTATTCCATATGAAGATGCGTCTGTAGCAAGTATAATAGGCAGGTTTGGATCAAAATGTACCAATCTAGTTGCAGTTATGATAGCTTTCTTAAGAGCTTGAAAAGCTCTCTCCTGATCTATGGACCAGAAAAATGGCGTGTCCTTCTTTCTTATCTTATTTAGTGAAGCAGAAAGTTCTGAATAATTATCAATGTACTTATGATAATAATTTATTTTCCCCAAGAAGGACTGGAGTTGTGTTAAGTTTTCTGGGCGGGGTAGCTGTTTGATAGCTTCGATGCCAGAGTCTGATGGTCGTATTCCTTCATCAGAAATAATGTTACCTAGGTACTCAACCTCAGATTTGAAGAATTCACATTTGGACCAATTACACTGAAGTCCATGCTGTTCTAACCGCGTGAAAAGTTCTTCAAGTGTTTGCAAATGTTCATCATCTGACCTTCCTGTTATGATGATATCGTCCAGATAGTTAGCACAACCATTGAGATCTGTGGTTATCTGTTCTATAAAGCGCTGAAAAATAGCAGGAGCGCTCGAGATGCCAAATGCAAGTCTTTGGTACTGGTACAGTCCATGCTGCGTATTGATAACAGCTAGATTCTTAGATTCTTCATCCAGTTCAATTTGAAGGTCATCCGACAGATCTAATTTGGAAAACTTTTTTCCATTTTGAAGTTTATGAAATAACTCTTCTGGTCTTGGTAAAGGATACTGTTCAACTTGAAGATGGGAATTGATAGTAACTTTAAAGTCTCCACAGATTTGAACAGTGCCGTTAGACTTTGGAACTACCACTATCGGTGCAGCCCAATTGCTTGTCTGAATTGGTTTAATGATACCAAGCTCCTCCAATCTTTGTATTTCTTTCTTTACTGCATCCTTCTGAGCAAAAGGAACTGGTCTAGGCTTGTGGAACCTTGGGATTGCCCCTTGACGTAGCTGTAAATGTGCCTTTAAAGTCTTGCATGTGCCTAGTCCATCTGAGAATACCTTAGGAAATCTAGAACAAAGATGGTTCACCTTAGATAATGCTTCTGATGCATGGACAGGTTCCACCATATTGACAATTTCAGGTGGCAGACTATTTCCTCTGTGATTTAAAAACCAAATGCCTTGAACCACGGGGCGCCAAACAGATTCATGCCTTCTTGTGTATCAGCCACTAATAATCGAAGTGTTCGAACTTTATCTCCTAATCTCACTTCTACGTTTGTCCAACTCTTCAGTGGTATGTTCACAGCGCCATAACCCTTGACTTGTGAGTTAACGGGCTGTAATCTCGGCATACCTATCTGCTCATAACCCTTCAAGCCTACCATGCCACAAAGTGCATCCTGTGTCAAGCAGAAATTTCACTGGGTGGTTATTCACCAGAACATTGATGTAAAATTTATTCTTCTGTTCTTCAATGCTGACAGTGTTTACATCTTCAGACTGACCCTTCCTTGACCTACTAGTAAACTTGTCTAGACTAGCACTTCGACGTGAGTTGTTTACATGTGTAGTTCCTGTAGTTTTCACTGAAGCACAGACGGATAAAATGTGTCCAATTTTTCCACAAAGATTGCATCGAGACTGTCTGTACTTGCAATCTGATCGTTCATGTTTGATATGACATGAAGGACAAGACTTCAGTTCGTTTAATCTTAAGCTCTGTGACTTGCTTCTGTCTGTAGCTTTTCTATCCAATGACGTGGCCCGCTTTTGTTTATAAAAAGGTTTCATAACATTAATTTCTGAAGATACAGGTTTCTAATCTCCTCTTAAAGTTTCACTTGCAGCCAAAGTTGTTTCATATAATGCTGCTATCTGAGCTATCTTCTCAAGGGATGGATTTTCTTCTGACAATGCAGATCTTCTTATAAATTCATGCGGCGTGAATTGAAGAACCATGTCTCTAATATGTTCTTCTACTAGTGACTGTCCACAACCGTTCTTTGGGCATAAAAATTGTGGCGAACTTCTAAATACAATATCTAAATTAGAATATAACAGTATAGGGCATAAAGTCAAAGATAGGATAGTACTACAAATTTTCGGCGAGAATCTTAGTCGTCGCCTACGCCTTCAGCTTATTAATTGATAACGCCTTAGCCGAACCAAAAAGGGTACCCAATTGTTCAAATTCGTCCTTGAGACAAACGTAACACTTTCCTGGGTCAACTAAGTATTTGCCTAAATACATTGTAGAAGGGAGGGGCACGGATAGATAACCAACGCAAATCACGTCTCACAATTGTTTCTAAAAATAAAACTAACTTGCTAGTATTGCCCTTAGGCGGTTTCAAATTACGATGTAAACGTGAGAAAAAAGTGGACACTACGGTCATGAAAACACGCTTAGCTCTTATTGCGAATGACGTAAATTCTCGTGTATTACGAGAGACTCTCGTAATTAGCTTGAAAGTACATGGGAAAAGAAGTAAACAGGAGGTAGTTTAAAAATCAACAACTAACATGGAAAAAAATATGGAATATTGAACCTTGAACGTAGCCCCATAAAAATCATATATTCGTGTACCTGTGACCTTACTGACTAAGAATATGTTATCAATTACATAAATAGTCCATTAGATAATCAAATATTGGGGATAATACATAGAGAATCGGAGATACTGTCAGGTCAAGTCATGTCTGCTTAGATTGGATAGCATATTTTTTTGGGAAAAAATTAGGTGAGAGAAAGGCTAAGATAGTACGATGAAAGGGATTGGATGAAATTTGAAGGAAGCCGTAATATTATTGGCTGACCTAAATATACAAACCTAGTTGGTAATAGTAACGCATAGGGTTTGAGATAATTTTTTTTAAAAAAAGAATTCATTCAAAAAAAGAGATGCTTGGTCACATTGGCCAAAGCTTTTTACATGACAGGAATAGTAGGATGCTCGCTGCCATTCTTTCAAAATATTCAGAAGAGCAAGCAGCGATGAACAGACTTGTGTTTTTTTAAATTAATAATACTACCATCAGAAAGCAGTCTGAACAGAGGCAGTGATGAAAGTGTGCTATATTCTATTGCCCAATTCATCGTTACTTGTTTATATTTCCTTGATATGTGGTAAGATTGATTTTATTGACTTTTTAATTAACAAAGGGTTGTGTGTAAGAAAAGGCCATGAAAAAAGATTGTAATTAAATGGTTCCATAACAGACTTAGGCATGGCCTAGATGTTGATCCATCATATAAGGGACTATCTAGAAGTTTAAAACTACAGGACTATATATATATGATGGTGATACAGGAACATTACACCTATCTTATTGCATGGAAAAGATTACTGCAGGAATGACAGAGGCGTAGCATCCATTAGGGCAGAGAAAAAGAAAACTGGTAAAATTTGTTCCATCAAACTAAAGTGGAGAAGCAGGGTTGTCAGTGAGAGCTGACCATGTTCTTTTGTGTTGACCATATGTTTACATGTAAATTAGGAGGAATTAGTTTGATATTAAGACAGAACCATAACTTGCATTGACAGGGGTTCCTGCTGGCACTTGTCTGGTGCTAGTACCCGATCAGTGAAGAAGTCTGCAAGATTTCAAAGAGTCTCTGGCACCTACTTGTATTAAAGAAGTCAAGACCAGAGGAGACTGAAGTGTTTGGCCAAACCGACTACAACTGCGGCTTATTCCAGGAACCAGATAAGTGCTATATCTGGCCTGGGACAAATTATCACTATTAAATAATAATCTCCTGTGCTTACAAAAACATTCCTCCTAAAGAATATAAGGAACAATCATAGTGAAACAAAAGACAGGGGAATGATGACAATCCCCAACCTGCTTCCCATTCACAGTATTTAAATAGAGTAAACAACATCAAAGTGAACATTTGTAACAATGTACTATGGACATATTGTCTGTTGCATGTAAATATCGTTATATATTTGTAAATATATCTATCCATCTAAATTGATTCTCATTGAACTGTAGTCCTGACCAAAACAACTTTAGGCTCAGGACCAATAAATTTTAACAAAAAATATTTTAAACATAAAATTCAACAGCTGGAGTTAGTTGAGTTTATCATAGTACTTAGTATATGTTTGTATATGTTTTTGTATTGAGGTTCTTTTACAACACCCTTACAATACCCTAGACACTTTATGTAGCTTTCAGTCACGCTAGTCAAAAAGAATATAACTTCGAGTGAGATCGTAAGGTGGTAACAAGAAAGGTACTCTGTAATACAGTTGTTCATTGTTTACCTCAGAGACCTTCACAGTTGATCTCACTCAAGTACAACTATACGCACACGTCGGAAGTGTATTGTCAGCTTAGATGTCAGTTCTGTGAATGTAAATTTGGATAGATCTTCTGTTCCACATATCTTCTGCGTTAGCTGATATAAAGATGAGCCAATCCAAGAAAGGAAAAAGTGCCTTTTTATCAGGTCATCTGTTTGCTGATGAGCATCAAAATGATGATTTAGTCGCTTAAGATAAATGTCCCATTTATCCTGTTCTATCTTAAATTCAGGGAATGCAGGAATGTGTTCTTTGATCGGTGTAGAATGTGGTGCCAATGCTCCATCTGAGCTGCTGCTAGTGGTTTGCCTCTGCAATAGGAGATCCAATATTTTTCTTTGGTCTTCACTTTGCTGTTTCATTTGTTCCATGAACATTTTAAGCAACAGGGTCATTTCTGATGCTTGCTCTGCCATACTGTGAAATTGCTTAATATGGAGAACCAGTATTAACTCTGAAACAGTGAAGCTTGAATTGGCGGGGAAAATGTGAACATAAGGATAAAATACTGCAACCTGGAAAATGTCCGTGCTACAACGTTCTTGTTACTAGAAGCTTGTATGTATGACCACTTACGTAGATTAGGATTTCGTGATGAAATATTCCCACAGCAGTTCGTTATCCTCGTCGCCAGTGTTGTGTGTGTATGTGTACCTTGTTGTCAGTGTTGTGCATTCCATTCACAGCACAATAAATAAGGCGTTGTATAAAGAACGATTATTAACTCCAATAGAACACACATGTTGACAAACGAGATGAATATGTACACGATGACAACCATGATAAGGAACGTCTGTTCACAGCTGAACTGTCACCCAGCACCAACGGTGTACTAGTAAGAACGTCTGGCTGTTAACGGGTCATGTCGACAACATCCGGTTCGTGCGGTCATCGCACAAAGCCGATATAGCAGGAACGAAGCTGGCGTTCCGTTCTAAACTTTAACAGTAAGTGTGATAGTTTCATTTGATTCTCAACCCAGATTCTTTTGCTTGTGTGATTGTTGTTATGTTGACCCTTGTGTATGTTCTCAACTTAATGATGACCGTAATGTCCTTGTCTTATGTTCTTCTTCTTCTTCTTCTTCTTCCGTCCTTAGCCACCGACCGTCAAAGCAGTCAGTGGCCATTACGCCTAGTGGCGTCTTAGGGCAACAGCAGATAGGTTTTCTTTGCCATTGTTTCCCATCACGCCTATTGGCGTCTTTAGGGCAACGGCAAATCAATCCATTTGCTGTTGTTTCCGTAATCGAAGTGACTGGCAAACGGGTGATCAGCCCGTTGGTTTGTCTTATGTTCACAGGCTGTAATTGTAGGCGCCGTACCTTTGTGGCCTACCTTGTTCCTATGACTGCTGAATGAGATTAAATTATCTGCCAATGATAATACTTGAAAGGACTTGACGACTCAGAGCTGACAACCAAAGTTCTTTATTAGTTGTCAAGGAACATATTCACAACTTGGCTACCTTCGAGCCTGATTATCAATAAATATACATATGAAACTTCATTGATGACACTCCTACATCACTTACTGCACTGGTCAGGAGCTAACGTTATTATATCTCTTGATTAGCTCAGGATCTCTGCTGTCTTCTTTGTTATTCTATCCACCCATCACTACTACACATCACTGATTAATGGGCTGTTCTCAGTCTATTAAAGTAAGCTTCGAAGTATTGTCTGGGTAAACCTCCAGTGCTGGTAACTTATTCTTAGCTATAAACTGTTCCTAGTAAATTGTCTACACGTCCGACACTGGACTACAGTTCTAACACTTTTCTTTGTCTATCCACGCTCGTTAAATATGCGAGTGTTTACATACCAGGATGAACTGCTGTCGTTATTTGCTGGACACTGCTCGACATGAAAAACTATTTGTTCTGGAAATATCTTGCATCAGTCTTCTTCTCTTCTCTGCATACTGCAGCAGTACCATAAGTAACATGGCACTTCAGCTGTTCATAACATGGTAGATGGTCGTTACGGTTAGTCTAATTTCTAACCCGCTCTCAGCTGACGACCATTGAAGAGTGATCTCTGCTCTTCACTTAGCCCACTTATTTCTCGTGCTCCAGTGACGTCAGAGCTAAGTCTTACTACTCATAAATTATTCTTACTTAGTCATATCTCAGTTCTTTCCCTTTCCTATCACATTACCTCCCCTATCCTAAAAAAAGATTTGTCCCTGAAGACAAATTTTTCTCTCCCCTTAATTACTACACCTACCTCTACCCTAAAACTTAATATGTCTACTTCCTTGACCAGTACTACTATACATAAACACTTAAATCAAATATATATCATCATTCTACTCACATGGAGTAATCCATTATGTATTCCTCATCATCTTCTTACTACCTCATCCTATTGTAATCATATAATGCTGACCACAAAACATAATCTGTAATCACTACTAACTGTAGGGAGCCGCGCTAGCGTAGTGGTTACAACACCGCTCTGGCGACCGGGTGATACAGGATCAAACCCGGGCGACGGCATTTGAGGATTTTTTCGTCGACCGGGATTTGGACTGGATTAACTCGAGACCTGGCGAGGACATTTGAAGGAGTGTCGTCGACCAGGGACTGGCGGCTCCTGAGCCGACCCAGCTGCAATGGGTACCTCCGAAATCGGCGAGTATTTGCCTGAATGGCGAGGGACACCTGTCTCTGTACAAGAAATAAAGGGATACTCACGTAAAATCAATGTCAGGTTAGACATAAATAATAACCTGAGATTTCGCCTCGAGTATTAGCGGGCGTACGAAAAAAAAAAAAAAAACTACTAACTGTGACCTATTTATACCTTGTACACTTCTTTCATCCACAATTTATTATATCTTTCACACTCCATTTTCACTCTGAACCTCACCATTCCCTACTTTGTTTCTGAGCTCAGCATTGTTTTTACATTAGCTATCATATCCTAATCTATTTGTCTACCATTGTAAGTCATTCCATCATAACCTACCGAACATCATCCTACCCAAACTCACTTTCTTATTTACTTTTTCTGTAGTTAACACGTTTTCACTACTGTAACTGCCTGTTACACTTAATTTATAATATATACCATCGTTTGTGACCCATTTAAAACATCATGGTGTCACTGATTCTTTATTATTGCTATCCCTCTTGGTCAACTTCCACCTATCTGTTGGACCTAAAAAAAAATTATGTGGTCCCCAATATCTTTACTCATCTGCTATTACTTTTATTTTCCCGTGTCTCTGCACTCATCTGTCCCGCTTTCCGTATTCGTGTATTTCAATCTCTTTTTTTTTCCCTTTTCTTCTGTTCCTCATTATCACTGCCTTTTTTTTCGTAAACCTTCTCTTACTATATTAGTTCAGTCCAGAACTCACATTCACCTCTTGTCGTCTCACTTATAATTCCTCCGTTATATGTTCGTTACATTTTTTTTCTTCTAGAACCTTTATCTATATCTCTGCCATTTACACATGGCTTCTCCCAACATACTTATGTGTACCCTCCATGTATCTCTCTGTTATATCTCTATGATTTCGCAAAACTTCATTGTCTCTGCCATTTCTTTCTCCCTTATCCACTATATTCGTTCCATCTGGAACAGTATCCCTAAATACTCTTGTCTGTCATCCCCCTATGACTTCTCCGATCTCCAACCTTTTGCCACCGTCACCCTGGCTTCTTAATTACTCCTATACTCCAAGCTTCTCAATTCTCTCATACTCGCCATTTTCCTCATGGTTTATCTTCACCATTTTCCTTCCCCTCATCTCTTCTGACAATACCCATGTCTTTCTTTCTCTACTATTATCGTCCATCTCCCATGGCCTCTACTCTGACCTCTCTACACTCGAGTCTTAATTATTTCGTCCATCTCCCATGGCCTCTACTCTACCTCTTACCTCTCTCTTACTCATCTTCTCCTATACTGCAGTACCCTATTGGTCAGGTGTACTCAGTTTACATTATTTCTGCGGTATAGACCAATCATATTTGTCTCCTTAAGACTAGCAACTGCCGCCATCTTATACCGTATGCGTTATGCTATGCCTTTGCTCACATAGCCTCCTCCTCCTCATTCCTTACTTACTCATAAACTCTAATATCTTCATCATTGTGGCTTCCTTGGTTCTGAGCGTCTCCAACGCTATCTGTTTATCTATATCTTGAGTTTCCTGCCCTCTTGTGACTTCCTCAACACTTTGCTTGTTCTCTACTTCTCTATGTCCCGTATCTCCACAACTTCTCTCAATCTCTCCACTCCTTACTCCTTCAATCGTTTGCATTGATTTTTCTCTATGTTCCATTTCTTCCTTTTTCGTGCTCTCTGAGTTTCTTTACTCTTTAATTTGTCGCTACCTCGACCTCTACTTGTACCTTCTCCATCCTTATTTCTCGTCTTTGACTCCTCTCTACTACTAGATCGGTATCTCCTTCGATCCTTAGTAGTTTCTCTACTTCTACTACTGCTTCTGTTTGTCTCCTCCTCCTTAGCTTCTCGACTGTTGGATCGGTAATCCCTTCGATCCGTATTCCTTCTTCTATCATTCCTTCTATGTCTCAGCCTATCTCGGCTCTTAGATCGGAAATCCCCTCGATCTGTTTTACCTATTCTTTCTATACCATTATCTCTCCTATTTTCCTTGCTGGCTCTAGTCTTGGGTCGGTATTCTCTTCGACCCGTCTCCCTACTTGCCTCCATAGTATCTCTACTCGTGTCTCTGAGTTTCTTTCTTACATTTCTTAACCTCCTTAATTCTTCTGGTATAGTTCTGTCACCTTTTCCCTACTCTGGCGTTCTCGCCTGATCACGCTGCACATCTAGTAAATTGTCTACACGTCCGACACTGGACTACAGTTCTAACACTTTTCTTTGTCTATCCACGCTCGTTAAATATGCGAGTGTTTACATACCAGGATGAACTGCTGTCGTTATTTGCTGGACACCGCTCGACATGAAAAACTATTGGTTCTGGAAATATCTTGCATCAGTCTTCTTCTCTTCTTCTCTTCTCTGCACACTGCAGCAGTACCATAAGTAACATGGCACTTCAGCTGTTCATAACATGGTAGATGGTCGTTACGGTTAGTCTAATTTCTAACCCGCTCTCAGCTGACGACCATTGAAGAATGATCTCTGCTCTTCACTTAGCCCACTTATTTCTCGTGCTCCAGTGACGTCAGAGCTAAGTCTTACTACTCATAAATTATTCTTACTTAGTCATATCTCAGTTCTTTCCCTTTCCTATCACAGTAAGCAACACTGGAGATAGGAATTTGTGGGCAGACGTGATCATCTACACCAGCTAGCATGATACGTATATAAGACGATGCCCGTGTAACGGAATTCATCCTCACTAGATGTCTATAACCCCGTGTAGTTCGGGGCGGGGGAGTATCTTAGGAGACACAAAAATAATAAGACACTGCGACCACAAACTATCACAGGCACGGGCTGGCATCTTCCTCATGTAACACAAAATGCTACTGAAACCACTGCTGCATAAGCACAGGAATGCTTTGATGCAGGCTTCCTGCAAGGGGAGCAGATGCGTCGATGGCTGCATGATCCATGTAGAACCAAAAAAAGGTAAAAGAAAAAAGAAGAAGACACCTATACCAGCTTATTTTCTTGTCTCTTAATACATTCCCCCACTATGTTACTATTCCAATAATGTCTCTTGACTTGTCAAAAATGTGAAAAAATTGCGTTACGTATTGTGTGAACGGCCCCATTGCAGCTGGGGACCTTTGCTGCGAGATAGGCCAGCGCCATAACGACTCTACCAATCGGACGCTTTTTATATGATATGCGTGAAACAAATGTCATAACAAGGGGCAATAACTGTGATTTGACTAATACTTTTTTTTTTGGCGTGTTGGTAATTTCCAGAAACAAAATGAAATAAAAAAAACACAAAAAAACCTTTAAAGTGGCCAATAAACTGAAGCAACAAAGGGAGAGCAAAAATTTATGTCCACTATTAAGTCATGTGTCGAACAGCCGGATCTCACACTGAGCCATAATGGGAATGTGATATAGCTTTTTATGTGATAACATTTTAGTTAATTCCCTTTATTTCGACGTTTGTTTGAAATAAATTATTTGTGTAGGAGGCACGAAAATGACTTTTCAATCACCCAGTAGAATTGTCTAAGTGAAACAATTCTATGAACTAGTCCCTCAAGCTTGTCGGGAAAGTACGGAAAAAGGCTTGCATTGCACCGTGAAAACCAAACTGAATACCGATAAAAATAACGAGCATGTGTTCCAATATTTTCTTGGTGCATTTTTGGGATTATTGCACAGTGGAAGTTAATTTGCACACTTATTTAAATAACACGCATGCCGTTACATTTTTTTTTCACGGCGCATTGACCACTATCTATAAATCATGATACGATTGTCTACAAAGATCAAATAAAGTTGAAATGTGATGGAAATAAATGAAATAACAACTGGAGAACTAGTGACGTCATCAAGACATGCTGTAGACAGAGCGCAAGATAATTATCCTCCCCCCGGTAATGTTTTAGCGGGTTGCTTCCTGGTAGTATTGCGTTATCAGTAATTTATGTACAACAATACTGTTCCTTTCGCAACTGCTTGAAGCTGGCAGAATGGATAAAACAATATGTGAATTTGGAAGGTGCAATCAATGTGGACCTGGTTCAAGTTCCTCTTCTTCTTCGTACACTCTCAGACGTCTACTTGAATATTTTCAAAGAAAGCAGTGGTCAGGTTCAGACTATTTGCATCACCATAGAGTTGTTTTTATTTCTTAAGAAAATGGTACTGGTGATAGCCATATGTGCTTTCTATGTTCCTCATATGTTGGGCAACTTTGAAGCAGACGTTCAGCAGTCATTTTATCAGTGCCACAGTTACACTGATCGATAGTTCCTATCTTTAGCTTGTAGAATAGATGGTATCTCAATCTATTGTGGCCAGTGCAGAGTCTGAAGATTACCACTTGTTCTCTTCTGCTGAGCTAGTAGTATGCATCATTTTTTGTGAGTTCAAGTCCAAGCAGTGGTGGAAAAATCAACAGAAGGCTGATACTTGGGCGTCATGAATATAAGTATTAAAACCAATAAAACGGTATTTAATCAGTCATGACCCAAATGAGGCCTCCCCCCAATCCCTTTCCCCTTACAGTACAAAGGAGATAAAAGGGCCGAAATACTTGTCTGACTGGGGACTACTTCTGAAGATCAGATTGTCCATCTGTTGTAATACTCTGTATTTAATTTCTATCATTACAAATTTTGCACACGATTATGCATATGTACTGAAAGGAAGTGGCTGAAAGGAAGTGACAAAAATGGCGCACTTGACCGCAAGAAATTAGTACTCATTCAAAACATGCATTGGAAACTAAAGCCCGAATATGCTGATAATTCTACAAGAATGTTGTGTTACATGCAAGAGTAAAGCTATTTCACCGGCTTCGTATTTGCCGCTTGAATATTATTTACAGAAGGCAAGGTAATGACACAATCCGGTAAGCAGATAATGAAGAACAGTCGCCAATTTCGTCTGTGGGAAGAATGGTCGAATGGGAAAAAAACCCCTTCAAAATTCCATGCGAATCTGTAGTAGAATAGTATCGATTGTCATCACACACTGCATTTCCTAGTTCTTTGAATATCCTAGTCCTCGTTCCTGCAAACCATGTCCGACTTTTCAGACTACGCCCTGAGAGATGCAATGACCAAGTGTCTGACAGAAGTAGCAGAAATCCAACCACCCGATCCTATCGAATATTTAGCAAATTGTCTGTACAAGTATGCGGACCGTGAGTTAGCCTTTCATGATAAACGTATCTCGTTAACAGAGATGGAGCTAGTCATGCTGCAGATGCAAGAAGAGAAGGAGTTCAGAATGGAAAGACTAAATGAAGTGAGACAAGCTATCAGAGCCTTGAAAGAACAACTAAAAGATGAAAGGATGTCACGCGAACATTTTTTGCAGCGAACGGCCGGGAGTACGAAGAAGACACATAAAAAAGAACAAACGACCCAAGGTCATCGCAGCATTCCCCCAGACATTGTCAGCGCAGCAGGTCAGACTTCAGATAATTTAATCAGTCAGAACGAGGCAAGCACGTCACGAGACATCAGTCAGCTTCAGCTTGAGATCACCCCCAAAAAATAATTCACACGAACAGAGCCTCTATCGCCACAATGCTGGATTTCAATTTTGTCAGCACAAAAAAAAAAATTTACAATAGCACTCTCACTTTCAAGCACCAAATAATTTCCAAAAGCAACGAAGAGTGTTTCCATAGAATCAAGCCAACAAGTAATCATGGCCCAGCCGTGAGAATTAAACTTTATACATGCATTCATCATTCAGAAATTTAGAGCCAATTAACTTTCACCACAGACATTTATGTAAGAAAGATGGATGCGGAGCTCACTTCCAAATAGATTGATTACTCATTCTGACTTTCAAATGACTTCACGAAAATAGCCCTTTTACTATGAAATCTCCAGCACATGCAAACAGAAATAAGTGCACAGTTTGACATTTAACATAAGAAATGAGATTGCTTCCCAACACTGGACAAGCAGCTGTGATAGATGAAAGTACTTTCAAGCACTGGACGTGCAACTGTGATAGATGAGAGTACTTCCCAACACTGGACATACAGCTGCGATAGATGAGAGTACTTCCAAACACTGGACATGCAGCTGTGATAGAAGAGATTATTTCCAAATACTGGACATGCAGCTGTGATAGATGCGAGTAATTCCAAATACCAAGCACACCCACGCACACACAAATAACAACTGAAAGTACTAGCAAACACCACGCTCACAAACACAACATTCAACAGGGAGTACCAATAAACACCACGCACACAAACATTACATTCAACAGGGGCTGCAACCAAACACCAAGTATACAACCATAGCTGCAGTTACTACCAGATACATAAACATAACACATGGAGATTCTAGCAAACATAACATTCAACAGTGGGGACAAGCAACCATCAAGTATTCAAACATAACGAATAGTGGTACTAGCAAACATTAAGCTCGCACATATAACTACTGGTAGTACTAGCAAACACTAAGAACACAAACATAGCATTCAACTGGAGATACCAGAAAACACCAAGCACACTACCAACAACTGGATGTACAACAAAACATCAAGGACGCAGATAACAAATGGAGGTGCTGCCAAACATCAAACACACAGATATAACAACTGGAGGTGCTACCAAACATCAAACACACAGACATAACTACTGGAGGTGCTGCCAAACATCAAATACACAGACATAACAACTGGAAATGCTACCAAACATCAAGCACACAGACATAACAACTGGAGGTGCTACCAAACATCAAGCACACAGACATAACAACTGGAGGTGCTACCAAACATCAAGCACACAGACATAACAACTGGAGGTGCTGCCAAACATCAAGCACACAGACATAACAACTGGAGGTGCTGCCAAACATCAAGCACACAGACATAACAACTGGAGGTGCTACCAAACATCAAACACACAGACATAACAACTGGAGGTGCTGCCAAACATCAAGCACACAGACATAACAACTGGAGGTGCTACCAAACATCAAACACACATACATAACAACTGGAGGTGCTACCAAACATCAAACACACAGACATAACAACAGGAGGTGCTACCAAACATCAAACACACAGATATAACAACTGGAGGTGCTACCAAACATCAAGCACACAGACATAACAACTGGAGGTGCTACCAAACATCAAGCACACAGACATAACAACTGGAGGTGCTACCAAATATCATAAACACAGACGTAACAACTGGAGGTACTACCTGTTGCGTTATTAATGGTATGTTCATAGAAAAGGCAAAGCATGCGTCTAGTATTTGTAACGCCAACAGTAAATCACCAAATAAATGCTCCAGTGACAGATACGATACAGACTTTATTGTCGATACATGCTCCAATATAACAGACGTTCATCTGTTACGCACGGATCATTATTATTTTTCGTTTGTATAAACATTTTTCATATGTATGATCATTTTTTTGACTGAAGTGTGTATTATGTTTTCTATGGTCAAAGGGACATAATCCGAGTTATCGAAACTACAATTTTTTAGGAGTTTGCCTTCTCTTGTATAGAGACACGTTCGGTCTATAATTTCTTGAACGAAGCGTGACCACATCTCCTTATTTGGTAGTACCAGTCAACTATGGTAGATGTCTGAAACCTTTCTTAACGCTTCTTTTCATGACCATAAAAGGCGCGACTGTGTAAGACTTTTATCTCGAATGTTCTTAGAATCGTCTTATTGTGAACGGCAACTCAGAGATTGTCGTTCTGCGCATGTCAAAAGCTGGGAGTTCGTTCTGTGTGTTCCGCCCAGTTCGGGCAGTTGAGAAATGGTTTAAGAAGCGAGCAGACGCGACCTGCGTCTTGTGATTTTCTGAGGGAAATACAGTGTCTTTGTGAGTTAGTTAGCTAACTAGACTATTTCCCGTATTATTCAAGCCTGCCTGGAGGCATATGTTCATGGTTGATTTTCCGAAATAAGGTAATTCCTCTTGTATCGAACTTTATGCTATCATCTAGAGGTTCGTCATTTTGTCGCCTATTTGCTCGCCTGTGTGATGCAAAATGGAGAGGTACTTTGACTAGGATTAAGTCACCGGTATCTTTATACCTGAACTAGTTAAATATATATGGGTCGCTCTAGACCAACAAGACTATTGTCTGTGTTCCAGGATTCGTTATATCAGAGATCACGTCCAAGTCAGATGGTTAGACTTAGGAACATTATAAAGGTCGAGCTGACCTGTAGCCCATGTATGCTATTCACGTGCAGACAGTGAACGGACTTATTGTATACAACTGATCTGCTAGCATCAGAATGGGAGCATTTATTATTGTTTATGAACATTGAAGATCTGTAGCTGACACTGTTGCAGAAGTTATAGAAATTATTATTATTTATACAGCTTCACGAACTAGAACTCTATGATTTATGAATTTCTGAATCTATTGAACTGTGATGTCTTATGACGCATATATACAACAGCTGTCATTGCTGACTACAGAAATTGTTTTCAATGTGCCATATCATCTTGCTGAACTCGTTAACTATGTTGATGTCATAAGTATCATGACTGTTTTGTGGCGTGCAATAAATGGAAGAAACTTATACAACGAAGTTACCCTTTCTATGACTCTACACGTCATGTTGCCTGTGTGATAACCCTGTGAACTGTTCCACTACCACATACACAGCAACATCCTAAATCAGAGAAGACACCTACATCTTGCACTTTTATACCAGGTGTCGATAAGGGTGGCAAGTTACCACTTCAGCTCAAATCCACCCTTATCATTTTTGGTGGCCAGAGCTGGTTCTATCATCTGATATTTTGGCGCACCATATCATTTTTGGTGGCCATAGGTTGGTTCACTCTGATTCCAGCTATCAAGGGGGTCAGCAAACCCAGACATCATCATCATACTAGATACAACTACAGCATCAACTACCACCTTACAAGAAATTTTATTGAAAGTATCCGGATTTTCTGACAGTTGCTGATTTTGAAACTACCCGGCGCTGCTCGGCAATATTGAAGTTTATGTAAAATTAGAAGGACAAGTACCGAGCGAATGGATTTCCTGATCTGGTGAAAAGAAGGACAAGTGCCGTAACAACTGTTCCGGTCTCAGGGGTACTGTTGCGGGTTCAGAAGGTCAAGTGCCGGTTAAATCAATTTAGAAGATTCAGAAGGTCAAGTGCCGTAACAACTGTTGCAGTATTAGAAGCTCATTTCCTTCGTCATGGCTGTTTATGGGAGCAGAAGTTAATCAACGTTGGATCATTATCCTCAGAATGCTGATTACATCCTGTTCTGCACCGTGCTGACGCTGGATTTATAGAAGTTAAGTGGCCTGTTTTGTTTGTGAACTGTGCCCTATGTTCTAACTGAGCCTTCTGTACTTTCACACTTTCTCCTATTGTTTTCATGATACATGTTTATATGTTATATGTTATTTGTTATTTGTATATTTATATGTTTATATTTCAGCGGGTTTTCTCGGTTGGGCGGTGTCTTGCAGTAGAAGATACCACGTCACAGAGGTTCTACTGTTAGCGTTTTCGTTAGGGACTGTGCGAATTTCCTACAGTGAAATTTGCTAGCGACAATCGTTGCTATATCTGTTTAGTTGTGACGAGTTGTGCTTTATTTTTGTTTCTTGTATATATATTTTTTTTTTTTTCTTTTTTCTTTTCTCTCTTTCTTTGTGTTTTTTAGTTTCGATTTCGATTGTTTGTATTTGTAGGTCTCCCCTTTGCTATTATTCAGTTCTTTACGTATATTTTTGTGTATACACTGTAGCGTCATTTGTTAGTCATATCTTCGCATATTTCTTTTTAGTTTTGCTGTTTGTGTATTTGACTTATGCGAATGTTTTCGTATTGTTTGATCTTTGTTGTTGTTTACATTGACTTTGATCTTTGTTGATTGTTTACATTGACTCTGATCTTTGTTATTGTTTACATTGACTCTGATCTTTGTTGTTGTTTACATTGACTCTGATCTTTGTTGTTGTTTACATTGACTTTGATCTTTGTTATTGTTTACATTGTTGGTGACCTTTGTTATTGTTTACATTGTCTTGTTATTGTTTACATAGTTCTTGCATAGTTAGCTTTCACTATTGTTAATATATGCTCATGCACTATTGGTCTATAGTGCACTTATCATAACTAACTGGTGTTTTTTTGCTTATGCACTATTGTAGTGCAGTTATGATAAATAACTGATGGTTATGCACTGATTTGGGTAGTGCACTGATGATTAAGAAGTGACTTGTGATATTATTATACATTTGATAATACAAGTTGGTGTCAACTCCTGTTTCCCACAGAGATTGGGTTCAACATAGAGATTATACAAGCACTTTATTAAGTCTTGTTGCTATTTAACATTGAAATAAGATAATTAATTATTTCAGGTTCTGTACTCACATTTTAGACATCATGTCTACATTTGAGTACTTTATTGAGCAGGGTAAAGCCCTTGGGAAGACAGGTGATAAATTAGAAGAATTTGCGACTGTTCAATATGCCAAGGCATTGAAGTCGGAAGAAAAGAAAATGAAAGAACAAACTGAACAAAAGAGAATAGAGGCTGAAATAGAACAAAAGAAACTGCAGATGCAGGTGGAGGAAAAAAAGATTTCAAATGGAAATGGAAAAACAAAAAAGAGAAGCTGAAAATAAGAGACTTGAAAAAGAAGCTGAAAATAAGAGACTTGAAAAAGAAGCTGAAAATAAGAGACTTGAAATAGAGGCTGAAGAAAAAAAGTTACAGGCCCAGGCTGAAGAAAGAAAGTTACAGGCTGAGGCTGAAGAAAGAAGGTTACAAAGAGAGGCTGATGAGAGAAAAGCAAAAATGGAACATGATGAAAAAGTCTTAGCTTTAGAGTTAGAGAAGTTAAAGTTATTGAACACTGGTAATGCTAATGATGCAAATAAGGTGTCAAATAAGACTAATGCTAAGGATTTCAAGCTTAATCTACCAGCATTTAATCCCTCAATCGATGATATAACATTTTATCTAGATAGATTTGAAAGTGCATGTAATGTGCATAATATAGATAAAACATTATATGTGTATCATCTGTCCAAGATACTTAGAGGTGATGCTTTGACTTTGTTGAGTATGGTAGATGTGCCTGACAAAAACAACTATGAGGTTGTCAGGGCGGCATTGTTAAAGAAGTACCAACTTAACGAGGACGGATATCGTCTTAAATTTAAAACCATGTTACCAGAAACTGGAGTTGAATTCTCTGAATTCATCTCAGGCATCCGTCTTACTTTTTTACGATGGGTTGAGTTGTCTAAGACAGAAAATACATTTGAAGCTCTTATGGATTTACTACTTAGAGATAAGGTTATGTCTTCTGTTAATGAAGCTTTTCTATCTTTTCTTCATGAGCGTAAGCCTAAAAACATAAAAGAAATGGAAGAATACTGTAGCCAGTATGTTACTGCGCATCCGCACATAACCATTAGTAACTCTAAGGTGAAAGAAGGTCTGCCAGTTGCTTCGGCAGCACCTTATGGCCCAAATTTTATGCGTAAATTTCAGGGTAGCCAGAAAAATTTCAATAAAAAGAGTAATCGTAATTATGCCCAGAACCATAGTGATCAATTCCAGGGTGATTCTTCTTCCCAGAACTGGAGACAACCTAATACTACACGTTATTCTACTCCGGTTAACTTTAGAAATTTTCACAAAGGTAATCGGTATAGAGGGAAATATTTTATGCAGAGACCTCAATACCAAGATAATAGAGGTTCTCAACAGCATAGAGATAGTAATGACAGTTATGGAAACTGGAACTCAAACCAGGATAAAAATTACAGTAGGGACTTTAATGATAATTGCAGAGGCAATAATGGTCGCGGTAGATCGCAACATAAGAGAGAAAGATATCAACAGACAAACTCTGTTCAACAAGAATCTCAGGGAGCAGATAAACAGGTTAATAATGATAAAGACCATAATGCTATCGGATGCTCATCTTTTGATTTTGGTAGGGCAAATAAATGTATCCAATGCAGTACTTTATTTGATCCGAAAACCGTTAGTACTCTAAGCTGTGGTCATCCTTTGCCCGCTCTTCCTGCTAATGTTGCTCATGATGGGAGAGGTTCTCTTATATTACATAAGGGGCTAGTAAATAGTAATCCAGTCTCAGTGTTGTTTGATTCTGGATGTACTACTGTCGGCGTTAGGCAATCTCTTGTAGATCCATCCTGTGCTACAGGAAAAGTCATCAAATGTGTCACATTTGGTGGCACGTTAGAAAAGTATCCTACTGCTATAATACACATTGCTACTCCTTTCTTCACGGGAGAGGTCCACGCGTGTCTACTTCCAAACCCTATTGCGGACCTTATTATTGGTCGTATTCACGGAGTTAGGGAATGTACCCCACAGCAGATTGCTGTTTGGGAAGAGCAAAACATTGAAGCTACCAATGCGGTGGTCACAAGAGCACATGCTCTGGATCCACCTCAAACTTCATTAACTAATAATGATGAAGTAAATGACCAAGATAGTCACTTGACTATTACACGTGACTCATTTATCAAATTGCAAGAAGAAGATCCTTCTTTACAAAAATTCTTCATTCTAGCAAAAAAAGGTGATCCTAATCAGAACACTAATAGGAAATCTTGGATTTCTATGAAGAACGGCGTACTTGTACGTATGGTACAAGACTCGACTACGTCCACTCATTCACAAATTCTTGTGCCTAAGAGCATGAGATTGCAAATATTGCAACATGCTCATGACTCGCAATGTGCTGGACATATGGGTTTTTCCCGTACAAAGTCGAGGGTTCTTGCGGCTTTCTTTTGGCCATTTGTGAGCAAGGACATACGAATGTACTGTCGCTCTTGCAAAGTATGTCAGGAGGTCAAATCTAAAGGACCACGACATGCTGCGCCTATCCAGGCTGCTGACATTCCTATTCGCCCTTTTCAAAAAATGGCAATAGATATTATCGGTCCTTTTAGAATTAAGTCGGCTAGAGGACATCAATTTATCCTTACATGTGTCGATATGTGCACACGTTGGCCAGAGGCAATACCTCTCAAGAGCATCTCAACTGCTGATATCGCAGACGCTCTTTGGCTGATATTTTCTCGCTTGGGTTTTCCCGGAGAAATATTGTCAGACCATGGCACTCAACTTATATCAGACACTATGTCACAGGTAATGTCTATGCTACACATTAAAAGGTCTCTCAGCAGTATCTATCACCCAATGTCTAATGGGTTGGTCGAACGTTTAAATAGGACTCTGAAAACTTTACTTGGTAAAATAACTGAGGATCATCCTCAGGATTGGGACAGGGTCTTACCCGCGGCTCTCTTTGCGTATAGAGAGGTCCCCAATGAACATACGGGGTTTTCCCCTTTTGAACTTGTCTTTGGCGCGCAACCGCGCGGCCCTATGTCTTTACTTCACGATCTAATCACTGCCGATAATATTAGCGATGAGACTCAATCTTCTTATGAGTACGTCATTGCTCTTAGGCAAAAGATCATCGAGGCATGCAAACTAGCAACTTCGTCTTCAGAATTTGCTAAAGAAAAGGCAAGGCAGTTTGCAAATAAGAATAGATGTCTACGACAACTTTGTCCAGGTGACAAAGCTCTCGTTCTACTTCCTTCAAGGGAGAACAGACTTCTAATTGCATGGAAAGGTCCATATGCAATAGTCTCCAAAATTTCTGATGTCGACTATGTTGTCGATATTGATGGAAAGCATAAAACTTTCCACATAAATATGCTCACAGAATTTTATGAAAGACCTGACTATTTGCAGCCTATTTTCCAGGCTACGGACAATTCACAAGCAACTCATGGTCAGTACTCATCTCTGTCAGTTATACAGGATGAGGAAACTACTTTTTCTGATGTCAATCTTCCTCTTTCTATGGTCCCACTTTATTCTACGGAATCTTGGAAAAACGTGACCGTTTCTCCAAATCTTTCCGCTGAGGAACATCGACAAGTTTCTTCGATGTTGCAAACATTTCAGGATGTTCTTACAGACATCCCGGGACACACACATGTCATTGAACATGACATTGTGCTAACTGATCACAATCCTATCAGAGTCAGACCATATCCAATACCTATCCATTTCCAGTCTCAAGTCGAAAAAGAATTGGATGAAAATGATACGTTTGGAAATCATTGAACCATCCACTTCAGCATACTCTTCGTCTATGGTTATTGTTCGAAAGAAGGATAATAACATTCGCATTTGCGTAGATTATCGCAAATTGAACCAAGTTACGAAGTTCGATGCTGAACCTATGCCTTCATTAGAAGAGCTACTCAATAAACTTTCTAATTCTAGATTCTTTACCAAACTAGATTTGTCTAAAGGTTATTGGCAAGTCCCGCTAACTGAACGTGCCAAACCTTTTACAGCTTTTTCTACACCTAGGGGTTTATTCCAATGGAATTTCATGCCTTTTGGTCTTATGAACGCCCCTGCTACATTCGTACGCATGATGCGGCGAATTCTCGCATATCGTACAGATGTCATAGCATACCTAGATGATATCTGTCTATTCAGTGATTCTTGGGAAGATCATTATTTGGGTTTATACGAATTACTGTCTACTCTTCGCGAGTATAACTTGACTGCAAAACCCTCTAAAGCCTTTATAGGATTTAGCGAGATTTCTTTCCTAGGTCATCGGGTTGGTCATGGTCTTTTAAAGACAGAGGACCACAATGTTTTCAAAAATACTTAACATTTCGGTCCCTAAGACGAAGAAACAAGTAAGGAGTCTATTAGGTTTGATTCAATTCTACGGACGATTTCATTCCGAATCTGTCCTCCATTATGGCACCGCTTTCTACTTTATTGAAGAAAGGGTCGCCTAATCTGATCCGCTGGTCTAAAGAATGTCAATCCTCATTGGACCAGGTTAAAGCCCTATTTTCATCTCCACCTATTCTTAAGTTACCTACTATTGAGAAGACTTTTGTTCTTCGAAGTGACGCCTCGTCAACAGGGATTGGGGCAGCACTAATGCAGGAGTATTCTGATACTTTGCATCCGGTGATGTATATCTCTAGGAAATTAAATGCTGCAGAAAAGAATTACTCGGTTTTAGACCGTGAGTTATTGGCTATGGTATGGTCTATTCTGAAGTTACAAAGATTTCTTCTAGACGCACATTTCATTGTGGAAACCGACCAGAAAGCGCTTACTGCTATTCAGAGCAAAAACTTGAAGAGCTCGAGGTCCACTCGTTATGCCATAGCTCTTCAACCATTTCATTTCTCGGTTCGAGCTATCCGTGGTTCGGATAATGTAATGGCAGACATTCTGTCCAGATGTCCACACGATTCCACATGATTCTTCTGTCATATATATATATTTCCTGATATACAGTCCAATGTTATAATGACATGTTAGTAGATTTTGTCTCACTTTTTTTTTTGAGGGAAATTTATAACATTGTACCATGTAATTATTTAAGAAGGCTTAGTTAGTGATATACGGGCCAAAAGATCACTCGGCCACATTTAAATAAATTATTTTCAGGATTGTATTAAGAAATTTACCAGTTGTCTTTAAGGGGAGGTTAAACCCCCAAAATGAAAAACACAGAATTATAAGTTAATATCTATATCTGGTCATTTATACTAGCAAAATGACTGAAAAAAATACAAAACATTGAGGTATATACTAAAAACTTGCAATCTATGGCGGAAAAACAGTGAAAAAAAAGGCAAATTTTAGCTTTTTTTGGGTATTTTGTTGCCCAAGTTATCTCAAATGTGAGTACAACTTGAGTTATGAAATTTGGCTGTTTCATTTGTTAATATATGATAATGATTGTATACTAAAATAATTTTGATAGGTTTGATATCTGAAAAACACTTTTGGATTTTTTAACATACCAATCGAAAAAAAAAAGAAATTTTTAAGACACGGGACTCTTAGCTATTTTCATTGTTTTGTAGTTTTTCAACATTATATTCCTTTATTTTAGTTTATTTTAATGAGCACTATGTGTACAGCAATGTGGCCCAAAATGTACTGCTGTATCACTAATAGTTTTTGAAAAATCATGGACAACGTTTTCCACATTTGCGTGAAAAAATGAGGTTTTGAGAAAATTAAGAAAAAAGGGAGGAATTACACTTTTACAAAAAAAATTTACTCACCTCAGTATCTCCCTGCTATGTAGGAATCATCTCTGGTATTTTCCTTTATTGATTCCATGTTCTGTGTCATACTTTGCAAACTTACTTTTCATTAAATTCTTCATTTCAGGCAGACTTATGCGCTTTTCGTCAGTTTTCGAAAAAAAATACATCCTTTCTCTGGTAGACATGTACTATGTGGGGGGAAGCGATTTCTAACCCTCAGCAGACTCAGTACATTAAGAGAGGCTTTGCTCTCAATATTCACAAGATTAGGATACCCTTATCAGATATTAACTGACAATGGTTCACAATTCAGAGGGAAACTGATGGAGGAAGTTTTTAGGATTTTTCAAAATATTCTCACCGCACATTTTATCACCCAAAATCGATTGGACAAGGGGAAAAATATATAACGGGATCTACTTTCAAATTTATGTAAGCTCGCTCGCACAGGAAAACCAGAATAGTGATTCGTTCCTACCTGCAGCTTTATTTGAATAAGGAGGTTACTACTTACTGGAATACCTCCAGCCACGTTATTATTTCGATGACCCATCAAGGCCCCATAGTTAATAAAAAAATTAGCCAGTCAAAATTATTTTTACACATGAAACTATGTTTGAAAAACTTGAATTCTGTTTGCTTCAGGGAAATGAATATGGTACCGAAATTTAAAATCCAAATTATTTTCAGGATTGTATGAAAATAAACATACAGAAATGTGGGCAAATGAATGTACTTTCCAGTGCAATATGTATCTAAAATTTGATATTTTCAATTAAATTCTTCATTTTTGGGGGTTAAACCTCCCCTTAAGATTTGTGTTATTGATATTTTCGCAGCACATCATTGAAGTCTGCGAGTGTATGTCCATTGTGGAACTTTGAGGATATCAAGTCCTGTCCTACATTGGGAGCGGATGATGTCCACATCTTCTTCTATTGAATGTTTTATGTCAACGTAGATCAACACATGTATTACTTATTAATTACTGTTACTTTATATAATGTAATAATATAGTGCGGTATATTAGTAAATTACACCGCTATTTGCAACACATTGTATGATAACACATAATATATTTAATTTCATATATTGGTATGAGAATAATTTGATTGTCATTATGTTGTTGCCATCATTGTGGCGTGTGTTGGTGGCACCTTCCTGGAATATATCAGCGTATACTTAGATAAATTTTTTCTCTAAGGATCTGAGATATGATCTCAGTGTCGCTCCATGCGTTGAGCTAATTTGTTAGGTATATATCCACGCATCATACGTGCGTTAGGAGCCTAGATTTTTTCCGGCTCCAGGATTTAAAAAAATATGTTTCATTTTTTTTCCAGGGAGGGTGCGGTAATGTTACGCACGGATCATTATTATTTTTCGTTTGTATAAACATTTTTCATATGTATGATCATTTTTTTGACTGAAGTGTGTATTATGTTTTCTATGGTCAAAGGGACATAATCCGAGTTATCGAAACTACAATTTTTTTAGGAGTTTGCCTTCTCTTGTATAGAGACACGTTCGGTCTATAATTTCTTGAACGAAGCGTGACCACATCTCCTTATTTGGTAGTACCAGTCAACTATGGTAGATGTCTGAAACCTTTCTTAACGCTTCTTTTCATGACCATAAAAGGCGCGACTGTGTAAGACTTTTATCTCGAATGTTCTTAGAATCGTCTTATTGTGAACGGCAACTCAGAGATTGTCGTTCTGCGCATGTCAAAAGCTGGGAGTTCGTTCTGTGTGTTCCGCCCAGTTCGGCAGTTGAGAAATGGTTTAAGAAGCGAGCAGACGCGACCTGCGTCTTGTGATTTTCTGAGGGAAATACAGTGTCTTTGTGAGTTAGTTAGCTAACTAGACTATTTCCCGTATTATTCAAGCCTGCCTGGAGGCATATGTTCATGGTTGATTTTCCGAAATAAGGTAATTCCTCTTGTATCGAACTTTATGCTATCATCTAGAGGTTCGTCATTTTGTCGCCTATTTGCTCGCCTGTGTGATGCAAAATGGAGAGGTACTTTGACTAGGATTAAGTCACCGGTATCTTTATACCTGAACTAGTTAAATATATATGGGTCGCTCTAGACCAACAAGACTATTGTCTGTGTTCCAGGATTCGTTATATCAGAGATCACGTCCAAGTCAGATGGTTAGACTTAGGAACATTATAAAGGTCGAGCTGACCTGTAGCCCATGTATGCTATTCACGTGCAGACAGTGAACGGACTTATTGTATACAACTGATCTGCTAGCATCAGAATGGGAGCATTTATTATTGTTTATGAACATTGAAGATCTGTAGCTGACACTGTTGCAGAAGTTATAGAAATTATTATTATTTATACAGCTTCACGAACTAGAACTCTATGATTTATGAATTTCTGAATCTATTGAACTGTGATGTCTTATGACGCATATATACAACAGCTGTCATTGCTGACTACAGAAATTGTTTTCAATGTGCCATATCATCTTGCTGAACTCGTTAACTATGTTGATGTCATAAGTATCATGACTGTTTTGTGGCGTGCAATAAATGGAAGAAACTTATACAACGAAGTTACCCTTTCTATGACTCTACACGTCATGTTGCCTGTGTGATAACCCTGTGAACTGTTCCACTACCACATACACAGCAACATCCTAAATCAGAGAAGACACCTACATCTTGCACTTTTATACCAGGTGTCGATAAGGGTGGCAAGTTACCACTTCAGCGCAAATCCACCCTTATCATCATCAATTTAAAATACTTGAATAGTGGCCATGCATAGGGCCTAGGCAGTCAGTATAATACAAGAAGCGAACTGTTCTGTCCGTCTTGCGTTCGCACTGAAGTCGTCTAACGCGACATTGTTAAAATCATGAACAAATCAAATAGAGCACAAAATATACTTCCTTTCTATTAATATCTCATCTAGCAATAACACACATTACTGATGCCTCATAAAGTAGAATCATACAGCGGACAAACACTTCGAAATCTTTAGCTTCTAAGAACACGTCTACGCTCTGCTGAAACAAAGTGAGAAGTCCCCAAGCAGATGGCACTCACTTCAGCATACTTTTTTTTTTCATAGTCTGCTTGCATAAATTAACTACGTCATACTTTATTGGTGTAGCTTCGTACAATATGGTTTTGTTAGAGCATAATAACGCTCTCCACAAGCAAACCCGCTGTGGTGTGTAAAATAACCCGTAACACTACCAAATATAAAAAACACAGACATAACAACTGGAGGTGCTACCAAATATGAAACACAGACGTACATGAGAGCGCAACTAAATAAGTTGTATATGTTTATTTATTTACGCGCCGTCAGACACATTACTTGAACAAAATAGCGCAGCTCGGTGCGATTGGTTTGTTGCCAAACAGCGATTACGTTGTAAGAAGAGATCCATAAAGTCTGTGGTTGAAGACAGACGTCTTTTGACGGAGATTGTTGGAAGTCTTACCCCAAGTCGTGGGAAGACTCAATGAAGATATTATATTACACCTCCCCTGTGTGGAGCGTTTGTTATAGCCAACACCTGGATTGATTCTGTATCACATTTGATACCGTTTGTATTGCATGATAAGATTTGGTAGAACTTCGACACGTCTCATCATGGCGTGTCGCTAGTGTGCCCATATCTTTGCCGAATATTATTTGGATCATACTTCAACATATTTCCAGGGTTTTCGTTCTTAAAACCCTTCGGGTTATCCAAGCTCCGTTATAGAATACCCAGAATATTAGAACTGCTCACCGCAGAGCTCTCGCCGTCCTTGAGATGTCGGTGGTCAGAGAGTCGGCCAAGTTTCATGATTGATCCTATGTATTAACGATGTTATTTCTGCTATGGAAGTATCTGTATGATTCGCCAATGCCATTTGTACAATTGATGATTACTAACTATGATGTCTACGTCTACGTCTTCGTACAATAAACTGTTTGACAGTGATATTCAAATCAGGGGTCCAGTATACCTTTACTTGCAACCGTCACAGTTGATGTTCGTTCTTGTCACCATTGGCCTATCTACACGACCCACCATAATAACATTCGCGTATCAAATTATGAGTCGGCCATAGACATTAAGCCCGACATTTCTGGCATCGCCCTTGCCAGTATTGCCAGTCAAGAACACCAACATATCTATATACATCACTCCGCAACGGAGGTTGCAACAGTGCTACCAAACATCAAGCACACAGACATTACAATTGGAAGTGCTACCAAACGTCAAAAACACAGACATAACAACTGGAGGTGCTACCAGACATCAAACATACAGACAATAACAATTGGAGGAGCTACGAAACATCAAGCACACAGACATTACAACTAGTAGATAATACCAAACATCAAGCACACAGACATAACAACTGGAGGTGCTACGAAACATCAAACACACAGACATAACAACTGGAGGTGCTGCCAAACATCAAGCACACAGACATAACAACTGGAGGTGCTACCAAACATCAAACACACAGACATAACAACTGGAGGTGCTGCCAAACATCAAGCACACAGACATAACAACTGGAGGTGCTACCAAACATCAAACACACAGACATAACAACTGGAGGTGCTACCAAACATCAAACACACAGACATAACAACAGGAGGTGCTACCAAACATCAAACACACAGATATAACAACTGGAGGTGCTACCAAACATCAAGCACACAGACATAACAACTGGAGGTGCTACCAAACATCAAGCACACAGACATAACAACTGGAGGTGCTACCAAATATCATAAACACAGACGTAACAACTGGAGGTACTACCTGTTGCGTTATTAATGGTATGTTCATAGAAAAGGCAAAGCATGCGTCTAGTATTTGTAACGCCAACAGTAAATCACCAAAAAAAATGCTCCAGTGACAGATACGATACAGACTTTATTGTCGATACATGCTCCAATATAACAGACGTTCATCAATTTAAAATACTTGAATAGTGGCCATGCATAGGGCCTAGGCAGTCAGTATAATACAAGAAGCGAACTGTTCTGTCCGTCTTGCGTTCGCACTGAAGTCGTCTAACGCGACATTGTTAAAATCATGAACAAATCAAATAGAGCACAAAATATACTTTCTTTCTATTAATATCTCATCTAGCAATAACACACATTACTGATGCCTCATAAAGTAGAATCATACAGCGGACATACACTTCGAAATCTTTAGCTTCTAAGAACACGTCTACGCTCTGCTGAAACAAAGTGAGAAGTCCCCAAGCAGATGGCACTCACTTCAGCATACTTTTTTTTTCATAGTCTGCTTGCATAAATTAACTACGTCATACTTTATTGGTGTAGCTTCGTACAATATGGTTTTGTTAGAGCATAATAACGCTGTGTAAAATAACCCGTAACACTACCAAATATAAAAAACACAGACATAACAACTGGAGGTGCTACCAAATATGAAACACAGAGACATAACAACTGGAGGTGCTACCAAACATCAAACACACAGACATAACAACTGGAGGTGCTACCAAACATCAAACACACAGACATAACAACTGGAGGTGCTACCAGACGTCACACAGTCAGACATAACAACTGGAGGTGCTACCAAACATCAAGCACACAGACATTACAATTGGAGGTGCTACCAAACGTCAAAAACACAGACATAACAACTGGAGGGGCTTGTTAAGTCCTTTTTACGCGTGGGAGTTAAGTGTGTGAAAACTCTCACATGCCCGTCTAGTGTTAATAGACGTACATGAGAGCGCAACTAAATAAGTTGTATATGTTTATTTATTTACGCGCCGTCAGACACAATACTTGAACAAAATAGCGCAGCTCGGTGCGATTGGTTTGTTGCCAAACAGCGATTACGTTGTAAGAAGAGATCCATAAAGTCTGTGGTTGAAGACAGACGTCTTTTGACGGAGATTGTTGGAAGTCTTACCCCAAGTCGTGGGAAGACTCAATGAAGATATTATATTACACCTCCCCTGTGTGGAGCGTTTGTTATAGCCAACACCTGGATTGATTCTGTATCACATTTGATACCGTTTGTATTGCATGATAAGATTTGGTAGAACTTCGACACGTCTCATCATGGCGTGTCGCTAGTGTGCCCATATCTTTACCGAATATTATTTGGATCATACTTCAACGAATTTCCAGGGTTTTCGTTCTTAAAACCCTTCGGGTTATCCAAGCTCCGTTATAGAATACCCAGAATATTAGAACTGCTCACCGCAGAGCTCTCGCCGTCCTTGAGATGTCGGTGGTCAGAGAGTCGGCCAAGTTTCATGATTGATCCTATGTATTAACGATGTAATTTCTGCTATGGAAGTATCTGTATGATTCGCCAATGCCATTTGTACAATTGATGATTACTAACTATGATGTCTACGTCTACGTCTTCGTACAATAAACTGTTTGACATTGATATTCAAATCAGGGGTCCAGTATACCTTTACTTGCAACCGTCACAGTTGATGTTCGTTCTTGTCACCATTGGCCTATCTACACGACCCACCATAATAACATTCGCGTATCAAATTATGAGTCGGCCATAGACATTAAGCCCGACATTTCTGGCATCGCCCTTGCCAGTATTGCCAGTCAAGAACACCAACATATCTATATACATCACTCCGCAACGGAGGTTGCAACAGTGCTACCAAACATCAAGCACAGAGACATTACAATTGGAAGTGCTACCAAACGTCAAAAATACAGACATAACAACTGGAGGTGCTACCAGACATCAAACATACAGACAATAACAATTGGAGGAGCTACGAAACATCAAGCACACAGACATTACAACTAGTAGATAATACCAAACATCAAGCACACAGACATAACAACTGGAGGTGCTACGAAACATCAAACACACAGACATAACAACTGGAGGTGCTGCCAAACATCAAGCACACAGACATAACAACTGGAGGTGCTACCAAACATCAAACACACAGACATAACAACTGGAGGTGCTGCCAAACATCAAGCACACAGACATAACAACTGGAGGTGCTACCAAACATCAAACACACAGACATAACAACTGGAGGTGCTACCAAACATCAAACACACAGACATAACAACAGGAGGTGCTACCAAACATCAAACACACAGATATAACAACTGGAGGTGCTACCAAACATCAAGCACACAGACATAACAACTGGAGGTGCTACCAAACATCAAGCACACAGACATAACAACTGGAGGTGCTACCAAATATCATAAACACAGACGTAACAACTGGAGGTACTACCTGTTGCGTTATTAATGGTATGTTCATAGAAAAGGCAAAGCATGCGTCTAGTATTTGTAACGCCAACAGTAAATCACCAAAAAAATGCTCCAGTGACAGATACGATACAGACTTTATTGTCGATACATGCTCCAATATAACAGACGTTCATCAATTTAAAATACTTGAATAGTGGCCATGCATAGGGCCTAGGCAGTCAGTATAATACAAGAAGCGAACTGTTCTGTCCGTCTTGCGTTCGCACTGAAGTCGTCTAACGCGACATTGTTAAAATCATGAACGAATCAAATAGAGCACAAAATATACTTCCTTTCTATTAATATCTCATCTAGCAATAACACACATTACTGATGCCTCATAAAGTAGAATCATACAGCGGACATACACTTCGAAATCTTTAGCTTCTAAGAACACGTCTACGCTCTGCTGAAACAAAGTGAGAAGTCCCCAAGCAGATGGCACTCACTTCAGCATACTTTTTTTTTTCATAGTCTGCTTGCATAAATTAACTACGTCATACTTTATTGGTGTAGCTTCGTACAATATGGTTTTGTTAGAGCATAATAACGCTCTCCACAAGCAAATCCGCTGTGGTGTGTAAAATAACCCGTAACACTATATAAAAATATAAAAAACACAGACATAACAACTGGAGGTGCTACCAAATATGAAACACAGAGACATAACAACTGGAGGTGCTACCAAACATCAAACACACAGACATAACAACTGGAGGTGCTACCAAACATCAAACACACAGACATAACAACTGGAGGTGCTACCAGACGTCACACAGTCAGACATAACAACTGGAGGTGCTACCAAACATCAAGCACACAGACATTACAATTGGAGGTGCTACCAAACGTCAAAAACACAGACATAACAACTGGAGGCGCTTGTTAAGTCCTTTTTACGCGTGGGAGTTAAGTGTGTGAAAACTCTCACATGCCCGTCTAGTGTTAATAGACGTACATGAGAGCGCAACTAAATAAGTTGTATATGTTTATTTATTTACGCGCCGTCAGACACATTACTTGAACAAAATAGCGCAGCTCGGTGCGATTGGTTTGTTGCCAAACAGCGATTACGTTGTAAGAAGAGATCCATAAAGTCTGTGGTTGAAGACAGACGTCTTTTGACGGAGATTGTTGGAAGTCTTACCCCAAGTCGTGGGAAGACTCAATGAAGATATTATATTACACCTCCCCTGTGTGGAGCGTTTGTTATAGCCAACACCTGGATTGATTCTGTATCACATTTGATACCGTTTGTATTGCATGATAAGATTTGGTAGAACTTCGACACGTCTCATCATGGCGTGTCGCTAAAGTGCCCATATCTTTGCCGAATATTATTTGGATCATACTTCAACATATTTCCAGGGTTTTCGTTCTTAAAACCCTTCGGGTTATCCAAGCTCCGTTATAGAATACCCAGAATATTAGAACTGCTCACCGCAGAGCTCTCGCCGTCCTTGAGATGTCGGTGGTCAGAGAGTCGGCCAAGTTTCATGATTGATCCTATGTATTAACGATGTAATTTCTGCTATGGAAGTATCTGTATGATTCGCCACTGCCATTTGTACAATTGATGATTACTAACTATGATGTCTACGTCTACGTCTTCGTACAATAAACTGTTTGACATTGATATTCAAATCAGGGGTCCAGTATACCTTTACTTGCAACCGTCACAGTTGATGTTCGTTCTTGTCACCATTGGCCTATCTACACGACCCACCATAATAACATTCGCGTATCAAATTATAAGTCGGCCATAGACATTAAGCCCGACATTTCTGGCATCGCCCTTGCCAGTATTGCCAGTCAAGAACACCAACATATCTATATACATCACTCCGCAATGGAGGTTGCAACAGTGCTACCAAACATCAAGCACACAGACATTACAATTGGAAGTGCTACCAAACGTCAAAAACACAGACATAACAACTGGAGGTGCTACCAGACATCAAACATACAGACAATAACAATTGGAGGAGCTACGAAACATCAAGCACACAGACATTACAACTAGTAGATAATACCAAACATCAAGCACACAGACATAACAACTGGAGGTGCTACCAAACATCAAGCACACAGACATTACAATTGGAGGTGCTACCAAACGTCAAAAACACAGACATAACAACTGGAGGCGCTTGTTAAGTCCTTTTTACGCGTGGGAGTTAAGTGTGTGAAAACTCTCACATGCCCGTCTAGTGTTAATAGACGTACATGTGAGCGCAACTAAATAATTTTTATATGTTTATTTATTTACGCGCCGTCAGACACAATACTTGAACAAAATAGCGCAGCTCGGTGCGATTGGTTTGTTGCCAAACAGCGATTACGTCGTAAGAAGAGATCCATAAAGTCTGTGGTTGAAGACAGACGTCTTTTGACGGAGATTATTGGAAGTCTTACCCCAAGTCGCTGGAAGACTCAATGAAGATATTATATTACACCTCCCCTGTGTGGAGCGTTTGTTATAGCCAACACCTGGATTGATTCTGTATCACATTTGATACCGTTTGTATTGCATGATAAGATTTGGTAGAACTTCGACACGTCTCATCATGGCGTGTCGCTAGTGTGCCCATATCTTTGCCGAATATTATTTGGATCATACTTCAACACATTTCCAGGGTTTTCGTTCTTAAAACCCTTCGGGTTATCCAAGCTCCGTTATAGAATACCTAGAATATTAGAACTGCTCACCACAGAGCTCTCGCCGTCCTTGAGATGTCGGTGGTCAGAGAGTCGGCCAAGTTTCATGATTGATCCTATGTATTAACGATGTAATTTCTGCTATGGAAGTATCTGTATGATTCGCCAATGCCATTTGTACAATTGATGATTACTAACTATGATGTCTACGTCTACGTACAATAAACTGTTTGACATTGATATTCAAATCAGGGGTTCAGTATACCTTTACTTGCAACCGTCACAGTTGATGTTCGTTCTTGTCACCATTGGCCTATCTACACGACCCACCATAATAACATTCGCGTATCAAATTATAAGTCGGCCATAGACATTAAGCCCGACATTTCTGGCATCGCCCTTGCCAGTATTGCCAGTCAAGAACACCAACATATCTATATACATCACTCCGCTACGGAGTTTGCAACAGTGCTACCAAACATCAAGCACACAGACATTACAATTGGAAGTGCTACCAAACGTCAAAAACACAGACATAACAACTGGAGGTGCTACCAGACATCAAACATACAGACAATAACAACTGGAGGTGCTACGAAACATAAAGCACACAGACATTACAACTAGTAGATAATACTAAACATCAAATGCACAGACATAACAACTGGAGGTGTTACCAAACATGAAACACACTGACATTACAACTGGAGGTAATACCAAACATCAAGCACATAGACATAACAACTGGAGGTGCTACCAGACATCAAACATACAGACATAACAACTGGAGGTGCTACCAGACATCAAACACACAGACATAACAACTGGAGGTGCTACCAAACATCAAGCACACAGACATAACAACTGGAGGTGCTATAAAACATCAAGCACACAGACATTACAATTGGAGGTGCTACAAAACGTCAAAAACACAGACATAACAACAGGAGGTGCTACCAAACATCAAGCACACAGACATAACAACTGGAGGTGCTACCAAACATCAAGCACACAGACATTACAATTGGAGGTGCTACCAAACTTAAAAAACACAGAGATAACAACTGGAGGTGCTACCAAACATGAAACACACAGACATTACAATTGGAGGTGCTACCAAACCTATGAATGACCGGGTTGGAAGGAAAGTCCACAGGCTCCCAAGCCTCGCAATGACATGTCATTGGGACGAAGGGCTGAAAGCCCAAGTGCCGCTGGTTAAGAAAAAGAAATGGATACACAGGGTAAGAGAGGTAGAGGGAGACCAAGGAACACATGAAGAAGAGAACTGGAGACAGACATAAAAGGCATGAAGGAGACATGGAGTTGATGGCACAGACAGGAAGATTTGGTGTACGTTTGTTGAAGACCTATGCTCCTTAGGGAGCTGAGGGGTGATGAAGAAGAAATAGAACAATTTTATTAAAGAACATTCGCTATATATTACATGAAGAGCACTGAAGCCAGAATTAGTAATAGGATCAGGATTCCACTTTAAAGGACCAGACAACATGTTTGAGCATCTTGTGGATTTATCTACCGGGAAAACTCTACTTTCATTAATACGGAAAGCCCGGAATCTTAGAATCCTGAATACTAAGCCATGGTGGGAGTCTACTGTAAAGTAACACCCAGACCACGACTAAGAGGCATCTTAATCAAATTGCCTTAACCATTTCTCTGAGCCAGAAGTCAGTCAGTATTCTCAAAGAAATTTGGGGTAAGTTGTACATTTTATAATTCTGTATTTTGCATTTATTAACCTGTGAAAATCGCTAGTGAATGTCCAAGTCATATGAGGCTGGCAACCTCAGCATATAGAATGATGGTTTCATGAGCCACCACTGCAAGAGCTGGTGGCTGCCTTATGCGGGTTTCTCATAGAGAACCGAAAGCAGAGCTAGTCACAAGTTCCAGATGGAGCAGGGAATGGATGGTGCTAGATCTGATGTACATACTTATTATATTAACCTTTTCAACCAGTGCATATGTAAATGCAAACATAGTCAATATAAATGCAATGGATGTTTTCCGCTCACTGGAATTAATATTAATGCTCAGAGAGGGTAAAGTTCTGAGACAGATGGGATGGTGGAATGAAAAGGCGGGGGGAGTGGGGGGCCTGATGTTGTGTCAGGAAACCCAATACTCAGGAGGGTATTTGTTTCTCTCTTATTTCATGATACTAGTCGGTGGTACCAATTGGTGGTGCTATCTGTGGAACAAGTGAGTGGTATAAGTGGCCTACAGTCACAGCTAGGCACCTACAGCCGATGGGCCTTAACAGGCGCTGGACCATCTTCGCAATTACTCCACGATACTATTCGCAATTACTCCACGATACTACGAGGAACGTATTGCGGTCACCAGACTTGACCAGTGACGAGAGTGAGCCAATCCATAACCTGCAAAGAACAAGCATCGACTGGAGCAGAAACCAACCGATATTTTACTGGCAGCTAAGTACCCATTCAAAGCTGCCAGGTGAACTCTCTATTTTCAAATCAGAAAAGACCTTTTCGAATCAGACCATCACCTATGAGGAAATTTTAAAGACTCATTTTGAGTGAACCGCACCCGTCTGTCTCAGTCATTTTAAATAGACTACTTATAACCGAGCTATTTAAGTACTGTTTTACTAAGTTAAATCAGTTGGGGGCTCATCAGAAAGAGCAGAATCCTAACTCATAGAAGGTCAGGAAAGATACAAAGTTTACACGCATGGATCCTATCAGCCGCAGTTCTTGGTTTCTTTAAATTCCTATGAGGCTCCCTAGAATTGAAGCACCATTCTTCAATTCACATCTCTGCCATGAGTAATCTTGAGCGAAAGTTACACCTTTGAAGTCCCTCAGTAGATACTATGAATTTTGGCCACTGTTGTACCATCACTGCAAAGCACGGGTAGTAAATCCCGTGACACTCATGATGGTATGAAGAGAAAAGTTGTGAGCACTAATAAAAAAATGTATTACACATTTAGCGCCGTAAAGTGCTTGTTTGTTATAACTCCACAAAATTATAATTTGAGTAAAAGCACATTTTATGTTTAGGGCTACATTCAAAGTTTAAATTGATGGAACGAAATTGAGTTTTATATTTTTTTTTAAATGTAAAACTTTTCCCTCGTTTTGGCGAGGCGCGTCCGGTTCAACTTAGTCGGTTATATTAGGGCGCATGTCCAAATATAAAAGACCCTTAGGTCTGAGAAATGATACGAAATTGAGTTGTCGAACAGCTTAACAGAACGTTGTCGAACAGCACGTTACATGGTAGATTTGTTACGTCCCTTTCCGTTTGCAGTGATGACGTCAAAAATGTAAACCACGAAGTTAGAACACGGCGTGATTTGTCGATTAAAATAGAAAATAAAATCCTCTGACAAAGTGTGTTTTACCTCACTACGAATAAACGGTCGATGGTGCGTGTGGCTACATGTTGAAAATAGAGTACATAGTAGATTTATGGTTGCTCCGTGGAAAATGTACGATCACAGATACTCCGCCGTACGCACCATACCCTTACATAAGTACAAAATTGCTAAATCAGAGGCACATCTCCAATCCAACCTGCAAGTCTGGAAGGAAGAGTTGGAGAAGAGAGGGATGGTCATAAGCAGCTCTAAAACAAAATTCATGGTGATATCACGAGAAGAAAGAAGACATCAGATTAAGCTGGGAGAACAGGTCCTGGAGCAGGTCGACCACTTTAAATACCTCGGAGCTATTATAGACAGAAAACGAGGCATCAAAGAAGAGTTGGCCACTCGAAAAGCAGCAGCTGGGAGACTTTTTCAGGCCACAAATCGAGGATTCCTCAGCAAGAGAGAGGTTGGTAAGAAAACGAAGATGGCTGTATACTGCTCCACCTATGCCCCAGTCTTGACATATGGATCCGAGTCATGGGCAATGACTTACAACCCACAAAAGCCAGATCCAAACCTCTGAAATGAGGTATCTGAGGAAGGTGGTTGAAGTAACAAGAAGAGACATGGTTCGCAACCAGACGATACGTCAAGGCCTAAAATCCCACCCCCTGCAGACCCAAGTAGAACAGTCCCAACTAAGATGGTTTGGCCATGTCTGCAGAATGGGAGAAGATCGGCTACCACGACAAGCATGGGAAACAACGAGCCTGGGATCCAGACCCCCAGGACGACCCAGAGTCCGCTGGGAGGACAACATTAGACAATCTTTGAAGGACCGAGGACTAGAATGGAACCAGGCCAGGAGGAAGACAGCCGATAGGATAGTCTGGCGCTCTCTCTTCCAAACCTCTACTCCTCACGGTAGAAGGGAAACGACTAAGTAAGTAAGTAAAAGTTATATCTAACGTATTCTCATACTTGATAATCTATGTGTGAACGACTAATGCTTATAATTCTTGCAATTTTAGAATAGAAGAACCTTACTGTGCAGAGTGTCTAGAAAAAATAATATAGAGCATTTCCTACTTTATGGTCTTGCACCGCAGGGCACTCCCATAAAAGATAGTGTAAATATGCGATGCGTTGTGAGGTATGACGTGAGGGGGTTTCCCTGGGTCCTTCTGATAGTGTTGGCTTAGAAGGCAGACGTATATGTTAAACGTCTGAGGACTTAGTGTCCTGTGTTATTAGCCATAGTGGCTGCTGGTTATGTTCCAGTTTGGGAACTGTTATTAATTGTGTAAGCCTGTGGAGGCAAAGTATTATGTGCATCGTGAGTTAACTGGACGTTCTCTGTGTTGGCCGTTGAGGCAGAGCGATGTATTCCTGACTAGTGGGATAGCTAGTCGTGTTGAGTTCAGTAGTCAACTGACTGTATGTGTCTAAGGGCCATGGGGAATATGGGTCTGTTTTAAACGTCCTGACAGAAATGAAGTTTGGCTGGAAGCTTCGTGCCTGTATCTGATTATATGTTCATTGACATGACATGTTCATCGTATCTTCGTAATAAACATGCTGAACCGTTGGCCAGTGTTCCAGACTCGTTAGTAACGTTGACTCGAGTTAGCCTGTTAGTGTTGTATTTACCACCCAGTTCTTATATTATACCAAGTCGATGTCGATAAAAGCATGAACCCGGAGAGAGCTGAAGATTATATTAAATTTCTATAACATCCTTCCATAGAAGTAGAACAGCTCTCAAAAGTGGATTTGTTGTAGTCTCGGACACCTCCAGGCTTTCTCACCCCCTTCCACCTTGTTAACGGCAGCGCAGTTGTGAGATACTTTACTTTGTTTGTTTGATTTTTGTGTTTTTTTTTTGTGTGTGTGTATTAGTTTGTTTTTTAATTTTATTGTTTGATTGTTCCTTGAAAAGGGTGTGTCACACACAAATGGATTCACACAATTTTGGTTTTGATTTACTGTATTTGGACTGAGTGCAGGGCAGAAGAAGATGCTATATTTGGATATCGGAAATCTGATTTTATTGTCTTGAATTTTTTACACTATATGTCCTAAGTATAACCCATCAAGGGTTGAACAGGATACTTTGTTTAAACAAAAAAAATTCTTGCAAGCAACAGGATAGACGATTATTCATGTTTGAAGTTTCAGGCAGTTGAAAATTATGCATATTGAAAATGTCAGTCCGCAGGATGACTAGATAATTTGAAGATGAGATGATATTTATGTCTGGTCGCTTATCATTAACATTACATTCGATGTAATGACATAATGATAGATGTAAAATATGATGTCAATAAATTGCGAGGATCTGCTCTCAAGCACTGACTAGATTATTCAAAAGAAAGAAAGACAGAAAGAAAGACAGAAAGACAGAAAGAACATCCAGCTGCCTACCAAAATTGTTTGCTATCCCTAAATGCCAGCCCAGTACAGCACTGGTCACGTTGAAAACGTACCAACCATGCGCGTGTGCACTGATTCTTCGCGCATCCAATAACCGCAGATCTTGGTGTGACGCCATTTCCCGAATGTCCAGAACTTCGTAAATTTTTATCTGAAATACAAATGAGTGAAAATCGTTAAATCTAACGAAAGACTTAAAACATTTATTCTGAAAAGATGTTTTTTCACAATTTGAAGTTAGCTATAAATGCATTTTTTTTTCGCCCAATGTAATTCCCGGGGCTCTCTGAAGAGACAATAAAAGAACAGAACCACGCAACCTCAGGTATGTCGTAAAAAGCGATTAATATGAGGTTGTGCATGAGGTTGACAACTTCACCATGTAAAACTAATTGAAACAGAAACTACCGTTGCAGGACCATATGAAAACTTGGTGCAGACTTCTTGCAATGCGACCAACTGTAGTGCTGGTTCGTGCTACGAAAGGAGCGCAAAAGAAAACAAAAAAATAGGGATGAATTGATACATTTATTTTTGAAATAAAAAATTCACCTGGGAGCGTGAATAATCAGAAAATGAGAATAATACATGTATGTACAATAACATTTCTTCTTCTTCTTTCTTTGATCCTTAGCCGCTGACCGTCAAAGCAGTCAGTGGCCATCACGCCTAGTGGCGTCTTGTAGGGCAATAATAAAACAAATTGATTCCACTTTGCTCGGTCGGGGGCCATCCTTCGTACAGTGCCCCAACTCTGGTTCCTTCTTTGCATCTCAGCCTCCACAGTCCTCCGCCAGGTTGTTTTTGGTCGGCCTCTCTTTCGTTTTCCTTCAGGGGTCCAAAGCATAGCTGTTCTTGTGATGGCATCGGGGTCTCTTCTGAGGACATGGCCAACCCAGCTCCAGCGTCTGCCAGCTATGATGGTGTGCATGTCCTCTTGCTTGCTCCGAGTAAGCAGATCTTGGTTGGTGATGGTATTCGGCCAAAAGTTGTCGAGGTATGGCGGCTTGCGTACCCTGATTACCCCCAGAGCTATGCCAGCGGCAGTTTTACTCCTGGAAGGTTCTACCAAGCTGGACAGGTTTGCGCGGGCAGGGGTCAGACTAAAGCAGACACCCTGGTCCTCCAGGTTGGGGGTTTTAGCATAGGGCTGACACCCCTGTCTATGTAAAAAAAAATTGAAGTTACGGAAACAACAACGAATAAACAATAACATTTGGATGACAAAAATATGACAATATAATCAAATTATCATGATTCTTTTCCTTTGCCCTCCTTATGGCATATGGAGCCACCAGTGTAGTTGGTCGTCCTGCAGGAAGCCTGCACCAAGCAGTCACATGCTCTGGCAGTGGTGGTTTCTATGGCAGGTTGTTTCACGTAGTGAGGGTGCCAGCCTTTGCAAATATATTTATATACACACTATTATCATGTTCTGAATAAACTTCCAGCAGGTGAACTTGTTTGCAACCTTATTGTGGTTTTCAGATATCAGCTGATAACCTGTAAACCAGTGTTTCCCAAACTTTTTCTAATCACATCCCCACCGCTCCCTACATTTCCCATCTTTAATATCTCTCCCACGCCTCACTGATGTTATCTCTCAAATCCACAACATTTTTTTTCGCTAACACTGCTACGCAATATTTGAATAGGATACAGCAGTTAATTACTAAATATTACGAGTACCCATTGAACAGCTTCTCGTATCCTCTGGTGCGCGTACCCCAGGTTGGAAACCATTGCTTTTGATAAGAAACTGGGACGAGTGACGTCAGGGAGAAGCTGAAGGTTAGGGTTTGTTCAGGCTACGTTCTCCTGTTAAGCGCTCACGTTAGGGCCCGGTATAATCAAACCGCTTTTACATATAGCTTGACAAGTCTTTAACCACTCCCTTACTACTGAACGTCCCCTGTCGCCCTCGTTTCCCTTATCACCTCCTTAGGTCTCCCAAACACCCTAAAGGGGCGGTTCTGCCCACTTTGGGAACCACTACTGTAAACCATTAATATTTCTTTTTTGTCCAAGACAGGAGTTTCCGACCTGCTTCAGATGAACTGCATGGCAAAGAACAGAGAAACTAGTAGAGTAACATTTATGAAACTAAGGAATCACTCCATAAGAAACTAATTGGAATCACGATGATGAAGATGCTGACGGCGAAGGAATAACCGAATTATATTTCTGGTTTCTGTAGCTTTGGATCTGAAATTTAAAAAAAACAAAGTGCTCTCTGGGCAAATTCATGTCTGTCATCGATGCAAGCGTAAAATTCCTCCATTTCTTTGTTCGCTCTCCCTTAACATGTATCGCATCTCCCCAAACTATCTGTAGGAGCAGTCTAACTTTTACTCCCAGGCTGACGTATATGAGATCAATATAGACACCTTCAGAGACTCATGACAGAACGAACCACAGAAGTCTCAAACGATGAGAATGTTTTAATAAAATAAAGATTGGCTGACTTAACGTTCACGAAAACGCCCATGGCTCATATGAGTTGGGCCCACACAGAGCTGGTCTAAACTTCTCAGCAGTATGAGTGCGACGGTATTGTCTCCCGTACTCCGCGGTAGTGGTCCAATAACGGCTAAACTCAGAGTATAATGATGAGGGTCTTCAAAGGTATCAACCTTCGCTCAAGATTACTTTTGGCAGAGATATAAATAGAAGAATGATGCTTCTACTTAAAGTAACCTCACAGGATTTTAAATAACAGCAAGCATAACAACTGAGATAATCTAAGCTGTCATGAACTTATTAATCTCCTGCCACTTCTGTAAGGAAATATTGATTTGTATTTTCTGAGCCCCCAGCTGAAGGTAATTCAGCAATTATTTTTTAAGAACTCTACATGGTTATGTATTTAAAACAATATGAGTCATACGGGTGCAGACATACAATTCACTCACTAGTGATTAATGCAACAAAAAACTTATAGTTACAAATAAACAGGTTTAATAATCACGTATGGGTTAAAAATGTAAAATAAATAAAGTTGATTATAAAAAAGAAGCGATGATATTTCTCATCATTGGATGATGTTACATTTTGGTGGCTGATTAAAAAAAAATTTGAAATGTCCATTGGTTGCGCTGTTATGGTACTTAGCTGCCAGTGTGGGGTCTATTGGCGTCTGCTTAATTCGCTGTTGGACCCCACAGGTGCTTTGGACTGGTCCTTTTCTTTAATAGTCAAATCTGGTGGCTGTGACACGTCGTCTGAAATTATTGCTCTTTACATGGTATTTCCTAACTCCATGACCATATAAGGTCATGCGACTTCTGTTGTTACTTGTCATATTTACAAACTTACTACTTCACAGATCTATCGCTGATAATCTCCTCCAAGATGTTATTTTTCTGTAGTTGTGTGGTGAAGTGGGATGTTATAAATACTTATAGGGAACTTAGTGTACTGACTGAGATCAGCTGTGAAGGTATCTATATCTATTAAGAGTAGTGTATTATAGATAACCTTACTTGCTACCACATATCTATATATCTCAGTCAGAATTATTCTGGAATAGTGTGATGCTACGTTATGTGTCTAGGGTATGTGTATGATGAAGTGTAAGTCACAACAACAGACAGATAAACAATTTAATTTAATCCACTACTCTTGACAACACTGTGACACTCACATACATATAACACTCTACAAAGATATCTTAAAAGAGTCACTGATAAACTTTCAAATAACAATATGTATTCATTACTGGCATGAATGAATATGTGTCCTGATTCAACTACAAGGGAACCAGGAATCACAATCAATTTAAATTACAAGTTATGTACAGAATGTATTTAATATGAATATTGTAGTGACATATATTATTACAAATGTTCTATGTGTGTCAGTTGTGTAGTAGTAAAATGAGGTAATACTGGTTTTGTTTTGTTCAAGCTCTGTTGGTATTTGTCATCATGACTTCAATAGTTTGTCTTTAGGGACTAGTATTGGAGATTTTCACAGTTCCTGATTTTAAGACAAGTAAATTCCCCTCTTAATGTTAATTTTACAAAGTCCGTTCAAGATGAGGGGACATAATGTTGAGCTCAGCTGGCCAAGTTAGCTTATCTGGCGTGATGGCGGCAGGAAAGGACTCCTCTGCTCGAATTCTCCTCTGGGCTCTGGAGACACCTCACTGATAGCTAAAAGGACCAAGGAGTATGCTGTCCGACACTGGATTCAGCAAAGCTCTGACCAGGTGCTGCTCAGTACCATCAAGACCACTGTCCCTGAAATCAAGAAGGATGTACCTTCTACTTCATAACTAACATAAACTCTCTTGTTACATTGATCACAACACAGCACAAACATTGAGTTCAGAGCATTAGGCCAACTGTCAGCTTCATTTGAAATACTTTATTCCAGTATTACCCTTCTTAATGGTTACTACGCCTCTGCACTTCCAGCATTATTTCTTTCTAGTCAATCATCCAGGTGTCAGTGTACTGTTTGGCCATTCCATGCCGTTTTACTTCTCTCCGACACCCTCTGTTCAGGCTGGAGCATTACAGGCTTTACCTCACGTTGGCCACTGAACTACACATATATATACAGGCATAAATCAACAATTCACATTCAATTTTCATTAAAAGATATTGAATGGTTCAAGCTTACCACAATTCATACGAATAAACACAGATACGTTGATTAGCAATGAATTCTGGCACAAACTGGCACAAGTTCCCATCTGCTTATCTTCCAGGCTTTTATTTAGCAAAATATATGCTGACTTCAACGCACTGATGCTTTATCAAGCTATTTTAAACAAGTGGTTTCGAACTAACGCTCCCAAGTGTGTATATCAGCGAGTCTGACCAATGAGCCCCGTTTCGACAAGTGTTTGAAAAAATGTTACCTTTCCCCGTTTCCCCTAACAACCAAGATAGTATTTATAGCCCGACCAATCGTGGTTAGGCTTTCATTTGTTGCGCTCCAATCAATTTGGAGTTTACATGGTAGGCTATTTCTGTAACGTAAATTTTTTTCAAACACGTTAAAAAAAAATCTTATGAGCAGAAATGATTTTATGCTGTCAGGCACCCCCAATATTTTATTTTGGGTATAATTTATTAATTCCTGGACTATTTGCGTAACGTTTTACATATTATTTGTCAGCAAGCCCTAAGGAACCCAAAAATACAAATTTAAAGGAGCTACGTGGCTGCGTTCAAAATATGCAATTTCTTCTACCTCCTGTTTCGAAGATGTGCTGTCTGGGTACTGTTATGTTCTCAACCGTAAACCCATCTAATGTTATCTTTTCTAATAAGAGTATTTATGATTTATAAACCTAACTCTGGGAAAGGGTAGTGTATTTTATCACTGTCCGTCTGAAAAAAAATTAGTGCATGTAGACTTACACGCGTGATGCATGCGTTCCTGATTTTCAGCCCTCCCCTCTCTCTTTATCCTTTTGTCCATCTGTTCGTTCGTTTTGGTAACGCAGTATAATTAATGTTAGGATTAATTTAGGTCATTACGCAGTACGTCTCAATGTTTTTCTTAGAAATGCAGCACACGTTTCATTGAAGAAGGCGGGTAATAATACAGTAAGCTTTTATATCAACGTGAAAGCGTTACAATTTGCATACGAAGCAGAAAACAAGGGGGATTTCGAGTACATTCTTTGTGACAGCACTGTTATTTTACCATTGCTCTTCTCTTTATTAATTTTATTTGTTAGGCTTCATATTTACCTAATAATTTATATATGTGGATTAGAATATTTCATGACACCTCCCCTCTTAAAACAGACATTATATGTCAGTCCTTTATTCTATATACACATAGAGAAATTTATTATTATTTCTGGGGTTTACGGTGATTCTCATCACACGGATGGCGGCTTAAAAAATCAGCTCCCAAATTGGTTTTTCCAGATATATACTCAATGCTAAAATTATATGGAGCCAGAAGCAAAGACCATCGGAGTAACCTAGAGTTCTCATGCTTAGCCTGTGCTAAAAACGATAAAGGTTTGTGATCTGTTTGCAACTTAAATGCCTTCCCATATAGATAAATATTGAATTTCTTTATTGCCCATATTACTGCAAGACATTCTTTTTCGCTAGTTGAGTAGTTGATTTCAGCTTTATTCAACTTTCTGCTAGCATATGCCACTGGGCTTAATTCCCCATCCAATGCATCTGATTTCTGTAGAAGAGTTGCACCCAGCCCAATATTACTTGCATCCGTCCTTACTATGAATTCTTGACTTAAGTCAGGTAATTTCAAAATGGGTTTACTTGTGAGCTTTTCCTTCAATTCTTGGTAAGTCATTTCACATTGTGGTGTCCATGTAATGCGATCTGGATGTCCTTTACGTGTCAATTCCGTTAAAGGTGCACATATGGAATTAAAGTTTTTGATATACTTCTGGTAGAAACCACATAATGAGACAAAGGATCTCACGTCCTTCTTGGTTTGTGGTCTCGGGGCTTTCTGTAGTTTCTCTAAGTTCTTTGGGTCAGGGGTCATGTTTCCCTGATAAACTGTGTGTCCCAAAAATTCCAATTCTTTACATCCAACGCAACATTTGGTTGGTCGGGCTGTTAAATTTGCCTCCCTAAGTCGATCAAACAGCATGTTCAGAGAGTCAATGTGTTCCTCAAATGTTTCTGTTGCTATAAGGATATCATCCATAAAATTTGTTATACAGGGATTATTCAGAGGATCCAATAATTTTCTCATCATTCTAGAGAAGACACTAGCCGCATTCTTCAATCCAAATGGCAATCTATTAAACTCATAGTGTCCTTCTGAGGTACTAAAAGCTAGGTATGGTCTAACCTCAGGCTTTACTGGAATCTGATAGTATCCTTTACTCAGATCCACTTTTGAGAAATATTTAGCTTTATTTAGTCTGGCAAACAGCTGATTTGTATCCGGCAATGGATCCACCTGTCCTTCTGTAATAGCATTCAGTCTCCTGTAATCTATACAGAGTCTATGTTCTCCAGAGGGCTTCCTTAAGAGTACCACCCCGGAACTATACGAAGACTCACTGTGCGAAATAATTCCTTCCTTCAACAGATAGTCTATCTCTTCCTTCAAAGCTTTTTCCTTAGCAAACGGAATCGAATATGGTTTCATACAGACAGGTGTGGAGTCTATGAGTTTCATATCATATTCCAATAGGTTTGTATGCCCTGGTCGGTCTGTTAACACCTCTGCATGATTATTTAGAACCTGTTGCACTCTCTCTTTCTGAGTTTTCGTTAAATGTGTACTGATTTTCACCTGTGCTGCTGTCTCACAGGGGTGTAATGGATATTCAAATGATGAAAGTGGTTCCTTTTTCATATCCATGGCGATGGACAAGGTCAACAAGTGTGTCTCTTCCTGATGTTCTCTTTCCAAATATTTCTTCAGGAGATTCACATGATAGATTTTTTTCTTTCCCCTTCTTATCTATCTTATAATTTGTTCTAGACACCTTCTCTAGAACTGTATATGGACCCTGCCATCCAATTTGTAACTTATTCTGACTCCCGGGCAAAAGAAGCAGTACTTTCTCTCCCACAGCCAAATTTCTGTCTTTCGCCTTCCTGTTATAATAGGCAGCATGTTTCTTCCTGGCTTGTTTCAAATTTTCATTGGCAAGTTTCCAGCCAGTTTTTAACCGAGTGGTCAGCTCATTCACATACTGGTATGAAGATGTAATGTTTTCCTCTGCCTTTTCATCAGTCCACGTTCTTAACAAAGCTTCAAGTGGACCTTCTATTGTGTGGACCTATTTGTCCATGCACCGGTATGGTCTCTTCCACTCGAAGCTCTATAGTGATGATTTTTCTTCCCAGAATTTTCATTCACAAAACGACCGCTACCAATTTTTCTTTTGGGGCTTTCTCCCCTCTTAAAATTCTTGATGAGAGATTTCCTCTCTACATCTTCTTCCTCCAGTTTGTTTAAGTCCGATTGAGGGATTGTCGGCTTATCCTGGGGTAAGACATCCTTTTGCACTCTCCGCATAGTGGCCATTGTAAAACAGTTAAGTGAAGCTTGTCCGTGAAAAGGGGCTTCCCATTCCATTTGGTCCACTTTATCAAATTTATTTTTCCTTTTATTGTTAGGCCTGATTTTGCTCCGGGGCGTGTCCAGGTCCTGATCCATGTTCCCACTTGTGGGTGTTCCCTCATGTGCTATGCTACACCTTTCTACAAAATTTTCAATGTCCCATCTTGCTTTGGGCCAATAATAATTGTGAGCCACCTTTTGAATGATGGTACCTATCTTCTCATGGTCCCCATCTGGTTTCACATGTAGGCTCCTTATTAATTCTGTCCTGTATCTCTTTGGAAGAACCAGCTGTCCGTGACCATTGGATCTAGCTCCAGTCTTCCTATACATCAACTTGTTTTTCATGTAAAAATCTCCCTTGCCTGGAGTTGTATGACAAGTTGACAATTTTCTGAAACAAGGCTTGAGTGTTTTATCCCCAGCCTGTGCCTTCCTCATCCTTCTGGAGTGGTATCTAACATAATATCCTCCTCCTGTCTTGAGGTCGACCTGACCTGAAGGGTTGCCATATACACAGGTTTCCTTCTGCAACGGTCAGTGTCATGATTGTCCATCTGACAATTCTTACACCACCTTTTTCCTTGGTTGTAAGATTTTCTTTCATCATATTTCCTTTCATCGAATTGTGGGAATTTATTTTTATTGTCATACCGTGGCCTATCAAATTGGTGCTTACCTTTATTTTGATCCCTAGGATCAAATTTATTAAAGTTCTGTGGTGCCCTAAAGTTATCCACCTGTTTCTTTTTATTACCTGTTACCTCTGCTTGAGCTGCTTGATACCTTTCAGCAACATTTAGCAACTCACCCAGCCTCTCTGCACCTTGTTCCATGAGAAACTTTCTCAGGTCTGGAGCCATGGACTCTCTTAGTTGCTCTATAAGGACCATTTCCTTAAGATCTTGGGTTTTTCCCCAGAGAAGTCCATTTCTCCAAGTATGTCTCGATTCGTGCAGAGAACTGGTGATAGGTTTCACCTGACAGTAGTTTAGCATTCCTAAATTTTTTCCTGTAAAACTCTGCATTCTTTTCATACCTTAACAAAAGAGCCTGCTTTAGCATGTCATAATTTTCCTGATCACCTCTGCTCATTTTTGCAAAAACTTCATAAGCTGCCCCACGAAGTCCCTGAGATAACTTTAAGCTCCACCTTTCTCTCTCTAACCCATACGTGGTAGCTAATAGTTCGTACCTATTTATATAGCTCTCAATATCATCGTCTTTCTCAACAAAATGATCTAAATGAAAGTTCATAGCTGAGGTCGAGGCTCCCTGAGTAACCGTAGCATCAGAGGCAAAGGGACTGGCACCATTTTCAGGAGCATGGCCTTGAAACTCAAACTCCCTTAGTCGTAACTCATGTTCCCTTTGTAATCTCTTCTCCTCCTTTTCTGCTTCCCTCTCTGCAGCTAATCTCTTCTCTTCTCTTTCTGCAGCTAATTTCTTCTCTTCTCTTTCTGCAGCTAATTTCTTCTCTTCTCTTTCTGCAGCTAATTTCTTCTCTTCTCTTTCTGCAGCTAATCTTTTGTCTTCTCTTTCTGCTTCCAATTTCTTAGCCTCTTTGTCAGCCTCAATCTGCAACCTCTTAGTCTCAGCCTCAGCTTGCAACCTCTTAGTCTCAGCCTCAGCTTCAAATTGTAACTTCTTAATTTCCCTTTCAGCCTCTAACCTTCTTTCGGCTTCTTTTTCTAATCTTCTTTCTTCGCGTTCAATAAATTTGTCACATTCCGTTGTGACATAGGCAACCATAACTTGCCCATCTAATCCTAACTCTTTTGCAGTCTGAACCGCAGCAGATCGAAATTTGGCCAGGTCCGCCATTGTCTATCAGGTAAATTTTTATAATGTCTACCCAACAATTCAATTTCTAACTATATATCTAATGGACAACACAGGCACCGTGAGCTCAACCTTATTTAATTCCACCCAAGGATACCTTTTAATTCTTATATTCCCTGAAGTGAATTACCCCCAATATTTTTAATAGTTAAAGATTCAAAATCCCAAGAGCGAGACCCCAATATATGTGGTGAAGTGGGATGTTATAAATACTTATAGGGAACTTAGTGTACTGACTGAGATCAGCTGTGAAGGTATCTATATCTATTAAGAGTAGTGTATTATAGATAACCTTACTTGCTACCACATATCTATATATCTCAGTCAGAATTATTCTGGAATAGTGTGATGCTACGTTATGTGTCTAGGGTATGTGTATGATGAAGTGTAAGTCACAACAACAGACAGATAAACAATTTAATTTAATCCACTACTCTTGACAACACTGTGACACTCACATACATATAACACTCTACAAAGATATCTTAAAAGAGTCACTGATAAACTTTCAAATAACAATATGTATTCATTACTGGCATGAATGAATATGTGTCCTGATTCAACTACAAGGGAACCAGGAATCACAATCAATTTAAATTACAAGTTATGTACAGAATGTATTTAATATGAATATTGTAGTGACATATATTATTACAAATGTTCTATGTGTGTCAGTTGTGTAGTAGTAAAATGAGGTAATACTGGTTTTGTTTTTGTTCAAGCTCTGTTGGTATTTGTCATCATGACTTCAATAGTTTGTCTTTAGGGACTAGTATTGGAGATGTTCACAGTTCCTGATTTTAAGACAAGTAAATTCCCCTCTTAATGTTAATTTTACAAAGTCCGTTCAAGATGAGGGGACATAATGTTGAGCTCAGCTGGCCAAGTTAGCTTATCTGGCGTGATGGCGGCAGGAAAGGACTCCTCTGCTCGAATTCTCCTCTGGGCTCTGGAGACACCTCACTGATAGCTAAAAGGACCAAGGAGTATGCTGTCCGACACTGGATTCAGCAAAGCTCTGACCAGGTGCTGCTCAGTACCATCAAGACCACTGTCCCTGAAATCAAGAAGGATGTACCTTCTACTTCATAACTAACATAAACTCTCTTGTTACATTGATCACAACACAGCACAAACATTGAGTTCAGAGCATTAGGCCAACTGTCAGCTTCATTTGAAATACTTTATTCCAGTATTACCCTTCTTAATGGTTACTACGCCTCTGCACTTCCAGCATTATTTCTTTCTAGTCAATCATCCAGGTGTCAGTGTACTGTTTGGCCATTCCATGCCGTTTTACTTCTCTCCGACACCCTCTGTTCAGGCTGGAGCATTACAGGCTTTACCTCACGTTGGCCACTGAACTACACATATATATACAGGCATAAATCAACAATTCACATTCAATTTTCATTAAAAGATATTGAATGGTTCAAGCTTACCACAATTCATACGAATAAACACAGATACGTTGATTAGCAATGAATTCTGGCACAAACTGGCACAAATTCCCATCTGCTTATCTTCCAGGCTTTTATTTAGCAAAATATATGCTGACTTCAACGCACTGATGCTTTATCAAGCTATTTTAAACAAGTGGTTTCGAACTAACGCTCCCAAGTGTGTATATCAGCGAGTCTGACCAATGAGCCCCGTTTCGACAAGTGTTTGAAAAAATGTTACCTTTCCCCGTTTCCCCTAACAACCAAGATAGTATTTATAGCCCGACCAATCGTGGTTAGGCTTTCATTTGTTGCGCTCCAATCAATTTGGAGTTTACATGGTAGGCTATTTCTGTAACGTAAATTTTTTTCAAACACGTTATAAAAAAATCTGCTGTCTGGGTACTGTTATGTTCTCAACCGTAAACCCATCTAATGTTATCTTTTCTAATAAGAGTTTTTTATGATTTATAAACCTAACTCTGGGAAAGGGTAGTGTATTTTATCACTGTCCGTCTGAAAAAAAATTAGTGCATGTAGACTTACACGCGTGATGCATGCGTTCCTGATTTTCAGCCCTCCCCTCTCTCTTTATCCTTTTGTCCATCTGTTCGTTCGTTTTGGTAACGCAGTATAATTAATGTTAGGATTAATTTAGGTCATTACGCAGTACGTCTCAATGTTTTTCTTAGAAATGCAGCACACGTTTCATTGAAGAAGGCGGGTAATAATACAGTAAGCTTTTATATCAACGTGAAAGCGTTACAATTTGCATACGAAGCAGAAAACAAGGGGGATTTCGAGTACATTCTTTGTGACAGCACTGTTATTTTACCATTGCTCTTCTCTTTATTAATTTTATTTGTTAGGCTTCATATTTACCTAATAATTTATATATGTGGATTAGAATATTTCATGACAAGTTGATTATTACAACAAACTCCGCCTAGGCTGGTCCAAATCCCGGCTGAAAAAAGGAGGAGGGCGGCCTGCATGGAAGCCGTACGGAGGCAGCCCGTCCACCATGCAAAGGCACAACAGGCCAATCACCTGTTTGCTTTAAACTTTTGATTACGAAAACTACAAGAGAGAAAACCGGACTGATTCTAAAGGCGACGAACTGGAACGGATTACGGACTACGACTTATGGAACTTGGAACACAAGAAGTATAAATGGGAAGGAAGAGGAGCTGGTGGAAGAGATGAGGAAAGCAAAAATAGAAATCCTGGCTATAACGGAAACAAAGAATAAAGGACAAGGAGTCATGGATCTCGATGGCAACACGCTGCTCTACAGTGGTGTACCCACATCTGAAAGAGCTAAAGGGGGCGTGGGTTGCATTGTGGCCAAAAACCAAAAAGATAGTATCAAGGAATGGAACTTTGTCTCGGAGCGCATTATGTTTGTAAAACTAAAAAAAGGAGAAACCATAGTCAACCTGGTCATAGTGTATGGGCCAAATGAGGATGAGAGAGCAGAGGTCAAGGAGGAATTCTTCGAGCTGCTTCAAAGGACAGTGGATGACTGCCTAGATGAAATTATCATGCTCGGAGATTTCAATGCCAGAGTTGGAAATGACCATGCTAGATTGGGTGGAATTATCGGAAGATATGGAGAAGATACTCTCAATGACAATGGAAAGCGACTCCTTTCTTTAGATTCTGCAGTGAGCAGAATCTGATCATTACAAACACAGAGTTCCCCACTAAGCGCATACATGCATACACTAGATGTGAACCAACAAAGAATGAGAAGTCAGTGATCGACTATGCCATTGTTAGGAGAAGCTCATTCAAATATGTCCAGGATGTTAGAGTCTGGAGGGGGCCAGAGATTGGAAGTGATCACAACCTAGGAACTGCCCAACATCACGCAAGAAACCAAGTAAACGAACGGGAGAAATGACGATTAAGACCTACAAGCTGAGAGAGCCAGAAATTAAGACCAAATATCAGGGGCTTATTGCGCAAGAAAACCAGAAATTGTTCTATAAGACCCCAAAGAACACGAGGAATGAAAAACAATGCCCTCTCAAATTTATAAAGGACAAGCAAGACAAATTGCTTACTGCCCCGAAGGAAGTAATGGAAAGACGGAAAGAATACTTATTAGAACTCCTGGATGGTGAGCATGGTGAAGCATCAGAAATGATAACCACTAGCACAGAAGAGAAAACCAATGATAGTGAAGATGACATAACGATGGAAGAACTGAAGGCAGCACTGGAGAAAATCAAGATGGGAAAAGCAGCAGAGCATGATGGTATAACACCAGAAATGGTTAAGTACATGGGAGCATCAGGCGACCTATTACTCTTAAGGGTCCTACAGGCAGCGTGGTGCAACAAGACCACACCAAAGGATTGGGAGATTGCCATCATAACACCAATTTTCAAAAAGGGGGACAATCGACAATGTGGAAACCATAGAGGCATATCCCTTCTCAGTGTCTGTCCCGAAGTGGATTTAAGTATAGAGTGTTGTCTGAGTGTGTGGACAAGACCCTATTTAGAGAAAGGCTGAGAAGATAGATTTTTGATGAGAAACGATAGTGAATGTGGACAGATGAGACTATTGGCTCAAGGGCGAGAACTGAGATTGACTCTCCCTTGCCACTCGTGACTTCAACAATGCTATAACCTCACCCCCCCCCCCTCTGACTACCTTAAACGAAAGGAGATAAGGTTTAATTAAAGACCACAGACACCACTATACAGACAACATATAGCTACTGTATGTAAATAAAGTGACTGATCCAAGCTACAATTTAAAGTTTATTTACACCAAGAAAATCAAGTACATATCAAAGAAATAAAGTGCGTGTTCGCACACCTGAAAACAAACAAAGCACAATAAAATGATTTATCGTCAACCCCAACCCTTCACCCACAATTGCAACCTGTATGGGGAAAAGAATTTGAGATTAACACTCTTAGTATACGAGCGGCCTCTTAGAGAGGCCGATGATCGATCCCCGTCTATAGCGAAAATTTATAGGTGAATGCATGTTTAAAACCACTGAACAATTTAGTTATGTGCATGATATAGGGGTTTCATTTCTTCACATTTTGATATATAACACTTATGTTATCTTTATAAATAAATTGTTTATTGCAAAATCTGTAAAGGTAGTCATGAAATTAGCTCGTATACTAAGAGTTAAACAAAAAACCACACTGAACTTGGTCTCGAGCCTCCACTCCAACTAGCTATTATTAATATTTCTACTGTCGCTGTCCTGCTGACACTGCCTAAACAACTACCTACACGGCTTCCAAGCTCTTTAGGCGGTATACACGCCACTAACTAACACCACTTTTATTGCTACGCTAGTAGACTTCTATTACATTTATGGCTCAGAGGCTATCCTCTAAGGTTAATATAAGACCCTACTGGTCCCGTCTATTTCTCTCTATATCTCTCTCCTCTCCGCCTGGCTTCGGTGTCTCTCTGACACCCTTCGTCTGCTGATATGGCGTCTCCGTTCGCTCCTTCTCTCGTTAACTATCAGAACCGGGAATGGTGACCCTGTCTCCTGGTTCTGACTTCTGCATAGATGACTTGAGTATCAAGCACGAGGTACTTGAATCAAACTGTAGAAGATTCCCTGATGCTTGCCAACTTCTTAAATTGGCCCCGTTACTCCTCTTCGGGTTTAGAGCAACGACTTTATTATGGTCGTGAAGAATCGAAATTACAACAACACTGGCAACGCGCCAATTTGCGTGTGTAACAACAAAGAGCTCAGAGCTCTGGATTTTTTCAGACAAAATCCCGTTCCAGCTGAAGAATGTCTTCGATGCCGGGAAACACGTATTTTATTTTCTTTCGCCCCTGGCGATATCTCAAGCTCTCAGCTTCTGAGATGCCACTTTTGCCGTGGGTAATTTGTAGGGACATGTATGTATGTGTGTATGTGTGTATGTGTGTATGTGTGTATGTGTGTGTGTGTGTGTGTGTGTGTGTGTGTGTGTGTGTGTATGTATGTATGTATGTATGTATGTATGTATGTATGTATGTATGTATGTATGTATGTATGTATGTATGTATGTATGTATGTATGTATGTATGTATGTATGTATGTACTCGATGTATGTATGTAAGTGTGTGTGTGTGTGTATGTGTGTGTATGTGTGTGTATGTATGTATGTATGTATGTATGTATGTATGTATGTATGTATGTATGTATGTATGTATGTATGTATGTACGTACGTACGTACGTACGTACGTACGTACGTACGTACGTACGTACGTACGTACGTACGTATGTATGTATGTATGTATGTATGTATGTATGTATGTATGTATGTATGTATGTATGTATGTATGTGTTAAGTCAAGTTTTATTAAGGGGAGTTAAGCATTAAAAGACTTCTATGCACAGGTCTGTTTTTTGTAAACACGCGTATGTCGTGAAATATTCTAATCCACATATATAAATTATCAGGTAAATGTAAAGCTTAACAAATAAATTCTAATAAAGAAAAGAGCAATGGTAAAATAACAGTGCTGTCACAAGGAATGTACTCGAAATCCCCCTTGTTTTCTGCTTCGTCTGCAAATTGTAACGCTTTCACGTTGATAGTAAAAGCCTACTGTATTATTACCCGCTTTCTTCAATGAAACGTGTGCTGTATGTTTTGGAAAAACATTTGAGATACGCAAGCTGAACAATGACCTAATTTTAATATTTCATTCATTCCATTTTATACACAGCGTAACTAAAAGACAGATAAAGCAGGATAGAGAGAAGGGAGAGGCAGAAAGCCGAACGCATGCAAAATTAAACACGCGTCTCGCTATTAATGCCACCCCAACAAGCGTAACGCGATACACAATTACTACTATCACGCGTGTAAGGCCACATGCACTAACTTTTTCGGACGGACAGTGATAAAAACACTAACCTTCCCAGAGTTAGGTTTTTAAATCCTGAAAAACTCTTATTAGAAAGATGACAATAGATGGGTTTACGTTTGAAAACATTACAGTACCCAGACAGCACATCTTCGAAACAGGAGGTAGAAGGAATTGCATATTTTGAACGCAGCATTTTAGCTCTATTAAATATATATATTTGGGTTCCTTAGGGTTTGCTGACAAAGAATATGTACAACGTTATGCAAATAGTCTAGGAATTAACAAGTTAGAGCCAAAATAAAATGATGGTGCTGTCAGACAACACCCCAAAATCAGAATCGCTCAGTGGTAGATTTTTTAAACCTTACGTACGGAAATAGCCTACCATGTAAACTCCAAATTGATTGGAGCGCAACAAATATAAGACTAACCACGATTGGTCGGACTATAAATACTATCTTTGGTTGTTAGGGGAGACGTAGGAAGTTAAAATTTTTTCAAACACTTGTCGAAACGTGGCTCCATTGGCCAGACTCGCTGATATACTCACTTAGGAGCGTTAGTTCGAGACCACTAGTTCAAATAAGCTTGATAAAGCAACAGTGCGTTGAAGCCAGCTCATATTTTTGCTAAATAAAAGCCTGGAACATAAGCAGATGGGAATTTGTGCCAGTATTTGTGCCAGAATTCATTGCTAATCAACGTATCTGTGTTTGTTTCCATGAATTGTGGGACCGTGGTCTTGACGTTATTGAGCAGCACCTGGTCAGAGCTTTGCTGAATCCAGAGTCGGACAGCATACTCCTTGGTCCGTTTAGCTATCAGTGAGGTGTCTCCAGAGCACAGGGGAGAAATCGAGCAGAGGAGTCTTTTCCTGCCGCCATCACGCAAGATAAGCTGATGTGGCCAGCTGAGCTCAAAATTATGTACCCCCATCTTAAAATAACATTGTAACATAAACTTAAGAGGGGAAGTAAATTGTTTTAATATCAGGAACTGAGAACATCTCCAATACTAGTTCCAATAAAAACAAACTATTGAAGTCATGATGACAAATACCAACAGAGCTTGAACAAAACAAAACCAGTATTACCTCATATTACTACTACACAACTGACACACATAGGATACTTTTAATAATATATGTCACTACAATATTCATATTGATAAATTCTGTACATATAACTTGTAAGTAAAATTGATTGTGATTCCTGGTTCCCTTTGTATTTGAATCAGGACACATATTCATTCATAACAGCAATGAATACACATTGTTATTTGAAAAGTTATCAGTGACTCCTTTAAGATATCCTTTAGAGTGTTTTATGTATGTGAGTGTCACAGTGTTGTCAAGTGTGGTGGAATAAATTAAATTGTTTATCTGTCTGTTGTTGTTATGACTTACACTTCATCATATACATACCCTAGACATACAACGTAGTCATCACACTATTCCAGAATAATTCTGACTGAGGTATACATATGTGGCAGCAAGTAAGGTTATATATAATACACTACTCTTATTAGATATATATACCTTCACAGCTGATCTCAGTCAGTACACTAAGTCCCCTATACATATTTATAACATCCCACTTCACCACAGCGTATAAACACGCTCTGGGTGATGATGATGATTTTTTAGTGGGGAGCTGTATACCCAGTAATTTTTGAACACAGCTCTATTGTACCTGCTTGTTAGTTTGTTTTAAAAAATAACACAAGGAAACTGGTCGAACATTCTATTGATAGGTTGGGGTAGAAGGCGGACGAACTCTACTCACATCTCAGCGAGGGAGTTCGCGCCTGGATGAATTTTCGATGAGCTGTTTTTGAGCAGGGGATATTTTCGTGTAAGTTGAATCTGGGCAGAGCTCCGAAATGGATGTTAGACCATTTTTGTCAGTGTGTCCCAGGATAGGATATATTTTGAATAAAAGGAATATCTGACAATTCCAGAATATTTATATTACTTCCAAGCCAAGGATTATTGCGGCTTGTTTATCATGTGCTGTGCACGCTGTTGTAGATTGAAAGAGGACATAGAGAACATATTTATATTACTTCTAAGCCAGGGATAGGCTTAATTATATACTGTGTATGCTGTATACTGGATGTGTTGAACTGCTGATGTTCCATGATGTGCTTATGTACTGTGTTACCATATGTCTACGTTTCCTGTGTCGTAATAAACAGTGTAGAACGTTACTAGGAGTTCAACGTTTACTGACTCCGATGTTTGCTATGGTGTGTGTGGTTGCAAGTGACTTAATAGGACTACATGACTGTTACTTGATTTTTCTTGCTCCTTAGCTGGTTTGTTTCTGCGTGTTGCAATCTGGGTCACTCACGCGGACAGCATACATGGTTCTTGTACGATGATGAGGATGAAGAGACATGGGTGTACAGAGACGCGAATGTGTTTAGGCTTATATGTAGTTGTACAAACACCCAGTCACACTCGTACTATAGTCAATAATGGTTGGAACTACTTGTGATGGTTCATACATTTATTGACAGGACTAACATGTAGAAGAAAATGCATTAATTTTAACGCCGAGTTTGGCACTTTGCCATTTCACCCAAATAGCCACTCTATGTCACGTGATGAGACTGGCTGTGAAAGTATTGCTAACGAGGCGGGTGAAAAACGAGAGTTAGGGAAGTGGGCATTGAGTGACCAGCCGTTAGGCGGGACAGATGTGTGTTTGGTCGTGTGTGGAAAGCCCTAATGTATATTCCTGTTTTTACATGGAAGTATTCTAATGTATGGCATATTTAACATTCATAATTGTTCATGCAAATGAGTGACTTTTATTATTATTATTAATCTGGATTATGTTCTAATTGCCTGACCACATCAATGGGTCTAATGTGAAGTTCGTCGTAATGTGTATTAAAGTTACAGAACCGTCACTCAGTTATTATTACTTTCATTGGAGAAAGAGATGTGTGCACAAAGTAAGTTAATACTAAGAATTAATGTTTATTCGCCAGGCACATAAAGAGATAACCCTGGACATCACATTCCTATCTATATGGGATACAAACAAACAGTCGTGCAAACGCAAAAGGCAGGAATAAGCACGAAATTTAAATATAAAACCGCTCTCCCTCAACAGATGGGTAGCCAAGCCATTGTGCCTGAATTAATTATGTGCACCAAGTTTATCTATAATGCATTTGCATCAAATGAACTATAGCATGATTGAACATGAAACAGGAGTTCAGATGCACTTTTAAGGCAACGTGTTGTAAGCTATTTTGAAGAACTGGGCTGTTTAACAATGACTTTTTGTTCGTGTTAATGAACTTTCGTGCAAACGAACGTTTTTGCAAACACTGCGGTGAAACCAGCAATCGCGCAAATGAACTTCCCGTACAAAGCGAAACTTTCGACGCACTGCGGCAAATTAGCCACGCCCCGTGACCTTTAACGTCAGCATGAATTTCGGTCAACAAACACGCTATTATTGATTTCTGTTTATGGAATATTTTAAAGACGAACGGAGGACCTAGTTTTTCCCAAAAAATTGAAGGCTTTCAGGGACCATACGTGTACTAACATTTATAAATCTATAAAAGAAACTTTACGGACCTTATTATTAAGAAAGAAATAAAACAGTTCGACCAGACGACATATTATCAAACAAGTTTTCAGAACTATAGTTTCTATTTTGGCTCAGTGTTCCTGATTCAAGCGAGACAGTATTAACAACGTTACGCCGTATTCAGACCAAAATACTTTAGTCTGCATTTTACGATACGTTTAGCTTCATTTTAAAAGCTTGTTTAAAGCATCTTGTGCTTTCATAGCGTGCTCCATCTTTGCTATTTTTCTTTTTTCTATTCTATATGTTCAGTGTTGCCATTTTTTTTTTTTAGGTATCATTTTTTTTCATTCATCTTCGGAAGTATGATGAAAGGTGATTTTCTATAGGTTTATGTGAGGTTTGCATTTAAGGAATTTTAGCGCTTTGACGCATTCATACTGATAGTCCTTTTTTGCATTGCGAACATTTCATTTTTGTTTAGATGTGGCGTTAGGTATCACGTTTTGTTATTGTTTCGTATATATGTCTCACATTGTCAGTTGTTGTAATAGTGCTTTCTATACCTTCTTCTCTTTAGTTGTTAATGTGACGGTTGTTTCGTTTTAGTTGTGAATTATCTGTAGTGTCTAATAATAATTATTTTTTTTACATGTTAATATAGAAGCAAGAGAGAGAGGTTGGTAAGAAAACGAAGATGGCTGTATACCGCTCCACCTATGTCCCAGTCTTGACATATGGATGCGAGTCATGGGCAATGACTACAACCCATAAAAGCCAGATCCAAACCTCAGAAATGAGGTATCTGAGGAAGGTGGTTGAAGTAACAAGAAGAGACATGGTACGCAACCAGACGATACGTCAAGGCCTAAAATGCCACCCCTACAGACCCAAGTAGAACAGTCCCAACTAAGATGGTTTGGCCATGTCTGCAGAATGGGAGAAGATCGGCTACCACGACAAGCATGGGAAACAAAGAGCCAAGGATCCAGACCCCGAGGACGACCCAGAGTCCGCTGGGAGGACAACATTAGACAATCTTTGAAGGACCGATGACTAGAATGGAACCAGGCCAGGAGGAAGACAGCCGATAGAATAGTCTGGCGCTCTCTCTTCCAAACCTCTACACCTCACGGTAGAAGGGGGACGACTAAGTAAGTAAGTAAGTTAATATAGAATATTGTTTCTGTTGTCTTATTTTAGTTAATTTTGATTTGTTTTTGTGTGTGTTGTATTTGAAAATATACCATCATCATCATCATTGTCATTGACATCATTGCCTTCATCTTTTCATTGTACATTTGTCTGGACCCATTGATATACATGGCATATTTTTGCATATTTTTTTTTCTTTTATTATAACATGTATTGAGCACTGCAGTGTTCATTAACAATATCACCATAATCTAACACATTCTAATTACGTCCTTGGTGGGTTTGTACGACTTACATAGGTATTGAGTTTTGTATTGTTCATCATTATAAATATCACTATATTTTGAACAGAAAGTAGTTTCTGGTAGGAAACCATGTCTTCGTTTCAGGACTTTATAGAAATTGGGATTAAATTTAATAAATCAGGAGCGGAACTAGAGGCGTTTGCTACTGCATAATTTGACAGCTATAATGCAAGAATTGAAAGACAGAATGAACGTGAATTAAAACGTCTTCAGTTAGAACATGATGAGAAGAAAAAGACACAAGATTTGGAGAAGGACAAGTTAGAACAAAGGGAGAAATTGGAGAGAATGAAGATGGAAGAGAAAGAAAAAGATCTTGCACAAGCTCTTGCGCTACAAAAACTAAAGATTGACGCTGAGCAAGAAAAACTAAAGATTGACGCTGAGCAAGAAAAATTAAGATTAGCTGCTGCAACTGCTCAGAAAGCAACTGATTTGGAGATAGAGAAATTGCGTATTCAGAAAGATATAGATGTTGCTGTCGCCCTAAGAAAAGTGGAGTTAGAAGCTCCAAACACATCATCTAGTACACCTGTGACCACAAACCGGATACGATTGCCTAATTTCAACCAACAAATCGACTTCGTCGATAGTTTCTTACAACGTTTTGAGCTCAAGGTCAGTGCGTTGAAGATCCCCAAGGGTCAATGGAGTGCAACATTATGCGATTTTTTAACAGCAGACGCTCTACAGGCTTATTTTGCTCTGGACAGCGGTAGTAGAGAAGACTACGATGTTGTCAAGGAGACATTGCTACGTAAATTCCAGCTTACGGAAGCAGGATTCCGTGATAAATTTCATTCCTGTCTGCCTAGCAGGAAAGCTGACTTTGGAGAATTTATCTCATTAATAAAATTATATTCTAAAAGATGGATAGAATTGTCCGGAATTGATAAGACCTTCACTGGCTTACTTGATCTAATGTTACGTGACAAGGTGTTGTCGGCATGTAGCACCGATCTTGCCTCATTTTTTCAAGAAAGAAAACCGAAAGACCTTGAGGCAATGGAGATACTTGGGAGACAATATATGACAGCTCACCCAGATAAAGAGGTTCACAAACCAACTATAAAGGACGCACTCCCAGTATGTGTGGCTCGTCATGACTTTAGAGATGGTGGTCATAGACCTCGATCACAGAGTGTGGACAGCAGAGTAAGGCAAAGCTATAGATCCAACTACCGAGGAAAATATAACTTCCCAAGGCAGAGGTCACCATCTAACTTCCCACAGAGGCAAGACTATGGTTATTCAAACCAAGGTCAGTGGCGGCAGAATTCTAGCCGTAATGAGGAAATGCATCACAAACGGATGGATCATAGACCCACACAAGACAATGCATCTTACAGTGGTAATAGGAATAATGGCAGATGTTGGTCATGTGCTAGGAATAGAACTTATAAGAAATATTATGGAAACAGCACTAACAAACACTGTGGGCATAATGACAATAGCAATCATGATAAGGGTAATGCATGTGTAACTGCAAAGAAGAATGATGAGAAGGGAGCCGACCATGCCAATGCATGTATTGTTAGCTCACTTAATGATGAAAATTGTTATGGATGCAAATCTTTATTCCAACCTGGTTCACAGCCCAGATTGATCGGTGGGCATGCTTTACCCGCTATGTCATCTTGTGAGAACGTGGGACGCCTCACATTATATACTGGCTTCCTGTATAACAGGCATGTAAGTGTCCTTCGTGATTCTGGCTGTACCACTGTCGGAGTCCGTAGATCGCTAATTGAGGAATCTGCCTTTACTGGTAAAACAGTGAAGTGCATAACATTTGGTGGGAGTATAGAGTGTTACCCAGTGGCAGAAATATATATTGCCACACCTTTCTTTACAGGTAAGGTAAGGGCATGTGTCCTTGACCAACCAGTATCAGACATTATCCTTGGTAATATACCAGGTATTAAGGATTGCTCTCTAGAGGAGATACATAAATGGGTTGAATCTCACCCAGTGTTGGCTAACGCTGTGGTCACTAGGGCCCAACATGCTGCTGAATCCAAGGCAGAGCCAGCTATACCATTTAGTGAGAGAGCAACTCTTCAGAATGTTCAGAATGTTTCCCCCCAGTCGTTCGCTGCCACACAGCGCGAAGATGTTGCTTTGCAAACATTGTTTGCTCTAGCAGATAGCAAGCATGTGAAGAAGACAAAAACTTCACGTTATTGGTTTGAATTTAAGAACTCAGTACTGACTAGATGCTTTGACAACTATGTTTTAGTCAGGAGACAGGTAGTTATTCCAAAGAGTTTTAGACCTATTGTATTGAATACTGCCCATGACTCGCTTTTAGCTGGTCATATGGGGATTAAGCGTACTCTGTTTCGTATCACCTCAAATTTTTATTGGCCCTGTGTTAACAAAGATGTAAAGCTATACTGCAGGTCATGTACAACTTGTCAAAAGGTAGCACGTAGGGGCAAGCACCACGCTGCACCCTTACAAGTCACTGATGTGCCATTACGGCCTTTCACCAAGCTTGCAATTGACATAGTTGGTCCTATGTCAGTCATGTCAGATAGAGGATATAGATATATCCTAACGTGTATAGACTTATGTACATGTTGGCCGGAGGCCATACCATTGAAGACTATCACCTCAGCAGCTGTTGCTGATGCTCTATTTGTTATTTTTTGTCGCATAGGATTTCCTGATGAAATCTTATCAGATCGTGGTACTCAATTTATGTCTCAAATGATGAAAGATATTGAGAACATGTTAGCAATTAAGCATTCGTTCACAAGCCCATACCATCCGGAAAGCAATGGCGTTTGCGAGCGTTTCAATGGCTCGTTGAAGCAGTTGTTAGGCAAAGTCACCGAGATATGTCCTCGTGACTGGGACCGAATGTTACCAGCGGTCTTATTTGCTTACAGAGAAGTGCCCCATAAGAGCACTGGCTTTTCGCCATTTGAGTTGGTATATGGTGCCAACCCTAGAGGTCCATGCACCTAAGAGTTGTTGGGATCAGTGGAGGATGTTACTGTCCGTACCAGCTTTGAACTCATTGATCTCAGATTTGATTGTTGGCATCAGGTAAGATACGTAATCACCCGCTTGCCAGCCATATGAACTGTTGTCATTGCCATTAGGCGTCAACAACAATTAGTTTCTTGTTGCAACGCCTTGTAGATGCATGTACGGTCATGCATCAAGAAGAAGAAGAAGATGATACGTAATGCTTCACACAGGTCGAGATTGCGCTGCAACCAATTTCGAAAATTACGTTCGTTCTTACCAGGAGAACAAGTATGGCTACTTCTTCCGACCAAGGAAAATAAACTGCTAATTTGCTGGCAAGGCCCTTTTAAGGTGGTTGAGAAGAAAACTGATGTAGATTATGCCATTGACATAAGGGGCAAAGTTAAAACATTTCACATTAATATGTTAAAATTGTATGTGGAGCGCCCTGCAGAGTTAGAACCTATCTTAGACAGTATTTCTGATGAACCAGTTCGACAGACTTTGTCAGCTGTTGTGGAATCTGATGATTCTACAGCGAGCGATATTTCTTTTAATTTTCCTCTGCTGCCTTTAACATCTTCCGAATCTTGGAGAGATGTAACTGTATCAGTTGATTTAGATTCTGGTTATCGAGAACAGGCTCTTGCTGTTTTAGAATCTTTCTCTGATGTGCTGACTGAACTTCCAGGTCGCACTGATGTTATCTCTCATGATATTACATTGACTGATGATCACCCTATCAAACTCAGACCGTATACTATACCCTTACACTACAGATCTCAGGTGGATAGTGAACTTAAGGATATGCTACGCATGGGCATCATTTCTCCTTCTGAATCATCCTATTCTTTTCCTATGGTTCTAGTTAGAAAGAAGGACAAATCTCTTCGCATCTGCATTGATTTTAGACGTCTTAACAGTGTCACTCTCACAGATGCCGAGCCCATGCCTGTTTTGGAGGATCTCTTATCACAACTATCCCAGGCTACATACTTTAGCAAACTAGATCTATCCAAGGGATATTGGCAGATCCCTTTAACTGATAAAGCCAAACCTCTAACTGCATTTATGACTCCATATGGTTTATTCCAATGGAATTATATGTGTTTTGGCCTTGTCAATGCTCCCGCGACTTTTGTGCGCATGATGCGGAGACTCTTAGGAGATAGACCTGATGTCATCACATACATAGACGACATCTGTTTATTCCATAGTTCTTGGCAAGAACATATCACAGGATTAAAATCTTTATTAATGCTACTCAGAAAGCATGGTTTGACAGTTAGACCTTCAAAGGTTCAGATTGGTTGTCGAGAAATTTCATTTCTTGGTCACCGTGTTGGTAACCACATGTTATACCCTGATGAGCACACTGTCAAACGCATATTAGAATTAGATATCCCTCGGACAAAGAAACAGGTTAGGAGCATGTTAGGACTCATTAACTTCTATCACAAGTTCATTCCGAACTTTTCATCTATTTCTTCTGTCCTGTCATCTTTGACTAAAAAGGGAGCTCCTAACAAAATTGTTTGGTCCGATACTTGCAGTGGAGCTTTGAACAAAATTAAAACTGTATTTTCCAAGGCACCTATTTTGATGTTACCTAATATCACTATGCCATTTCTTCTGAGGACTGATGCTTCTCAGACTGGCATTGGTGGTTGCCTGTTGCAATGGTTCAATGATACTCCACATCCATGCTTGTATGTAAGCAGGAAGTTGCTACCAGCAGAAACTCGGTATTCCACCAGTGAAAGAGAACTTTTGTCCATCATTTGGTGTATAAGCAAGTTATCACGCTATTTACTTGGCGCACACTTCTACCTCCAGACGGATCACCGTCCATTAACATCCCTAAATAAAAAAACTACGACAAACAGTAGATTACACAGATGGTTTTTGCTTATCCAAGAATATAGATATACAATTATCCCAATCAAGGGATCAGAAAACTTTCTGGCAGACTTATTGTCAAGGAATGTAACAGGAAAGTGAAATTGTTTGTGCCAGATGTTGACATTGTCTGATCTTGTTTTGTTTTTCAGGTGATATACTATTGAAACATTCATGTTATGACTTTAATTGCATTTTTTGAAAGACTGGATTACATTTTGTCTAAACTGTTTACATATATCTGTTTTCATGTCATTTCGCACTACAATTAATACTTCATATATATTATTCTGAACAGTAGGATTTTTCTTTTCTAATATATTAATAGTTCTTGGGCTAACTATCCACTGTTCTCAAGCGAAAACCCTTGGTTTCCGCTCGGGAACAGGGGGGGGGGGGCAATGTTGGGAGTAGAAAATGCATTAATTTTAACGCCGAGTTTGGCACTTTGCCATTTCACCCAAATAGCCACTCTATGTCACATGATGAGACTGGCTGTGAAAGTATTGCTAACGAGGCGGGTGAAAAACGAGAGTTAGGGAAGTGGGCATTGAGTGACCAGCCGTTAGGCGGGACAGATGTGTGTTTGGGCGTGTGTGGAAAGCCCTAATGTATATTCCTGTTTTTACATGGAAGTATTCTAATGTATGGCATATTTAACATTCATAATTGTTCATGCAAATGAGTGACTTTTATTATTATTATTAATCTGGATTATGTTCTAATTGCCTGACCATATCAATGGGTCTAATGTGAAGTTCGTCGTAATGTGTATTAAAGTTACAGAACCGTCACTCAGTTATTATTACTTTCATTGGAAAAAGAGATGTGTGCACAAAGTAAGTTAATACTAAGAATTAATGTTTATTCGCCAGGCACATAAAGAGAGAACCCTGGACATCACATTCCTATCTATATGGGATACAAACAAACAGTCGTGCAAACGCAAAAGGCAGGAATAAGCATGAAATATAAATATAAAACCGCTCTCCCTCAACAAGCAGGTTGCATGAATCATGCTTTAATGTTTGTGTAGATATACCGCCAACCTGCAGTTTCCACCATATATAACTTCATCACTGGACTTCTGATCATATAAGACAAATAGTCTTGAATAGCTACCTTGAGCGCAAATATAAGTTCTGCTTTACAGGAATCGTGAACTGTTCTCATAGCTAGGTAAGCCTTTACCAAATTCTGTCACCGAATATATAATAATGGCAAAGTCGGTGTTACCTTGAAACGAATCCTCAGAACACAATAATAACACTGTCGTCCTTCCTGACGCACAGAAAATCACTGGGAGGAAAACTGCCAACGCAGTCACTTCGAAGATTTTCCTTCCCCAGAGTACAATGGACATACATCGTCCCACAGAAGCCAGATAGCAACTCAACAAGACGGAAGTCTAATTTCGCGCTCTCCAATGCGCATCGCATATAGCCCAGAACTGTATTACCTTTGACCCAAAAGGTCAAACACAATGAATGAACAAACAAGGGAGATAACCCATAATCAACCTGACACAGCAAAGTCAAGACATAGTTACTAAACTTTGACACAGTCCATCATGGTGACGTTTCCATTAGCACGTTCCACGAGCCCATTTCCGGCCGGCGTATATGGCTTAGTGTGGATGTGTTGGGTCCTCAAGATCTTAACGATCTGATCCATCAACAGGTTTCGGTATGGAGATCCGTTATCCGTCAACACTTGCTGAAGGAATCCCAACCGAGTGAAAATCTGCACGAGGGCTTCTGCGACATGCTTGGCATCTGCGCATGTTAGCGGGATAGCTTCTGCCCATAAAGTGCATGTATCGACTAAGGTCAGGATAAACCTGTTCCTTCTTTCAGTCCTTTCTAGGGGTCCTAAAATGTCGATCACAACCCGTTCGAATGGTGTTCCCACTATTGGCATTTCACCCAAAGAGACTGGGGGTGCCCGTTGCTTGGGTGGCACACGTTGGCACTGGGCACAGGATTTGACATATCTGATAATATCAGTATTTACTCCTGGCCACCAATAATGAGTGGTTATCCTTTGGTTTGTGGCGTTCTGTCCCATATGTCCGCTGAAGGGAAGAGAGTGCCCCATTTCTAGGATTTGGCTTCTGTACTGTTTCGGTACTAGGAGCTGGTTGTAACCTTGGTCAGGCTTGCCCGTTCTGCGATAAAGTACGCCATCCTTAGAAAAAAATGTCCCCGTGCTGTCTGGGTTCCTTAGCCATGGGCAGTTTCCTAAAGCAGGGTGCCAAAGTAGGATCCTTGTATTGCGCTTCTTTAAGTTCCATAGGTAACAAATTAGGCGCAGGCTCCCGTTCCTTCTTGGTTTGCCCTCTTGTAGTTACTGCTGCCACAATCGGCTCTTCCGGTTTCCCAATACACACGTATCTCCCGCCAAGTATGACTGGGTAGATGGGATCATCCATAACAGCCGCTTTGATCACACCTCTGACAAAGTCAGAGTGTATCTCCACCAATGCGATGGGAAGCGCTGTAGGTGCATCACTCTTACGAACTCCACAAAGTTGGACGGTCTCTGCTGTCTCTTGACCGGGTTTGACCAGGTTTCTGGCAACAATGCAATCACAAGAAAGCCCCGTGTCAAATAAGCAAGAAGTTTGAGAACCGTTCAATGTAACAGTACCTCGCGTTGAGGGTCCATCCCCAACAGGTTGGGAATCACTGTCAATAATTCCGCCTTGCGAGACTGTCAATAAGCATCCTATGCGTTTCGGCTCGGTATGCTCGCTCTGATCATATGTCCCGTGCTCAGGGGTTCTCCCTTTGCCACCTTGACCTTTCTGGCCACACTGCCATGAAGGACGGTCGGGTTGATCAGATTGTTTGGGGTGGTTGGGGTACTTGTTCTAGTAGAACTTGGATTTTTCAGGAGGGGGGTTTTGAGGTCCAGTTTCTCTGTGGTTATTTAGGTTAGAAGCCTGAGAAGATTGCTCAAGGTTATGTTTTCGAAAATGCTCCTCTGTCGGTTTCCGCTTTGTGGCCGGTAGTTCAGCCAGCGCATTGTGATAACGCTCAGACTTTTCCAAAATGTCTTCAAGTTTTTCTGCCCCCTGCTCAGCGAGAAATCTCCGGGTATCAGCAGACAAAGTGTTCTTTATTTGTTCTGTTAAAACAAATTCCTCAAGACCTTCATAGGTAGAGGGGAGCTGCGAGAGCTCAAGGCACTTTGTCAAATATCCCTTTAGCCGGGAAGAGAACTGGTGAAAAGATTCAGAATTCTCCTTTCTGCTGTTGCGAAACAGTTGCAAAAATTTGCGAGCGTTCATTTCAAAGCGCTCCAGTAACGCTTTCTTCAACATATCATAATCGTCTTGTTGGCTACTTTCCAGCTTAGAATAAACATCATAAGCAGAACCTTTTAGGGCCTGGGAAAGTTTCATATTCCAACGCGACCTCTCTAACCCGTACAGAGTTGCAATTTTCTCAAATTTTTCTAACCATGTGTCAATCTTCTCATTTGGACAAGGAAAAGATTCTAGAGTGAAAGACATGGCGTTTAGTTGAAGAGATTGAGTGTTAGAAGGATCAGTTAAGGAGGAATGAGGAGAAGATTCTCCATTGCTGGAGGTAGAGGCAGCACCACGACTTTGGAGTTCTAGAGCTTTAAGCGCCAGCTCATGCTGTCGTCGTTGCTCATTTTCTCTTTCCTCATGCTGTCTCTCCTTTTCCTTCTCTCTTTCCTCGTGCTGCATCCTGCGAATTTCCATTTCCTCGTCCATCTTCTTCTGCTGTAATAGACGGTCTTCCGCTTCTTTCCTCTCCGCTGCTTCTTCTTTCCTCTTTAGTTCTTCTTCTTTCCTCTCCGCATCATATCTCTCAAGTTCGTCCCTGACAAAAGCTTTCGCTTATTCTCCTTCCAGTCCCTCCTCTCTCGCTTCGTCCCTGAGGAGTTGTCTAAGCTTTGCCCTCTCGGCCATATTATGTCAGTGACTGAGACACGTGGAGATAGAAAATAGGAAAAAGAATAACCTGGTTCCTAACACTTACGAGAAAAAATTTCCAAAAATACAAAAGATGATATCCTTAACCCTGGGATACCTCCTCCAAAATAAAAATCTAACTATCGCTGCTATTGATTGGCAATAAAGCACCTAATGCAAAACACGACTACGCCAACTAAATGGTAGTTAAGATTTATTCTGAAAAATAAGTTGCTACAGTGGAAAACACAAAGATTATAGCTAAAATTTCGGAGACAAAAAAAATAATCCCCTTTATTTTTTAAATCCACTATAAGTTCACCCCTGAAGTCAGTTAGGGTAAGGGAGGCAATTAATCTGGACGAATTAGTCCGAAACGCACTCCTTAGCTTAGCTCCAACCTCTACTACTTCATAACCCTGTGAATGTTATACACTCACAAACTATTACCAGCGTTAGTATTACAAAATCAGTAATTAACATATATTCCGACACAATTAACCTGTAACTCAAATGTATATTGCTTAAAATGCTGTGGAAAAACAATTATTAGTTGTGTGGTCAGCACGCCCTTAACAGATCGTTACGTCTAGGGGATAAATTATTTTTTAAAGATATAATCCACAAAATAACACACTCTTACTCTATATCAGAATACAGAAAGATTACAGACGAGCTACTATTTGTCGTCTCGTCTTCCTATTCAAAGTTCAAAATCCCGATAGACGAGCGCCCATTTGTCGTAGATTTTTTGATAGGAAATTAAGACTTTGGTTGGTCCCTTCTGAATAGATAGAATCAGTGATAGCTGCAGTGAGAGTTAATACAGAAATAGATCTTTCCACGAGTGCAGTGGTAGCGAATCAATAGAACGGTCCCCTGGAAAAAAAGACAAGATTCTTCTCTCTCTCTCTCTCAGGCCTATCTTCTACGACACTTATGTAAGAGTCGGACAGACTATTGACAACATATGCTAATATGTAATGAACATACCACTCACGTGCACACACACACCAGTGTCAACAGGTAGACACACAGACGTGGGAAGACTATCAAAATGATTACATATATATATTCTGAACGAGCTGACCAACACGCTGCTTTTAGTTTCAAAGGGAAGTTTTTATTTATCAGCTAAAAATTTCCTCACAACACATAAAATTCATCAAGAAAAGAAAATAAACATATACACGTGGTCAAAACAATAATCAATGAAATTGCTACAAGAAATGATAGACCCCAATATGATCTCATCCCCTCAAGGTAAGCCCACAGTCCCGTTATGAGTAAAGTGAAAGCCAGGAGATTCAATGATACATATGAGTTTGTCTAATAATTTTTCTTTCTTTCCTCGTAAACAAATATGAACCGACTTAGATGTAGTAGGTTTTAACCTGAGGGAAGTCAAAAAAATATTCTTGCATTGACAACAAGATTCATAAATGGAATTACAAACATGGGTGAAATTCACATACCTCACACCGTCTACTTTCACTCGGTTCTTTCATCAGGGCCCTGTACTAATTACATACGTGATGTAGCTTGCCGTCTGGCGCAACCTTGGTAACATTCACACCCTTTGTCTGTTCTGTCGTTCACTGAAGCGGATCCCAGCTCTACAGAGTGGTTTGCTGGTTTTGGTTTTTCTCAGAAATTTCTCCGGGGAGCATCAGCTTCAGGCGTCAGCTATATCAGACTAAAGTTAGTGTATCTTGACTCACGAAGTAAGAATTAGGGTTAAGCGAGCACACAATGTCAGAACACGAGGTTTCCCTAAATTAGGAAAAATGACCGGTGGACAGCTTCTCTCAACAGATAATCAGGGTTCACCACACATTTGGTCAAAAAGATGTCGGCAAGTTTAATGCTATGAATAATGTTACTTGCCACAAGGGCTGTACTTTAGAATATCGTTTCTGGAAGGACTAATTCAGGCACACTGGGCCCGTTATTTCAGTTCACGTTAAAGTTCTTGAAAAGCTTACGACCAAGTCTTTAAGGGAAAAGTTTTTTTTTTTTAGTCTTCACAGGATAGGTTCATCAGTACGTAACGCTGGTATAGTTAGGTTACCACAGAAATCTCTCAAACACAGAATTCCTAAGAACTAAACCACTTCGATCAAACTAAAGGCCATCTCTTTTAACAGAGAATTTTAGAAATCGAACGAGGCTTGTTCTAGTCTTGACTGCGAAGTTACTGAGTGATAATGAAATCTAGCTCATTCTAGCATATATGAAAACCCAGACAAAGAGATGAACGTTTATTTCGCAAAACGAAATAATCTCCCCTTTCTCATAACAACTACGTAACCAGAAGAGGCTGTCGTAAACTGCCCCTTTCTGCGTGTCAGTTGCGAAATCTCAGACAACCTGTCTCCAATGCAGGGCAGTTTTCACACTACAGCTGACCATGGCCCACAGTGAGCGCCGTGTCAGTTTGGGATTTTTCAGACAAATGTCTGAATACTGACCGGTGCAGATGTAAAGTATCACACCTCACCGGGACTTATGCCGAGAAGAAGCTCGCGCGCTCGGTGAGAATGTAGACGATTGTCTACGTCCTATGTTCAGCGAACCGACTTATCACGCCTTCTGACGCCCTGCAGCCCTGACATCTACGTAATATCGTCCTAGCGCGATTCTCAGTTTTGAGAAAGAAACAGGTAAAGTTTGCGAATACTGAAGAAAGTATTTTTCGCAACCGAGTGATGCGAAAAATACAGGAAAAACAAGTATGGAAAGATAATAAAATAAAAGGATGCGCGTGAGAGAATAGGAAGAAGATCTAGGCAATTTAATGACCATAACCTATGTGACAGAACGTCCCCCCTTTAAGATATGGAAGCACTCCATGTCTACGTTATGGAATTAAATTTCCTATAACCGTAGCTTCGGGGTGTCTGTCTTCTTCCCTCTCATCTTCCCCCTCCATCTCTCCAATTCCTACTCAAGTTTCCTTCCTCTGGAATGTCTCCCATGCGCGCTTGAAAGAGCGTCGCCGCTTCTGACATTTTTCAAAGATTTCCTGTGTGTGCAGTGGAGTTTCCCTGCCACTATCGTCATCTTCGTCAGTTTTGGCGATCGTCAGGAGATGGTCGGAGGTTGGCCCTGGTCTTTCCAAGTATCTCTTTAAAAGATTTAAATGGAAAACCTTCTCCTTTCCTTGAATAGAGATCTGGTAGTTAGCCTTAGAAATCTTTTTCAGGACGGTAAACGGCCCTTGCCATCCGATCTTCAGTTGGTTGTTCTCGGTAGGGAGTAACACCAAAACTTTCTCTCCTGCTTCCAGTTCTCTCTCTCTTTCGCGACTTTCCTGTATCGGTTAGCGTGCTTGGTGCGAGCTCGCTTAAAGTTAGTCGTTGCTAGGTCCCACCCTAGTTTCAACCTTTCCTTTAAAACCGACACATATTTACTGGCTGAGACAACTGTCTCATCAGCCTTCTCGTCTGTCAGAGACTGAAGTAAGGCTTCAAGCGGGCCCTTAATGGGTCTGCCGAATAAGAGTGTAGCTGGCGGAAATCCTGTGGAAGTATGAGGAGATTCTCTGTAGCCAAATAATGCTGCAGGAATACAGAGATCCCAATCTTCAGGTTTCACTTGTGCCAGCTTACTTAGCATCATGGTGAGGTTTCCATTTGCACGCTCCACGAGCCCATTTCCGGCCGGAGTATATGGCTTAGTGTGGATGTGTTGGGTCCTCAAGATCTTAACGATCTCATCCATCAACAGGTTTCGGTATGGAGATCCGTTATCCATCAACACTTGCTGAGGGAATCCCAACCGAGTGAAAATCTGCACGAGGGCTTCGGCGACATGCTTGGCATCTGCGCATGTTAGCGGGATAGCTTCTGCCCATAAAGTGCATGTATCGACTAAGGTCAGGATAAACCTGTTCCTTCTTTCAGTCCTTTCTAGGGGTCCTAAAATGTCGATCACAACCCGTTCGAATGGTGTTCCCACTATTGGCATTTCACCCAAAGAGACTGGGGGTGCCCGTTGCTTGGGTGGCACACGTTGGCACTGGGCACAGGATTTGACATATCTGATAATATCAGTATTTACTCCTGGCCACCAATAATGAGTGGTTATCCTTTGGTTTGTGGCGTTCTGTCCCATATGTCCGCTGAAGGGAAGAGAGTGCCCCATTTCTAGGATTTGGCTTCTGTACTGTTTCGGTACTAGGAGCTGGTTGTAACCTTGGTCAGGCTTGCCCGTTCTGCGATAAAGTACGCCATCCTTAGAAAAAATGTCCCCGTGCTGTCTGGGTTCCTTAGCCATGGGCAGTTTCCTAAAGCAGGGTGCCAAAGTAGGATCCTTGTATTGCGCTTCTTTAAGTTCCATAGGTAACAAATTAGGCGCAGGCTCCCGTTCCTTCTTGGTTTGCCCTCTTGTAGTTACTGCTGCCACAATCGGCTCTTCCGGTTTCCCAATACACACGTATCTCCCGCCAAGTATGACTGGGTAGATGGGATCATCCATAACAGCCGCTTTGATCACACCTCTGACAAAGTCAGAGTGTATCTCCACCAATGCGATGGGAAGCGCTGTAGGTGCATCACTCTTACGAACTCCACAAAGTTGGACGGTCTCTGCTGTCTCTTGACCGGGTTTGACCAGGTTTCTGGCAACAATGCAATCACAAGAAAGCCCCGTGTCAAATAAGCAAGAAGTTTGAGAACCGTTCAATGTAACAGTACCTCGCGTTGAGGGTCCATCCCCAACAGGTTGGGAATCACTGTCAATAATTCCGCCTTGCGAGACTGTCAATAAGCATCCTATGCGTTTCGGCTCGGTATGCTCGCTCTGATCATATGTCCCGTGCTCAGGGGTTCTCCCTTTGCCACCTTGACCTTTCTGGCCACACTGCCATGAAGGACGGTCGGGTTGATCAGATTGTTTGGGGTGATTGGGGTACTTGTTCTTGTAGAACTTGGATTTTTCAGGAGGGGGGTTTTGAGGTCCAGTTTCTCTGTGGTTATTTAGGTTAGAAGCCTGAGAAGATTGCTCAAGGTTATGTTTTTCGAAAATGCTCCTCTGTCGGTTTCCGCTTTGTGGCCGGTAGTTCAGCCAGCGCATTGTGATAACGCTCAGACTTTTCCAAAATGTCTTCAAGTTTTTCTGCCCCCTGCTCAGCGAGAAATCTCCGGGTATCAGCAGACAAAGTGTTCTTTATTTGTTCTGTTAAAACAAATTCCTCAAGACCTTCATAGGTAGAGGGGAGCTGCGAGAGCTCAAGGCACTTTGTCAAATATCCCTTTAGCCGGGAAGAGAACTGGTGAAAAGATTCAGAATTCTCCTTTCTGCTGTTGCGAAACAGTTGCAAAAATTTGCGAGCGTTCATTTCAAAGCGCTCCAGTAACGCTTTCTTCAACATATCATAATCGTCTTGTTGGCTACTTTCCAGCTTAGAATAAACATCATAAGCAGAACCTTTTAGGGCCTGGGAAAGTTTCATATTCCAACGCGACCTCTCTAACCCGTACAGAGTTGCAATTTTCTCAAATTTTTCTAACCATGTGTCAATCTTCTCATTTGGACAAGGAAAAGATTCTAGAGTGAAAGACATGGCGTTTAGTTGAAGAGATTGAGTGTTAGAAGGATCAGTTAAGGAGGAATGAGGAGAAGATTCTCCATTGCTGGAGGTAGAGGCAGCACCACGACTTTGGAGTTCTAGAGCTTTAAGCGCCAGCTCATGCTGTCGTCGTTGCTCATTTTCTCTTTCCTCATGCTGTCTCTCCTTTTCCTTCTCTCTTTCCTCGTGCTGCATCCTGCGAATTTCCATTTCCTCGTCCATCTTCTTCTGCTGTAATAGACGGTCTTCCGCTTCTTTCCTCTCCGCTGCTTCTTCTTTCCTCTTTAGTTCTTCTTCTTTCCTCTCCGCATCATATCTCTCAAGTTCGTCCCTGACAAAAGCTTTCGCTTATTCTCCTTCCAGTCCCTCCTCTCTCGCTTCGTCCCTGAGGAGTTGTCTAAGCTTTGCCCTCTCGGCCATATTATGTCAGTGACTGAGACACGTGGAGATAGAAAATAGGAAAAAGAATAACCTGGTTCCTAACACTTACGAGAAAAAATTTCCAAAAATACAAAAGATGATATCCTTAACCCTGGGATACCTCCTCCAAAATAAAAATCTAACTATCGCTGCTATTGATTGGCAATAAAGCACCTAATGCAAAACACGACTACGCCAACTAAATGGTAGTTAAGATTTATTCTGAAAAATAAGTTGCTACAGTGGAAAACACAAAGATTATAGCTAAAATTTCGGAGACAAAAAAAAATAATCCCCTTTATTTTTTTAATCCACTATAAGTTCACCCCTGAAGTCAGTTAGGGTAAGGGAGGCAATTAATCTGGACGAATTAGTCCGAAACGCACTCCTTAGCTTAGCTCCAACCTCTACTACTTCATAACCCTGTGAATGTTATACACTCACAAACTATTACCAGCGTTAGTATTACAAAATCAGTAATTAACATATATTCCGACACAATTAACCTGTAACTCAAATGTATATTGCTTAAAATGCTGTGGAAAAACAATTATTAGTTGTGTGGTCAGCACGCCCTTAACAGATCGTTACGTCTAGGGGATAAATTATTTTTTAAAGATATAATCCACAAAACAACACACTCTTACTCTATATCAGAATACAGAAAGATTACAGACGAGCTACTATTTGTCGTCTCGTCTTCCTATTCAAAGTTCAAAATCCCGATAGACGAGCGCCCATTTGTCGTAGATTTTTTGATAGGAAATTAAGACTTTGGTTGGTCCCTTCTGAATAGATAGAATCAGTGATAGCTGCAGTGAGAGTTAATACAGAAATAGATCTTTCCACGAGTGCAGTGGTAGCGAATCAATAGAACGGTCCCCTGGAAAAAGACAAGATTCTTCTCTCTCTCTCTCTCAGGCCTATCTTCTACGACACTTATGTAAGAGTCGGACAGACTATTGACAACATATGCTAATATGTAATGAACATACCACTCACGTGCACACACACACCAGTGTCAACAGGTAGACACACAGACGTGGGAAGACTATCAAAATGATTACATATATATATTCTGAACGAGCTGACCAACACGCTGCTTTTAGTTTCAAAGGGAAGTTTTTATTTATCAGCTAAAAATTTCCTCACAACACATAAAATTCATCAAGAAAAGAAAATAAACATATACACGTGGTCAAAACAATAATCAATGAAATTGCTACAAGAAATGATAGACCCCAATATGATCTCATCCCCTCAAGGTAAGCCCACAGTCCCGTTATGAGTAAAGTGAAAGCCAGGAGATTCAATGATACATATGAGTTTGTCTAATAATTTTTCTTTCTTTCCTCGTAAACAAATATGAACCGACTTAGATGTAGTAGGTTTTAACCTGAGGGAAGTCAAAAAAAATATTCTTGCATTGACAACAAGATTCATAAATGGAATTACAAACATGGGTGAAATTCACATACCTCACACCGTCTACTTTCACTCGGTTCTTTCATCAGGGCCCTGTACTAATTACATACGTGATGTAGCTTGCCGTCTGGCGCAACCTTGGTAACATTCACACCCTTTGTCTGTTCTGTCGTTCACTGAAGCGGATCCCAGCTCTACAGAGTGGTTTGCTGGTTTTGGTTTTTCTCAGAAATTTCTCCGGGGAGCATCAGCTTCAGGCGTCAGCTATTTCAGACTAAAGTTAGTGTATCTTGACTCACGAAGTAAGAATTAGGGTTAAGCGAGCACACAATGTCAGAACACGAGGTTTCCCTAAATTAGGAAAAATGACCGGTGGACAGCTTCTCTCAACAGATAATCAGGGTTCACCACACATTTGGTCAAAAAGATGTCGGCAAGTTTAATGCTATGAATAATGTTACTTGCCACAAGGGCTGTACTTTAGAATATCGTTTCTGGAAGGACTAATTCAGGCACACTGGGCCCGTTATTTCAGTTCACGTTAAAGTTCTTGAAAAGCTTACGACCAAGTCTTTAAGGGAAAAGTTTTTTTTTTTTTAGTCTTCACAGGATAGGTTCATCAGTACGTAACGCTGGTATAGTTAGGTTACCACAGAAATCTCTCAAACACAGAATTCCTAAGAACTAAACCACTTCGATCAAACTAAAGGCCATCTCTTTTAACAGAGAATTTTAGAAATCGAACGAGGCTTGTTCTAGTCTTGACTGCGAAGTTACTGAGTGATAATGAAATCTAGCTCATTCTAGCATATATGAAAACCCAGACAAAGAGATGAACGTTTATTTCGCAAAACGAAATAATCTCCCCTTTCTCATAACAACTACGTAACCAGAAGAGGCTGTCGTAAACTGCCCCTTTCTGCGTGTCAGTTGCGAAATCTCAGACAACCTGTCTCCAATGCAGGGCAGTTTTCACACTACAGCTGACCATGGCCCACAGTGAGCGCCGTGTCAGTTTGGGATTTTTCAGACAAATGTCTGAATACTGACCGGTGCAGATGTAAAGTATCACACCTCACCGGGACTTATGCCGAGAAGAAGCTCGCGCGCTCGGTGAGAATGTAGACGATTGTCTACGTCCTATGTTCAGCGAACCGACTTATCACGCCTTCTGACGCCCTGCAGCCCTGACATCTACGTAATATCGTCCTAGCGCGATTCTCAGTTTTGAGAAAGAAACAGGTAAAGTTTGCGAATACTGAAGAAAGTATTTTTCGCAACCGAGTGATGCGAAAAATACAGGAAAAACAAGTATGGAAAGATAATAAAATAAAAGGATGCGCGTGAGAGAATAGGAAGAAGATCTAGGCAATTTAATGACCATAACCTATGTGACAGAACGTCCCCCCTTTAAGATATGGAAGCACTCCATGTCTACGTTATGGAATTAAATTTCCTATAACCGTAGCTTCGGGGTGTCTGTCTTCTTCCCTCTCATCTTCCCCCTCCATCTCTCCAATTCCTACTCAAGTTTCCTTCCTCTGGAATGTCTCCCATGCGCGCTTGAAAGAGCGTCGCCGCTTCTGACATTTTTCAAAGATTTCCTGTGTGTGCAGTGGAGTTTCCCTGCCACTATCGTCATCTTCGTCAGTTTTGGCGATCGTCAGGAGATGGTCGGAGGTTGGCCCTGGTCTTTCCAAGTATCTCTTTAAAAGATTTAAATGGAAAACCTTCTCCTTTCCTTGAATAGAGATCTGGTAGTTAGCCTTAGAAATCTTTTTCAGGACGGTAAACGGCCCTTGCCATCCGATCTTCAGTTGGTTGTTCTCGGTAGGGAGTAACACCAAAACTTTCTCTCCTGCTTCCAGTTCTCTCTCTTTCGCGACTTTCCTGTATCGGTTAGCGTGCTTGGTGCGAGCTCGCTTAAAGTTAGTCGTTGCTAGGTCCCACCCTAGTTTCAACCTTTCCTTTAAAACCGACACATATTTACTGGCTGAGACAACTGTCTCATCAGCCTTCTCGTCTGTCAGAGACTGAAGTAAGGCTTCAAGCGGGCCCTTAATGGGTCTGCCGAATAAGAGTGTAGCTGGCGGAAATCCTGTGGAAGTATGAGGAGATTCTCTGTAGCCAAATAATGCTGCAGGAATACAGAGATCCCAATCTTCAGGTTTCACTTGTGCCAGCTTACTTAGCATCATGGTGAGGTTTCCATTTGCACGCTCCACGAGCCCATTTCCGGCCGGAGTATATGGCTTAGTGTGGATGTGTTGGGTCCTCAAGATCTTAACGATCTCATCCATCAACAGGTTTCGGTATGGAGATCCGTTATCCATCAACACTTGCTGAGGGAATCCCAACCGAGTGAAAATCTGCACGAGGGCTTCGGCGACATGCTTGGCATCTGCGCATGTTAGCGGGATAGCTTCTGCCCATAAAGTGCATGTATCGACTAAGGTCAGGATAAACCTGTTCCTTCTTTCAGTCCTTTCTAGGGGTCCTAAAATGTCGATCACAACCCGTTCGAATGGTGTTCCCACTATTGGCATTTCACCCAAAGAGACTGGGGGTGCCCGTTGCTTGGGTGGCACACGTTGGCACTGGGCACAGGATTTGACATATCTGATAATATCAGTATTTACTCCTGGCCACCAATAATGAGTGGTTATCCTTTGGTTTGTGGCGTTCTGTCCCATATGTCCGCTGAAGGGAAGAGAGTGCCCCATTTCTAGGATTTGGCTTCTGTACTGTTTCGGTACTAGGAGCTGGTTGTAACCTTGGTCAGGCTTGCCCGTTCTGCGATAAAGTACGCCATCCTTAGAAAAAATGTCCCCGTGCTGTCTGGGTTCCTTAGCCATGGGCAGTTTCCTAAAGCAGGGTGCCAAAGTAGGATCCTTGTATTGCGCTTCTTTAAGTTCCATAGGTAACAAATTAGGCGCAGGCTCCCGTTCCTTCTTGGTTTGCCCTCTTGTAGTTACTGCTGCCACAATCGGCTCTTCCGGTTTCCCAATACACACGTATCTCCCGCCAAGTATGACTGGGTAGATGGGATCATCCATAACAGCCGCTTTGATCACACCTCTGACAAAGTCAGAGTGTATCTCCACCAATGCGATGGGAAGCGCTGTAGGTGCATCACTCTTACGAACTCCACAAAGTTGGACGGTCTCTGCTGTCTCTTGACCGGGTTTGACCAGGTTTCTGGCAACAATGCAATCATAAGAAAGCCCCGTGTCAAATAAGCAAGAAGTTTGAGAACCGTTCAATGTAACAGTACCTCGCGTTGAGGGTCCATCCCCAACAGGTTGGGAATCACTGTCAATAATTCCGCCTTGCGAGACTGTCAATAAGCATCCTATGCGTTTCGGCTCGGTATGCTCGCTCTGATCATATGTCCCGTGCTCAGGGGTTCTCCCTTTGCCACCTTGACCTTTCTGGCCACGCTGCCATGAAGGACGGTCGGGTTGATCAGATTGTTTGGGGTGGTTGGGGTACTTGTTCTTGTAGAACTTGGATTTTTCAGGAGGGGGGTTTTGAGGTCCAGTTTCTCTGTGGTTATTTAGGTTAGAAGCCTGAGAAGATTGCTCAAGGTTATGTTTTCGAAAATGCTCCTCTGTCGGTTTCCGCTTTGTGGCCGGTAGTTCAGCCAGCGCATTGTGATAACGCTCAGACTTTTCCAAAATGTCTTCAAGTTTTTCTGCCCCCTGCTCAGCGAGAAATCTCCGGGTATCAGCAGACAAAGTGTTCTTTATTTGTTCTGTTAAAACAAATTCCTCAAGACCTTCATAGGTAGAGGGGAGCTGCGAGAGCTCAAGGCACTTTGTCAAATATCCCTTTAGCCGGGAAGAGAACTGGTGAAAAGATTCAGAATTCTCCTTTCTGCTGTTGCGAAACAGTTGCAAAAATTTTGCGAGCGTTCATTTCAAAGCGCTCCAGTAACGCTTTCTTCAACATATCATAATCGTCTTGTTGGCTACTTTCCAGCTTAGAATAAACATCATAAGCAGAACCTTTTAGGGCCTGGGAAAGTTTCATATTCCAACGCGACCTCTCTAACCCGTACAGAGTTGCAATTTTCTCAAATTTTTCTAACCATGTGTCAATCTTCTCATTTGGACAAGGAAAAGATTCTAGAGTGAAAGACATGGCGTTTAGTTGAAGAGATTGAGTGTTAGAAGGATCAGTTAAGGAGGAATGAGGAGAAGATTCTCCATTGCTGGAGGTAGAGGCAGCACCACGACTTTGGAGTTCTAGAGCTTTAAGCGCCAGCTCATGCTGTCGTCGTTGCTCATTTTCTCTTTCCTCATGCTGTCTCTCCTTTTCCTTCTCTCTTTCCTCGTGCTGCATCCTGCGAATTTCCATTTCCTCGTCCATCTTCTTCTGCTGTAATAGACGGTCTTCCGCTTCTTTCCTCTCCGCTGCTTCTTCTTTCCTCTTTAGTTCTTCTTCTTTCCTCTCCGCATCATATCTCTCAAGTTCGTCCCTGACAAAAGCTTTCGCTTATTCTCCTTCCAGTCCCTCCTCTCTCGCTTCGTCCCTGAGGAGTTGTCTAAGCTTTGCCCTCTCGGCCATATTATGTCAGTGACTGAGACACGTGGAGATAGAAAATAGGAAAAAGAATAACCTGGTTCCTAACACTTACGAGAAAAAATTTCCAAAAATACAAAAGATGATATCCTTAACCCTGGGATACCTCCTCCAAAATAAAAATCTAACTATCGCTGCTATTGATTGGCAATAAAGCACCTAATGCAAAACACGACTACGCCAACTAAATGGTAGTTAAGATTTATTCTGAAAAATAAGTTGCTACAGTGGAAAACACAAAGATTATAGCTAAAATTTCGGAGACAAAAAAAAATAATCCCCTTTATTTTTAAAATCCACTATAAGTTCACCCCTGAAGTCAGTTAGGGTAAGGGAGGCAATTAATCTGGACGAATTAGTCCGAAACGCACTCCTTAGCTTAGCTCCAACCTCTACTACTTCATAACCCTGTGAATGTTATACACTCACAAACTATTACCAGCGTTAGTATTACAAAATCAGTAATTAACATATATTCCGACACAATTAACCTGTTACTCAAATGTATATTGCTTAAAATGCTGTGGAAAAACAATTATTAGTTGTGTGGTCAGCACGCCCTTAACAGATCGTTACGTCTAGGGGATAAATTATTTTTTAAAGATATAATCCACAAAACAACACACTCTTACTCTATATCAGAATACAGAAAGATTACAGACGAGCTACTATTTGTCGTCTCGTCTTCCTATTCAAAGTTCAAAATCCCGATAGACGAGCGCCCATTTGTCGTAGATTTTTTGATAGGAAATTAAGACTTTGGTTGGTCCCTTCTGAATAGATAGAATCAGTGATAGCTGCAGTGAGAGTTAATACAGAAATAGATCTTTCCACGAGTGCAGTGGTAGCGAATCAATAGAACGGTCCCCTGGAAAAAGACAAGATTCTTCTCTCTCTCTCTCTCTCAGGCCTATCTTCTACGACACTTATGTAAGAGTCGGACAGACTATTGACAACATATGCTAATATGTAATGAACATACCACTCACGTGCACACACACCAGTGTCAACAGGTAGACACACAGACGTGGGAAGACTATCAAAATGATTACATATATATATTCTGAACGAGCTGACCAACACGCTGCTTTTAGTTTCAAAGGGAAGTTTTTATTTATCAGCTAAAAATTTCCTCACAACACATAAAATTCATCAAGAAAAGAAAATAAACATATACACGTGGTCAAAACAATAATCAATGAAATTGCTACAAGAAATGATAGACCCCAATATGATCTCATCCCCTCAAGGTAAGCCCACAGTCCCGTTATGAGTAAAGTGAAAGCCAGGAGATTCAATGATACATATGAGTTTGTCTAATAATTTTTCTTTCTTTCCTCGTAAACAAATATGAACCGACTTAGATGTAGTAGGTTTTAACCTGAGGGAAGTCAAAAAAAAATCTTGCATTGACAAAAAGTTTCATAAATGGAATTACAAACATGGGTGAAATTCACATACCTCACACCGTCTACTTTCACTCGGTTCTTTCATCAGGGCCCTGTACTAATTACATACGTGATGTAGCTTGCCGTCTGGCGCAACCTTGGTAACATTCACACCCTTTGTCTGTTCTGTCGTTCACTGAAGCGGATCCCAGCTCTACAGAGTGGTTTGCTGGTTTTGGTTTTTCTCAGAAATTTCTCCGGGGAGCATCAGCTTCAGGCGTCAGCTATTTCAGACTAAAGTTAGTGTATCTTGACTCACGAAGTAAGAATTAGGGTTAAGCGAGCACACAATGTCAGAACACGAGGTTTCCCTAAATTAGGGAAAATGACCGGTGGACAGCTTCTCTCAACAGATAATCAGGGTTCACCACACATTTGGTCAAAAAGATGTCGGCAAGTTTAATGCTATGAATAATGTTACTTGCCACAAGGGCTGTACTTTAGAATATCGTTTCTGGAAGGACTAATTCAGGCACACTGGGCCCGTTATTTCAGTTCACGTTAAAGTTCTTGAAAAGCTTACGACCAAGTCGTTAAGGGAAAAGTTTTTTTTTTTTAGTCTTCACAGGATAGGTTCATCAGTACGTAACGCTGGTATAGTTAGGTTACCACAGAAATCTCTCAAACACAGAATTCCTAAGAACTAAACCACTTCGATCAAACTAAAGGCCATCTCTTTTAACAGAGATTTTTAGAAATCGAACGAGGCTTGTTCTAGTCTTGACTGCGAAGTTACTGAGTGATAATGAAATCTAGCTCATTCTAGCATATATGAAAACCCAGACAAAGAGATGAACGTTTATTTCGCAAAACGAAATAATCTCCCCTTTCTCATAACAACTACGTAACTAGAAGAGGCTGTCGTAAACTGCCACTTTCTGCGTGTCAGTTGCGAAATCTCAGACAACCTGTCTCCAATGCAGGGCAGTTTTCACACTACAGCTGACCATGGCCCACAGTGAGCGCCGTGTCAGTTTGGGATTTTTCAGACAAATGTCTGAATACTGACCGGTGCAGATGTAAAGTATCACACCTCACCGGGACTTATGCCGAGAAGAAGCTCGCGCGCTCGGTGAGAATGTAGACGATTGTCTACGTCCTATGTTCAGCGAACCGACTTATCACGCCTTCTGACGCCCTGCAGCCCTGACATCTACGTAATATCGTCCTAGCGCGATTCTCAGTTTTGAGAAAGAAACAGGTAAAGTTTGCGAGTACTGAAGAAAGTATTTTTCGCAACCGAGTGATGCGAAAAATACAGGAAAAACAAGTATGGAAAGATAATAAAATAAAAGGATGCGCGTGAGAGAATAGGAAGAAGATCTAGGCAATTTAATGACCATAACCTATGTGACATTGAGTATATATATATTTAAGGATCCACGAACAGATATCAGAGTTATTGAAGAGATTATAAGGCCAGGATTTGTGTAGGCCAGATTACTTGTAGACTGCAGAGCGGACAGTCTTTTGAGTATATATAGATTTAAGGATCCATGAACAGATATCAGTTATTGAAGAGATTATAAGGCCAGGATTTGTGTAGGCCAGATTATTTGTAAACTGCAGAGCGGACAGTCTTTTGAGTATATATATATTTAAGCCTGTGCGGCGTTTTGGTAACTGCAGAGTATGCAGTCGTTGAAGTATTCATATAGATTTAAGCCTGTGTGGCGTTTTGTAACTGCAGTATCAGCAGTCGTTCTGGTGGATTTACTGATGTAACATTAGAACTGCGATGTAAACAGGGTTTACATCATACTGAACAGCTGTGACATTCTGCGCAACTGATTATTATTGATTTTGTGTATCCTGTTGTACCTGTGTAGTGTATCGTACCGGATTGATGTTGCTGTGTGAATAAATTATGTGCTGTCAATTGGAAATGAACACTAGTCTGATTCGTTGATCTATGCTTGACAGTACAGGGTGAGTGACTGTACCCTCCATACCACTCACTACAGACTTTATACACAGGGACAATACAGAGCTAACCCATTTATCATCTGCTCTGTGTGGGCGCATGTACTACAACAGTCTAATCACTTCAAAAGGGATATATTTTACCAAATATACATTAACAGTACCAATTACCCTGGAAGTAGACTTTATTATCAGCCTTTGTTATCAACCGTACATTATCAGTGTACTTTATCAATGACTATATCTGGCAGCTCACGGTACGTTAGCGTGATCAGTAAGTTGTAAATTGAATAATCCAATAAAAATGACTATATCTGCAGCTCACGGCACGTTAGCGTGATCAGTAAGTTGTAAATTGAATAATCCAATAAAAATGACTATATCTGGCAGCTCACGGTACGTTAGCGTGATCAGTAAGTTGTAAATTGAATAATCCAATAAAAATGACTATATCTGGCAGTTCACGGTACATTAGCGTGATCAGTAAGTTGTAAATTGAATAATCCAATAAAAATGACTATATCTGCAGCTCACGGTACGTTAGCGTGATCAGTAAGTTGTAAATTGAATAATCCAATAAAAATGACTATATCTGCAGCTCACGGTACGTTAGCGTGATCAGTAAGTTGTAAATTGAATAATCCAATAAAAATCACTATATCTGCAGCTCACGGTACGTTAGCGTGTTCAGTAAGTTGTAAATTGAATAATCCAATAAAAATGACTATATCTGCAGCTCACGGTACGTTAGCGTGATCAGTAAGTTGTAAATTGAATAATCCAATAAAAATTGTCAGTGCTTTTTTTTTTTTTTAAGAAGAAAATGGTTATTTGTTTCTGTGGGTCTGTTTATAAGTTTACACTTTTTGTGTGGTTCCCCCCTCCCCACAACGGATATCATCTCTATTGCAAGTCAGTAGTGTAGGTAGAATAACCGTCAGTTTGTGGTTGTGTTTTTTTTTAAATTTCCTCCTTGATTTTTTTTTACCTTGTCCAAGCAGGCCTATAAGCCTTATAACAAATGCAAGTCAGTTGTGTAGGTAGAGGACACGTAGATTTTTTTGTTTAATTTCCTACTTGTTTTTTTTTTAACCTTCTTCAAATAGGCCTAAACGTCTTATAACAAATTTCTACTCTACAAGATGCTAATGAAATATGGTATGTACAAGAGTGAACACGGTCATATTGCGCACTGCTATACGGGGCTGCTCGGTCACTGCCCACCACTGCGAGCGCTAACATCGCCCTACGCGCAAAGTTTAACAAACGAAGTTTTTTTTTTTTTATTTTAAATTACGATCTCTCGCGGAACCCCTAGCGACTTCTCACGGAACCCTAGGGTTCAGTTGAACCCCAGTTGAGAAACCCTGCACTAGATTATAGAAAACAATAGCTTAAAGACGTCACCGTGTTTCGCTAAAACCGTCATTATTTGTCTAAACGGCGTAACCTTTATCAAGCTGCCAGGCTCGTTGGAAAGGTTCCAGATATCTACCTGGGACCAACAGGTGGTGACAGATGCGAATGTTACCTAACATTTACTCAGCCAACGTCTACCAGGTGTCCGTAGGACGATAAAATCTGGGAGAAGAATCAGCTGTGATATTAACAGGAAAACAGGAAAATGCACACGCAAAAACGATTGCCAAACGTGGGAATACGTGTAAAATTGGGTACAATCTGGAATTACCTTTCCAAAAATACAGAAGGGTTGAGGAAAGCTTAGAGCCAGATCACAGGTGTCGGCCAGGTGTAAAGGGCAGGCAAGGAATCATTTGCAGGGTGGTTGAGTTAAGTTGCGAGCACGTGTGATATTGAAGCGTCTTCGTTGAACTCCCAGGGGAGTCTGGCGCGCAGGTGATACTCAGGTGACTTGAAGAAACTCTATACCTTGTTTCCATTCAATGTCTTTTGTGCATAGTCTGAAAGCGATTTCTTCACGCCTACCTTTGACTTTGATATTTGTTTCTTCCACGCTGGCAGGTGGCCGGTCTACTTCTAACTCTGGCTTTCGAGAATCACAATCACATGTGTTTGTTATTTGGCAGAGGAGGGCGACGCGACCAAGTATCACGCGGATTATTGTTTTTTTTTTTTTTCCTTGCAGGTTTTGCCTTCTTGTGGCAAGGCACGTTGTTTTCAATCAAGACTTAAGTCCGGTGGTTAAATAAGATCGCAATTTGCAATTCACAAATTGGTACACCCTGTTAGCTTTAGTATAGGTTGTAACCGGGCTGTGTTTACTGCATCAATGTGAGAATGTGTGTCCGTCCGTCAGTTGGCCGGGTCAGTTCAGTTAATGGTGTTGAGCGCAGGTAAATATTTTAGACGTGAGCTAACTCTTGTACGTTCTGGTTCAAGTCGTTACAGGCCTTTCGCCTGAGGTGGAAATTCTTGACCTTAGTTTATTCTTCTTCCCAGTATTCGTTCGTACCTTTTTAGGTTTAGTGAAAAGCAGCCTCGTATAATGGTTTGTCAAAGGTGGATTCACTGTAATATTCCAAAGAAAACTCAGCAATGTAGAAAAATAAAATATAGTTTATTAACGTCATTAGAACAGCAATGTTATTGGCACAATGGTGAAGTACTTATTTCTTGCTTACACAAAGTAGTGAGTATCCAAAAATGAAAAAGATATATCCAACATGAAAATGTATCCAACAGAAGAACATATAAACTGGTCTACTTAAAAAATACTTGTCTAACTTGAAAAACTTGTCAAGTTAAAATAAACTTGTCTTGATAATCTCAAAGACGAAGTTCTGTAAAAATCCTCTCGCCTAATGAATCCTAAAAATCTGTAAAAGCCTGTCTATCGCCCACGTCTCTCCTTTTTATACTTGTCACAGACGAACTCAGCTGACCCTGAATCGTGGGATTCTACAGTACGACCCTTTGTAGCGACCCCTTCGTATAGCATCAGTGCCCCCGAATATTTTGGTAACTCTTCATCAAACGGGAATTTATTTTCACCTGGACTCATTGCTATGAAACCGTTCCACGCAGATGGCCAACACGTTGGCTGATTAATATGTGGACAGTTTATCTACCGGTCATTCTGGTCATCGCATTGATTTAAGGAAAGATTAAATCACGCCCACGGACATCGCCTGAGCAATGATATGAAGTTATTTTCATTAACTTGGGCAGTGGGGGCGTTGCCTACTTCAAACAGAGAGAGCGGAACAGGATCAAACAGATACGGAAGTGGTTTCAGGAACGTTGAGCGGGAGAGATCAAAGCAGTAGTGGTCCCGGAAACGAGACGCAAGCTTTCCTGGCGGAATTTTCGCACCTCTATGTTAAGCGCTAAACCGACCGCAGACGGAGCGAACGGGGGAAGATGTCGGATGCAACGAACGGGGAAACGGGAAACCAGGGGACGGCATCTCTCTTTAGTCTGTCGGTCAGATCCCCGAAAGTCTCCTGAGATTAAAAAAAGTGTCAACTTTCTCATGCCCCCCTCATCTTTAATTCCATTTTAAATATATACAGACCACTAGAAAGCCATGCTATCATTCAGTGCCAGAGATTTTTAAGATTCACTAGCTATTAGTAGAAAGTTGCTAGATTCCCATCTGAAATTGGTGGCTACAAATTGGAGTGTTTCTTTTCTGTGCACGGTATAATATATTTGTTAAAGTGATCAGTGGTCTAGTGCTTTCATTTTATTTCACTGGATTTTGTGTTTATTTAATCTATTTAATTAAATTCATCCCAAAAGTTCCAGTGGTAAATTTAATGATATATCTATTATAACATTTCCAAAAATAATAGATGTTTAAATGTTAAAGTAACTTTTAAGTCGCGAAGGAATTTATAATTAATAAATTTAGTTAAGTCCTATATATAAAGATGTGTATTTTAACCATTAGACTCGTGACGTGTTTTCTTAAATACATAATTAGATATAGCCTTAACGGAAAATTTATCGCGCGATAAGAATATTATTTGATTTTTGAAGTATGATTATGATTGTCATGGGTTTTATATCTTTTTCTCTAGAATGATCACCTTTGCGATCCCAGTATTATTAATAAATCATACAGAGAGTTTCCATACTCGGTTCTTAAACTTCCAGACAGTTTGATGAGACATTTTTTTAAATTTAATCTTGTGGCGGTCCGGTGCGGCCTAGCTGTCATAATTACATGAAAGAAAGCCTACCCAAGAACATTTAAAATATTATCATCAAATTTAAATTTCAATCTGTGAGATAAACTGGAAGATGAACAGTGCCAGTAGCAATAATTTATGTACGGCTCTAAATGTGAGAGAATACCGATTTACCTGACTGTGACCGAGCCTAGTTTTTCCTCACTGGATTAAAAACTTTACCGGTTAGTGGCTATCATCACGCACTGAAGGATTATACCATCACCTCATTTTTCACCCCTATGTCGATCTGCGTCAGTGCCATCCCATAGACTCTTTTCTTTATAATAAAACACAAGAACTCTTAGAACTTCAAGTCCGGCGATAAGCGGGAATATTTGCTCTCAGTGAAACCTCGCATTATCTGGGGCGGGACATAGAAGGACTAGACAGTTTCACATGTAAAGAGTTTAATTACTGTGTATATCATGCTATGGATTGTCTGATGCTGCAATCGGTAAGTGTGTGTGTATATGAGTGTGGATCCTAACAGAGTGTATGAATGACAGGAGATTTATTTTTGCAAAACCATTTGTTAAACTGCCTACCGGGTAATACGTTTTTCTGTATACCCGGCATTGTTCCTTTAAGTGGGATAATTTGTTAACTCTGTTTCATTCCCCCCCCCCCCTTTTTTTTCTTTGCTTAGTAAAGGGAAGACACAATTGGGATAACAGTATTTTAGTCTACCACCATACCTAATATTGTAACACCTCTTTCAGAGAAATTAACTTCATTGTTAGGTCGCATTACCTATGTTCCTGATAACTATCTATCTTGGGACTGGGTTTACATTTGTCTAATAAGCGGGAAGGGCTTAGTCGATACCAATCTTCTTTACCCCCATCCTCACCTTGTTAATTGTAGTTTCTGTACTTATGATAATTTTTATGTAACCTGTTGGATGTTGTGATTGAGTTTAATGCTAATAAACGGCATAAACATATATAGTACTGTGTTGGACTACAAAGGCCCAAATCCCTCATATTTGTTTGATAGTTGTATTCACGTCGTCTGTGTGTCTGAAGCACCAAATCGGTGTGAGCGCAGATGTGTGTCTGGAAAACTGGCAAATAATTGTTTGACCAGGAGAGTGGAAGAGAAGATTGAGAGAAACGATTTGTCGTAAATAAGTCTGTCTTTACTCTCCTCCAGCACTCTGTGGAGCATCATATTTAATCTCTACATTTCTATCACTGAGCTTTTTCACCATCATTCTACACTCTAAACCGGACTACTATTTCTAAGACTCTTTCTCTCAAAATAAATTTACGACAATACTATTTCTTCGTTTTTTCCGCCAATTTTCACACGATGCTTTATTTTTCACACGGTACAAAACATCTAAATTTGCACACGCTTTCTTAGCTTTTCGACTTTTCCCACACGTCTCTCACTCTAACAACGGAAAAAACCCAGATTAGCAACTTCTCACAAAACTTTCCATTCAAAAACATGCATTTACTATTATGTTGTTCTGGGACAGCTTCTCTCAAAGCCGTGAACTTTTCATGATACTGTGTTTTGTGCACAAATGTCTTTGTTCTGGGACAGTTTCTGTCAAAGCCGTGAACTTTTCATGATACTGTGTTTTGTGCACAAAAATCTTAACTGCTTTTAACGTTGTTATTGTATGTGGTTTTTAACACGTATTAATGGTAGTGTATGTCAAGCGGTCACAAGGGTTAGAGGCTAAATCCTGAAAAGGAGTAATCGTATATATCTGCTAGCTAGATGAAGTCCTGAAAATGACTGTCAGCTACGCCAACGCTGCCCGTACCACCTTAGTGTTTTGCGAACACCGTCTGTGGGTAAGAACCACGGGGAAGGTCAGTAGAGGTGTAACGAAAAGAGTGTACCGTAAATACAGTGCCGTCTTAAGGCATGGGCACACTGGGCAGTGCCCAGGGGCCCCACGATTCTAGGGGCCCCATGCTGGGATGCTGCCATATTGTTCAGAAGACATCTCTTGGCGGAGTGGATAATTACTCGATCTCTCGCTGGAAAGGCCTGTGATTCAAATCAAACATGACGTGGGTAAGTTGACGAATTCGTCATCTTACCCAATATGCGTTTTAAAATAGATTTATAGCAAAAAATTGCATCAACATTCATTTTAATTAAGGTAGAAATATCACAAATTCCTTAACACCATCGGGCTGGTAGGGGCCCAATGCATTGCTTTGCCCAGGGCCTACAATGCTGTTAAGACGGCCCTGCGTAAATTAAAAAAAATATATACATGCTGGAATGAGTTAAAATGAACACACGGTAGTTGCTATTTTGCAGCTGTTTCACGCTTTGTCAGAAAAAAACGGGATACAAGTGAAGTCACTGTCTGATTCTAAAAGTGCATTTTTGTACTTACCTACCTTCGTCTTGTTCTTCTTCTCATTCTTCTTCTTCTTCCAGTATCATGCATGGTGGCTTCAGCGATCGCGTCTATCTACCACTTCTAGTCTCCAGCATTATTTATTCATTCTGTTATTGACTTCTGTCCATGCCATGATATGAAACTGACAAGTATCTTCTATTTTTTGTCGTCCTGTGTCTTTTTTCCTTCAATCTTTTCTGTTGTCACGAAATACAATAGCTTTCATCTTTTCATAACAATACATGTTTAATGAACGTGGATTGGTCCTTTTAAGATGAGGAATATGCTTCCTTTGTGTATAGGCATCTTTCCTGACTTTCTCATTACTCTTTTTGGCTGTCCATAATATTTTTAATATTCTTCTGTGAAACTACGTCTCTATGGCCTAAATTGCTTTTTCTACTTGTTTATTAATTGTCCATGACTCACTTCCGTATGTCAGGATTGGCTCTATACAGTGGCGTAACTAAGGTGAGGCAGATGGGGCACATGCCCTGGGCGCCTAATTTGGGCGGGCGCCACTTTTATGGTTAAAAATGCAAAAATTTCCACTTCTCATTAATGAGAATTCCATTTATCCCACTTCATAATTATGTGTAGGCATGTGTAACTGTAGGCCGGTGATGATGTGCTGCAGAGATGAGCAAAAGACCAGTTGAGAGTTTGTGTGAAAGGCAGAGGTTGAAGGGAGTGAGTAGGGTTGCATGTGTCAGCAAAAAGTAGGAATTGAAGTAAAGGTGAGGCGCAGATTAAGATGTAAGGGCGAAAGTTCTGGGAGCATTGAAGGTTTTTGGAAGTGCTGGGCGTTGGGAATGAGGCTCAGAGAAGGTTGCATATTCTTGTGACGTCACGGTTAGGTGGCGCCCGCCTTTTGTACTATTTAGTTCCATAGCGGATTTTGCCGAAGTTCATTCCACAACAGTTTGTGCACATGGTATTCATCGCTGTCGTATTACGTCTTGCTTTGCCCTCGCGTTTACCTAATTTGTCTTTCTAGTATGTGTTTATTTTGTGGTTCTGTGACGATATTGTCTCCTCTACCCTTCAGTAGTGGTCCAACAATGGCCAAGGCTAGAGTATAAAAAATGAGGGTCTTCAAAGGTATCAGCCTTCCCACAACTTTTTGGCAGAGATATGAGATATAAATAGAAGAATGAAGCTTCTACTTCAGGGATCCTCACAGGATTTTAAAGAAAATCAAGCATAACAACTGAGATCTCTCAGCTGTCATGAACTTATTATTAACTCGCCCCTTCTGTGAGGAAATAACTGACTCGTATTTTCTGAGCCCCCAACTGAAAGTGGTTCAGCAAGTAGTAATTGATTCGCTATGTATGGTTATCTATTTTTTATAAAAAGAACCTGAGTCATACAGGTGAAAATTCACTCAATAATGATTAAATCGACTACAAGTTTATATTTACATTTAACAAGTTTAATAATTAATTATGAGTTAACAGAATAAAAATTTAAAAAGTTGTTTAAAAAAACAAAACGATTATATTAAATTTTGGTGGATAAGAAGAAAATATGAAATGTCCAATGGCTATGCTCGTATGCTACTCAGCTGATGGTGTGAGCCAATTGACGTCTGCTTCAGCGCCTGTTGGTTCCCACGGATGCTTTGGACTGGTCTTTCCATTCAATAGTCAAATCAGATGGCAGCAGCACGTCCCTTGCAACAAGACCGGGGTTGTCAAGGCATGCGTCTTCAAGTCCTGTCAGATGTAGGCGTCTAGCACCGACTGCTGGCAACTTGTACCACAGACTAAGAGGAAACAGTCTCTTTTTAAGAACTGAGTCTCCTGATGTGAACATCAGGCGACCTCTGCCTCCATCCACCACAACATCTTCCTCAGAATTGTTACCCTCCCTAAGCATTAATTTTAGTTTTAGACCCAGTGAGTCGGATGAAATTGCCTTTGGACAGCGGAAGACGACAATTTTATATATATATATATATATATATATATATATATATATATATATATATATATATATATATATATATATATATATATATATATATATATATATATATATATATATATATATATATGAGGCGTGTTCAAATGAAACCCGTCCCAGTGGCTTCATAACAAATATATGTAAGGTACGTCAGCAGGAGTAGTAGAATTAAATACAGCAATTGTTATGAAGCAAGTACTCACTGGAGTTCTTTAGAAATAGTCACCATAGGCATTCAGACACGCATCCCACTGCATGGGTAGACGGCGGATGCCGTCCGAGAAAAATGACTTTGGTTGCTTATTGAACCATTTGGTCACCGAGGCCCTGACGTCTGCATCGGAGTCGAATCGTTGTCCCTTTAGAGATTTTTTTAAGGGTCCGAACAAATGAAAGTCACATGGTGACAGATCGGGGCTGTAGGCTGGGTGTGGCAGAACTTCCCACCTTTTCCTTGCTAACGCTTCCTGCACAATGTTCGCAACATGTGGACGAGCATTGTCATGCAACAGAATCACACCACGCGAAAGCATGCCGGGTCGTTTATTCTTGATGGCTGTATGCAGGTTGTCTAGTGTGTCTTTGTAGCGGATGGCATTGATGTTCAAGCCAGGCTCTTTAAAGTCAACCAATAGAAGCCCTTCATGGTCAAAAAATGCGGTCAGCATAACCTTACCGGCGGAAATCTGTGACTTGAATTTTTTGGGTTTTGGTGATCCGGGATGTTTCCATTGCATGCTCACTGTTTTGCTGCACGGCTCAAAGTGGTGGCACCACGACTCATCGCCTGCCACTATGCGCAACAGAAATGCATCACCCTCTGTTGCGTGCATATTTTGACGCACATATTACAAAAATCGATATGGCTATTTAATATGGAAAAGATATAGACATTCATTCATTTGTGTATGAAAATGCTGTCTATGGTAAATGGAGTGTAAACAAAAGCAATGGTCTAAACGGAGATCATAATTTGGATAGATCTCGTTACGACTGTAGATCTCAATATGAGTCCACTTAAGTTTATTGTCACATGATTCATAACTGTTAAATTATATACCTACTTTGATACAGTTGTTCCTATGTTGAAATGGGTACATATATCTAATATATCATATATTGATTGTAACACTACTTAGCGGTTCATTGATGTTTATTCACTGCTGATCTTTCAATGTTTTTTTCGTCTTGGATGATCATGATGTTAAGATATCTTAGATGAAATTTATGTATAAACTAATGTAGAAATTGTGTCATTGCTAATATTGTAGTATGCGTTGGTGACACCTCTCTGGAAATATTTATACTTAGAGAAGTACTTTCTCTAAGGTCATAAAACTTATGCTTATCATCTGCGCATTGTTATTGGTGCGTTGTGAGCCTATTGTATGTTGCTCCTAGATGTATTTCAAAAAAAAAAAAAGTATCATTTTTTTCCCGAGGGGTGTGGTAATCTGTTGCGTGCATATTTTGACGCACATATTACAAAAATCGATATGGCTATTTAATATGGAAAAGATATAGACATTCATTCATTTGTGTATGAAAATGCTGTCTATGGTAAAGCTAGATAATTCATGATTGATTTACACTTTTGATTATAGGAGTAATCGTTCTTGATATTAATTTGGCGCATGGATATTGCACTCATGTCCGTACTTATTTGTTAGGGCCAGAAAATAGATTAATTTGCTTATTATGTTTATGGCCTGAATTCATATGTATTACATATTATTAGTACAAGTAGAATCAGTCCTATATTGTATATTTTGGATGGGTAGGCAGGACTATATTCTTGTTATGCCGCTCTAGCGGAAGTAGGAGTTGTCTTGACAAGTCGTGATGAGTTCCGATGTACCGTTTACAATGGCGGGTACGCATTTTCTAGGGCTGGTACATTCTTCAGTAAAAATGATTTATGAAGTGATTTTTCTTCTGTAGGAGATTGTGTCTCTACTAGAGTTTGTGTTAGAGACTCTCCTAATGTACGGTATCATGTATGATTCGGACTCCAGGTAATTCCAGACCCTATTTTTGATGATCTCATGTCGGTTAGACCTAGCTGGAATTTTGGTGCTTCGCAACGCTAGGGTCATGTTTGTATCGACGAAGATGACGGGCTTCCATACAGCAGTTATGTCTACGTGAAGTAACTGGATTACTGTAGAACTGTATGGAGAAACTTTAGGAAATCATTCATATGCATTTCAAATTAACTTTGGCTTATATATACCCTCCTGTGAGTGAGTGAGCGACAACTCAGGAAGGCGGCCATGTTACATTCCTGTCATCATATTTTTGAATCACTGTCCAAAGAACGGGGCATGTATCTTATTATTCGGACAGTGGCAAGGAGATCTCAATTTTGATAGAAACCCCTTTTCGTGGTTTCATAATATGATATAAACTATGAACATAAAGCAACTTTAGTTACTCACCGATCCGCCTTCACTGACGCGTTTAGTCAGATAGGGGATGCGGCCATAATGTATCATGACATTGGAAGCTATTGATGTACTACCTATTATTTATGAATGTGTCATGACATGGGATCTACTATGTATGCCTGCAAATTGATGTCTCAACATATACCCATGATTTACTCGTTATGTCCCAGTGTGTGCGTCTAAATAAACTGTGTAAACAAAGATTCCAGCAGTCTGCATTGGTGCCTTGTAGACACAAGTGAATGAGTGCTTAGATTGGTCAGAACACGAACAGTACACCATTCGCGTTAATCACACTCTACACTTCTACCCCATATATACACCATCCTGCGTCGGTTGAATTGACCAAGTTTAGGGCCTGCTTCCCCTGGAGCCTTAGAGGGAAACTACTGCTTACAGTTGCCTTTGCCTTCCCTAACTCAGGACTAGGGTGAGTTACCCATTTACAGCTGGGTAGACTGGAGCATGCCTGATCTCAACAACTCTGTACACTACAATGGACATATACAGTAGTGGCACCACAAACAACATGCTACAGTGATTGATAGTGGAGCTTTACAGAAGAAAGAGATCACACCACTCTTTACAGAGGTTTACAGTACTTTACAGTGAGAACTTTACACCCTCCTCTTCGTAACTCAGCAGGTGGCTCAAACTCCACCCCATGCGTTCTTCCTTATGGCGATGGCTTTTTCTGTCGCAACAATATGCACCTGACCTGGCCGCAGAAGACCTTTCGTTAACTGACGTCCTTCTCGAAACATTCGTGCCCAGTCTTTCACTGTAGTCTTAGACACACTTTTGTCACCATACACTGCTTTCATTCGGCGATGAATGTCGGCTGGTCGACATCCTTCGGCTGTTAGGAACTGGATCAGCGCTCGCTGATCGACCTTGGATGGATTCCGTATCACACCGGCCATTATTTTAACGGTCTGCAGCACAATGAATACTAGGAGCATGAATACTTACACACTTGTACATTCGTATGTGCTTATTACGTCAGATGTGACGTCATCATGCTCCTCCTACAAATGTCCACTTCGCGCAGCACGGGCGGGTTTCATTTGAACACTCCTCATATATATATATATATATATATATATATATATATATATATATATATATATATATATATATATATATATATATATATATATATATATATATATATATATATATATATATATATATATATATATTTATATATATTTATATATATATATATATATATATATGTATATATATATATATATATATATATATATATATATATATATATATATATATATATATATATATATATATATATAAGTACATATAAAACTGAAGTGTTAGTATAATGAATATATACACCATGATATCATCGTCCGCTCCCTGCCCTGCTCTCCGTGGAGCCTGGGTCCACCTCTGCTATTGGTTCCTTGTGAGGAAACCCGCACGAAGCAGTCACAAGCTCTTGCAGTGGTGGTTCATGTGTCAAGTTATTTGCAGTAATAAGGTTGCCATCCTCATATGCCATTGTACATACACAAGCAAATTATACATGCCAAAATGCAAATATAAAATGATAAAATGTAAATAATACAACTTACCCCCAGTTTTTTTCGGGCAAGCGCAGATTTGTGTGTGCATAAAACGTCAGAACAATGTCTGACAACTGTTTAAGATGCTGTAACTTTCAGGTGTGTTAGATGTCTAAATGAGTGCACTTGAAGTTGGATCCTAGAACTTAAAGCGCAAAGTGATTTCTCTTGGATTAATCTCTTCTTATCTTAGAATTCACGTCCAGTCGCATGGCCTGTCCTATGTTTGGGTCCTAATATTCCGTGTTCCTGGCTGTCTATGATTTCTTCTTGACGGAATTGGAAGCCAGTGAAATAGCCTTACACTGTTGCAGAATACAAGCGAAATTTTCGCCTACACACCGAGTTGCTACTTAAAGGAGAAGTCCAATCAGAAGCAGTCTATCCTAGCATCTCAAACGCCAAACCAATTGCGAATAAGTGTCTGATTTTGGTAGGGATTACCCCCCCCCCCCCCCATCCGCCCCAACTACCCTCATGTAGGACATTACTACATGACAAGATAAAATATTGCCCTGTACATGTGATTTTCAAACTTCATAACCATATAAGGTCCTGCTTCTTCCGTTTCGTCTTCATGATTTCAAACTCACTACTTCACTGATCTAACATTATAATCTCCTCCAAGATGTTACTTTCTGGTAGTTGATTATCACACCAAATTCTCTCTGCCGGAAGTATTGCGTCACTGTCTGTGCCTCTTCCGAAGTTGTTTTAGTTATGCAGGTGCTTTAGCATGGAATTCCCTACCCAAGTCTGTCAAAACTGATAATTACATCTCATTCAAAAGACATCTGTATTCACATGTCATGAAATCTTGTACACACATTTAACGACAATTCTGTTTCAGTTATTTCAACGTTTCCGTGAGCATTTAACTGTCATTGTAATTTTTTCAATTTTAAATTGAATTTTTAATATTAAGTAGCTTTATTGCTTGAGCTCTCTCTCTCTATCTCTCTCTCTCTTTCTCTCTCTCTCTCTCTCTCTCTCTCTCTCTCTCTCTCTCTCTCTCTCTCTCTCTATACCTCTCTCAATGTGCGTGAATGACTATGAGTAAATGTACTTGTGTATGCTCAGTTTCTGATTGTGATGATACTATTAATTAATCCTGTCTGAAGTTGTTAATATTTTAATTTTAATTTGTAAAACGCTGAAAATTGTATTGCATGGCAGAAATGTAAAAAAGGCAATTATGCCTATTTCTTTACCCTGATGAAATAAATATTTCGTTCGTTCGTTCGTTAATCTTTACCAAGATTGTTATCCTCCTACATCCCAGTGAGATCGACTGTGTATTTGGGGACGTCATGTTTGCAAACAAGCACCTTACCATGCGACAACATGGTTTCGTGCATCTTCCCAGACAAAAAGTCTGGGTTAACAATAGGAATGTCGCTCAGCGTAGACTGTTACTTCGTCTGGAGCTGGCGATAAGCGAAAAGTCAATGTGGCAAGTTCGCTTCTTCGCTAAGCATCGCCAATAACAAAGGAGAAAATAACCAGGAGAGATGGGTGGGTAAGAAGTGTGACAAGATGTGATAAGAAATCCTTGAACGATGAAAGCGAAGACAACGAATACTGGAAGAATTAGCACGAAAAAGGAATCGCAGAGTGAAGACCAGAAAGAGAGAGCAAACGTATACTGAAGCACATTAAAAACGCACCACCTGTATAATCCAGGAACAGTGTGTGAAATGTAAAAATAAGTGCGTACAAGTTTACATATTTGGAATCTTTATTCATTTTCCTATGAATCCATGCTGGTCATTAATTTGTACATTTGATTGTTAGGAAATTCATTGCATTCTGTGCAGGCAAGGGAGAAAAACAAAAATACAAAAAAATGCACGTGCGTTATCCTGCTGGAGAAGCTGCAAGTCTGGATAAATTGTGAACGCAGGAGCAACCAGGGCATCCAGAACCTCATCTCGATATGTCACAGCATTAACATTTCCACGGAAGACGTGAAGAGGCAAGCGATGGTGAAAACTGAATCCTCCCCAAATGTGAATACTGCCACCTCCAAATCGGTTGACACAGCAATCTGCAAAGCGCTCTTCACACCGTCGCTAAATCCGCATACGTCCATCTGCAAAGGATATGTTGAATCTGTTCTCGTCTGTGAATAGGACAGCATTCAACTGCAGTCTAGTCCATCTGATATGTTGCTCTGCCCATTGCAGGCGCTGCTAACGATGTCTGTGAGTCAAGTTTGGCCCAACATAAGGTCGTCTTGCAGTAAGGCCTGTATCTCTGAGTCGTCGTATGACTGTCATTCGAGAGACTTGCCCATGTCTACCCACTATTGCTCTTGCTGTTTGACTTGCCGGGAGAGTCAATTCCTTAGTTGACTCAGCACAATATGACGATCTTGCGCAGGGGTAGTAACTCGTGGTTGGCCACTCCGAAGTCTATCCCGGGCACTGCCAGTGGTTCCGTAACGTTCATTGAGACGTACAATAGTGCTGTGGTGGCAATTCATCCTTCTGGCAATGGCCCGCGAGCTCATTCCGGTCTCCAACATACCAATGGCTCGTTGGCGGTCGTTTTCAGATAGTCGTGGCATTTCAAGCACATGTACTGGGTGTTTTGTCTCAACGGCCTTTTTATACCGAGTATACTGCCACAACGCGTACACATTTTCAGGGTCATAGCTGTTGAGAATCGTGTTGCACGTGTAACTTTCATCGTTTTCATGTAGTCTGTACACACACCCATGGGTTGAATCTTGCACTTTCCATTCCAGCAGCCATTCGCTCTCTACCGCATGGCAAACATGGGGAAAATCCATTCCCACACTTTTTTTGCCAGCTTCTCGGCATCAGTATATATAATAGTGGTGCGTTTTTAATGTGCTTCAGTATATTTCGTGACTGTGTGTGCAAATGTGTACATAATACGATTATAAGCGACGCCAAATTCTGCGCAAACGTCGGCGTGCTCTTACGATATCGAAAGTTTTGAAATGACCACGTTTGGAATTACTGCCACTGACTTCAGTTTAAACAGATGTCCATTCAATTCCCACATGAGGGATCCTGGGCATGAGCGTTTGGCGTGTTTTCGCAATTAATTCCACCTGCAGTTTGGCAATCCCACGTGTTAGTGTTGGATCTCCCATGTACGCTCTTTCTTGCATAAACTCCCCCCCCCCCCGCACATGGGCACTGTGCCCCACATGTCCTTGTTTTATTTGTCTCCTTGTGTAAAGATCTAGTTGACCCTGTTATTGGTTCAAATCTGCGGTAGGCAACCAAGAAACTGTGGGGATCTACTTTAGAAATACTGAGCTCTCTAAAGATCTACCCTTATAAAAATCTTGTCTGATTTAAGGTTTCAGAGTATTTAGATTTAGGAATAAGTGTAACACATGTAGGTAACCTCTACCGGAGATCATCCTGCGATTCTATCGAAAAAGTTGTGGACAAATGACAAATACATATGTTATCAAAGGTTGAGGTGACATTCAGGGAAAGATGGCTTTCTCATATTATGTAGATCAGTGGTTCTCAACGAGCGCCATAGTAGGGACCATGCCATATTGTTAGAGTGCCACAATAAAATTGTAAAGTATCTTTTTATCTGCTAACTGCGACTATAAGTGGTGGTGGGGGAGGGGCCCAGAAGTCAACGAAGCTCAGAAGTGGGCCATGAGCAAAAAAAAAGGTTAAGAACCTCTGATGTAGATTATGAATAAAGTAAAGGTTTGTAAGTTAGCTCGTGGGTTTTCGCTTAGAACGCGGAACAAATTATCTTCATTGTTGAGGATATCGCGCTTTAAATGCCTACAACGGAGAGCCTGTTTGTGATCTCCCTAATTTAAATATTTCTGTTTTCCCCACCATCACCTAAAGATCTACCAAATCATCCCCTGTGAACTACCAAGAGACGCAATCGAACGGTTGCCGACCCCTTGTTCAAATTAGCGCCGCCAGCTAAACAAAGTTAACAAAAACACATACTTTAACATTTCTTTCTTGCCTGACATCCCTCATCTGGTCCTATGTAGTTCCCGGGGAGGGGGGGGGTGTCTGAAGCGATAAAGAAAGAATATGTTTACTGCTCCCTCAGGCATGTCGTACATGGCGACTATTAAGCGGTTGTGCATGTGGCTGGCAACTTCCTCATGTAAAACAGGTTGCCACAGAAACCACTGCCGAAAGATCATGTGACTGCTTGGTACAGGCTTCCTGAAAGTGGACCGACCAGCTGCAGTAGTGGTTGCATACTATGTAACGAGAGCAAAGAAAATGTATGTCTTGAGATGTGGATGTACAAAAGGATGGGGCACATCTCATGGACAGAGAAGAAAACAAATAAAGAGGATGTCATACCTTCAGATGTAGTCATCTTTTATGTATATACAAACATGGCCTAAAGACTTGCATTTAAATAGGCAGTATTGAAATTATAAACGACCCCCTGCTCCCACAGTTGCTTAACTACAATGTAAGGGCCCCCCCCCCCCCCGGGAAAAATTAAGCGGGGCTCTCCTAGTATATGGGCTTGGAAGATACTAGCTATAATAAATACTAGCAACAACCCGTCAAAATTGGCAGGTTTGTAATTATAGTGTGTTGTTTCTGTTACATGTATTACATTGCTGCTTCTTCTATAGTCTCGCTTGCTCGCTGTGAATGACGCGATCGTCTCTTCCTTTTAGCCATCTTATCATTTTGATCCATAATAATAAATATGCAAGAGTTAAATCCGTTTCCCGAATCAAATTGGACAGAAGAGTATCTTGATTGTCTGTTGATTTAATGCACACTTTTGCTGTTTTCGCGAGAGTACTTATAAGGGGAAACAATACAATTATTGTCTAACTTTCAAACACAGTTCCACCCCCTTAGCTGTGCTCGAAAGTTAATGCACTCTCTCGAAAATAGAAAAAAGTGCGCAAACGACGGTGTGCAAAGTGTGACAGACCGACCGACCGAAGTACCTTACGGCGGGAATTATGGTATTGGATACGATAAATCTGTATTTAAAAAAAAAATTTAACTACTTGCTTCATAATCATCATCGCGATTATTATTATCATCACCATCAGAAGCATAGGTCTTCCATAGATGTGTACCTGTCTTTCGGCATCTGCTCAAGGTCTTTCTATGTTTTTGTTATCCCTTCTACTTCCGTCTTCAGAAACTGTGACATGCTTAGAATTCAACACCGGAATAAAGGTTAGTAAAATAAGATATATCTAAAGGGAAGGATTGTCGTGGAATATTCTAATCCACATATATAAATTAAAAGGTAAATGTAAAGCTTAACAAATAAATTCTAATAAAGAAAAGAGCAATGGTAAAATAACAGTGCTGTCACAATAACTGTACTCGAAATCCCCCTTGTTTTATGCTTCGTCTGCAAATTGTAACGCTTTCACGTTGATAGTAAAAGCCTACTATATTATTACCCGCTTTCTTCAATGAAACGTGTGCTGTATTTCTTGGAAAAACATTTGAGATACGCAAGCTGAAACAATGACCTAAATTTAATATTTCATTCATCCCATACACAGCGTAACTAAAAGACAGATAAAGCAGGATAGAGAGAAGGGAGAGGCAGAAAGCCGAACGCATGCAAAATTAAACACGCGTCTCGCTATTAATGCCACCCCAACAAGCGTAACGCGATACACAATTACTACTATCACGCGTGTAAGGCCACATGCACTAACTTTTTCGGACGGACAGTGATAAAAACACTAACCTTCCCAGAGTTAGGTTTTAAAAAACCTGGAAAACGCTTATTAGAAAAGATAACATTAGATGGGTTTACGTTTGAAAACATTACAGTACCCAGACAGCACATCTTCGAAACAGGAGGTAGAAGAAATTGCATATTTTGAACGCAGCCAAGTAGCTCTTTTAAATTTGTATATTTGGGTTCCTTAGGGCTTGCTGACAAAGAATATGTAAAACGTTACGCAAATAGTCTAGGAATTAAGAAGTTATAGCCAAAATAAAATGATGGTGCTGTCAGACAACACCCAAAATCAGAATCGCTCAGTGGTAGATTTTTTAAAAACCTTACGTACGGAAATAGCCTACCATGTAAACTCCAAATTGATTGGAGCGCAACAAATATAAGACTAAACACGATTGGTCGGACTATAAATACTATCTTTGGTTGTTAGGGGAGACGTAGGAAGGTAAAATTTTTTCAAACACTTGTCGAAACGTGGCTCCATTGGCCAGACTCGCTGATATAATCACTTAGGAGCGTTAGTTCGAGACCACTAGTTCAAATAAGCTTGATAAAGCAACAGTGCGTTGAAGCCAGCTCATATTTTTGCTAAATAAAAGCCTGGAACATAAGCAGATGGGAATTTGTGCCAGTGTTTGTGCCAGAATTCATTGCTAGTCAACGTATCTGTGTTTATTCTATGAATTGTGGTAAGCTTGAAACATTCAGTATCTTTTAATGAAAATTGAATGTGAATTGTTAATTTATGCCTGTATATATGTGTGTAGTTCAGTAGCAAACATGATGTAAAGCCTATAATGCTCCAGCCTGAACAGAAGGTGTCGGAGGAAAGTAAAACGGCATGGAATGGCCAAACAGTACACTGACCCCTAGATGATTGACTAGAAAGAAATAATGCTGGAAGTGCAGAGGCGTAGTAACCATTAAGGAGGTTAATACTGGTATAAAGTATTTCAGATGACGCTGACAGTTGGCCTAACGCTCTGAACTCAATGTTTGTGATGTATTGTGCTCAGTGTAGAACTAGAGTATCAATTAGTTATGAAGTAGAAGGTACATCCTTCTTGTTTTCAGGGACCGTGGTCTTGATGGTATTGAGCAGCACCTGGTCAGAGCTTTGCTGAATCCAGAGTCGGACAGCATACTCCTTGGTCCATTTAGCTATCAGTGAGGTGTCTCCAGAGCACAGGGGAGAAATCGAGCAGAGGAGTCTTTTCCTGCCGCCATCACGCAAGATAAGCTGATGTGGCCAGCTGAGCTCAAAATTATGTACCCCCATCTTAAAATAACATTGTAACATAAACTTAAGAGGGGAAGTAAATTGTTTTAATATCAGGAACTGAGAACATCTCCAATACTAGTTCCAATAAAGACAAACCATTGAAGTCATGATGACAAATACCAACAGAGCTTAAACAAAACAAAACCAGTATTACCTCATATTACTACTACACAACTGACACACATAGGATACTTTTAATAATATATGTCACTACAATATTCATATTGAGAAATTCTGTACATATAACTTGTAATTAAAATTGATTGTGATTCCTGGTTCCCTTTGTATTTGAATCAGGACACATATTCATTCATGACAGCAATGAATACATATTGTTATTTGAAAAGTTATCAGTGACTCCTTTAAGATATCCTTGTAGAGTGTTTTATGTATGTGAGTGTCACAGTGTTGTCAAGTGTGGTGGAATAAATTAAATTGTTTACCTGTCTGTTGTTGTTAAGACTTACACTTCATCATACACATACCCTAGACATACAACGTAGTCATCACACTATTCCAGAATAATTCTGACTGAGATATATATATATATGTGGCAGCAAGTAAGGTTATCTATAATACACTACTCTTATTAGATATAGATACCTTCACAGCTGATCTCAGTCAGTACACTAAGTCCCATATAAATATTTATAACATCCCACTTCACCACATATATTGGGGTCTCGCTCTTGGGATTTTGAATCTTTCCCTATTAAAAATATTGGGGGTAATTCACTTCAGGGAATATAAGAATTAAAAGGTATCCTTGGGTGGAATTAAATAAGGTTGAGCTCACGGTGCCTGTGTTGTCCATTAGATATATATTTAGAGATTGAATTGTTGGTTAGACATTGTATAAATTTACCTGATAGACAATGGCGGACCTGGCCAAATTTCGATCTGCTGCTGTTCAGACTGCAAAAGAGTTAGGATTAGATGGGCAAGTTATGGTTGCCTATGTCACTACGGAATGTGACAAATTTATTGAACGCGAAGAAAGAAGGTTTGAAGCCGAAAGAAAGTTAGAGGCTGAAAAAGAAATTAAGAGGTTGCAGATTGAGGCTGAGGCTAAGAAATTGGAGGCAGAAAGAGAAGACAAAAGATTGGCTGCAGAAAGGGAAGAGAAGAAATTGGCTGCAGAAAGGGAAGAGAAGAAATTAGCTGCAGAAAGGGAAGAGAAGAAATTGGCTGCAGAAAGGGAAGAGAAGAAATTAGCTGCAGAAAGGGAAGAGAAGAAATTAGCTGCAGAAAGGGAAGCAGAAGAAAGAAGATTGACTGCAGAGAGGGAAGCAGAAAAGGAGGAGAAGAGATTACAAAGGGAACATGAGTTACGACTAAGGGAGTTTGAGTTTCAAGGCCATGCTCCTGAAAATGGTGCCAGTCCCTTTGCCTCTGATGCTACTGCTAGCCAGGGAGCCTCAACCTCAGCTATGAATTTTCATTTAGATCATTTTGTTGAGAAAGACGATGATATAGAGAGCTACCTAAATAGGTATGAACTATTAGCTGCCACGTATGGGTTAGAGAGGGAGAGGTGGAGCTTAAAGTTATCTCAAGGACTTCGTGGGGCAGCTTATGAAGTTTTTGCAAAAATGAGCAGAGGTGATCAGGAAAATTATGACATGCTAAAGCAGGCTCTTTTGTTAAGATATGAAAAGAATGCAGAATTTTATAGGAAAAAATTTAGGAATGCTAAACTACTGTCAGGTGAAACCTATCACCAGTTTTCTGCACGAATAGAGACATACTTGGAGAAATGGACTTCTCTGGGGAAAACCCAAGATCTTAAGGAAATGGTCCTTATAGAGCAATTAAGAGAGTCCATGGCTCCAGACATGAGAAAGTTTCTCATGGAACAAGGTGCAGAGAGGCTGGGTGAGTTGCTAAATGTTGCTGAAAGGTATCAAGCAGCTCAAGCAGAGGTAACAGGTAATAAAAAGAAACAAGTGGATAACTTTAGGGCACCACAGAACTTTAATAAATTTGATCCTTAGGATCAAAATAAAGGTAAGCACCAATTTGATAGGCCACGGTATGAAAATAAAAATAAATTCCCACAATTCGATGAAAGGAAATATGATGAAAGAAAATCTTTCAACCAAGGAAAAAGATGGTGTAAAAATTGTAAGATGAACAATCATGACACTGACCATTGTAGAAGGAAACCTCCTCATTGTGCTGCTATGACATCGGGGAAAAAGGAAAAGAAGGTCAAACCTGAAGAACTACAGGAACCATACCACCCCCCAGTGTGTGAAGATGTCATCTGTAATGGTGTCACTATAAGGTGTTTATATGATACCGGTTTAGATTACGATTCCGTTGTGAGTTCTCACCTGGTGCAGGCCGATCAATACACCACAGAAACAGTGGAGATTCAAACTGCAACCAAGGATGTAGCTACCATGACACTTCCCGTCGCCCGAATAAAAGTGAAAACGCGATATGTGGAAGGAATCATAAAAGCAGCAGTGATAAATGAGCCAATCTACCCTCTAATATTGGGGTGTAGATATGTCTTCTTGGGGAATCCCAAGAGACCTGTGATATTGGCAACAGTGCAGACCAGATCACAGTCAAAAAAGTAGGAGGATAATCCCATAAATACTCACCCAGATGAGATGAGGAAGGCACAGGCTGAGGACAAAACACTCAAGCCATGTTTCAAGAAGTTGCCCAAATCTCATACACCTCCAGGCAAGGGAGAGTTTTATATGAAGAACAAACTGATATATAGGAAGGCTGGATCTGAATCCAATGGTCACGGACAGCTGGTCCTTCCCACTTCATATAGGACTAAAGTGTTGGAACTAGGGCATGCGATTCCCTTCAGTGGTCATATGGGAATCAGCGCAACAGGACAGCGAATAGCTTGTCACTATTTCTGGCCAGGAATAACTGAAGATATCAAACGATATGTAAAATCCTGTCCAGAGTGCCAACGAGTAGCACCTAAACATTGGACTGCACCAGCAACTCTGGGGGAAATGCTCATAGTGGGAACACCCTTTGAGAGAGTTGCCGTGGATCTTGTGGGACCTCTCACCCGAACCAAGAGAAGGAACAGCTACATTCTGACTCTGGTGGACACTTGTTCTATGTGGGGAGAGGCTGTAGCCCTGTCATCGATTGATTCTAAACATGTGGCAGAGGCATTGCTCACAATTTTCACAAGGTTAGGCTTTCCCAATCAAATCTTGACTGATAATGGCTCTCAGTTCAAGGGGAAACTAACTGAAGAAGTTTTCAGGATCTTCCAGGCCAAACACTTCCATTGTAGTGTGTATCATCCCCAAGGGAACGGCCAAGTGGAAAGATTTAACGGCACATTGATGTCGATCCTGAGAAAGTTGGCACACGAAAAACCAGATACATGGGACCAGTACCTGCACGCCGCCCTCTTTGCTTATCGGGAGGTACCCCATAGTTCAACCGGTATGGCCCCGGCAACATTATTGTTTGGAAGGCCAATAAAAGGTCCACTCGAAGCTTTGTTAAGAACGTGGACTGATGAAAAGGCAGAGGAAAACATTACATCTTCATACCAATATATGAATGAGCTGACCACTCGTTTAAAAACTGGCTGGAAACTTGCCAATGAAAATTTGAAACAAGCCAGGAAGAAACATGCTGCCTATTATAACAGGAAGGCGAAAGACAGAAATTTGGCTGTGGGAGAGAAAGTACTGCTTCTTTTGCCCGGGAGTCAGAATAACTTACAGATTGGATGGCAAGGTCCATATACAGTTCTAGAGAAGGTGTCTAGAACAAATTATAAGATAGATAAGAAGGGGAAAGAAAAAATCTATCATGTGAATCTCCTGAAGAAATATTTGGAAAGAGAACATCAGGAAGAGACACACTTGTTGACCTTGTCCATCGCCATGGAGATGAAAAAGGAACCACTTTCATCATTTGAATATCCATTACACCCCTGTGAGACAGCAGCACAGGTGAAAATCAGTACACATTTAACGAAAACTCAGAAAGAGAGAGTGCAACAGGTTCTAAATAATCATGCAGAGGTGTTAACAGACCGACCAGGGCATACAAACCTATTGGAATATGATATGAAACTGATAGACCCCACACCTGTCTGTATGAAACCATATTCGATTCCGTTTGCTAAGGAGAAAGCTTTGAAGGAAGAGATAGACTATCTGTTGAAGGAAGGAATTATTTCGCACAGTGAATCTTCGTATAGTTCCGGTGTTGTACTCTTAAGGAAGCCCTCTGGAGAACATAGACTCTGTATAGATTACAGGAGACTGAATGCTATTACAGAAGGACAGGTGGATCCATTGCCGGATACAAATCAGCTGTTTGCCAGACTAAATAAAGCTAAATATTTCTCAAAAGTGGATCTGAGTAAAGGATACTATCAGATTCCAGTAAAGCCTGAGGTTAGACCATACCTAGCTTTTAGTACCTCAGAAGGACACTATGAGTTTAATAGATTGCCATTTGGATTGAAGAATGCGCCTAGTGTCTTCTCTAGAATGATGAGAAAATTATTGGACCCTCTGAATAATCCATGTATAACAAATTTCATGGATGATATCCTGATAGCAACAGAAACCTTTGAGGAACACATTGACTCTCTGAACATGCTGTTTAATCGACTTAGGGAGGCAAATTTAACAGCCCGACCAACCAAATGTTGCGTTGGATGTAAAGAATTGGAATTTTTGGGACACACAGTTTATCAGGGAAACATGACCCCTGACCCAAAGAATTTAGAGAAACTACAGAAAGCCCCGAGACCACAAACCAAGAAGGACGTGAGATCCTTTGTCTCATTATGTGGTTTCTACCAGAAGTATATCAAAAACTTTAATTCCATATGTGCACCGTTAACTGATTTGACACGTAAAGGACATCCAGATCGCATTACATGGACACCACAATGTGAAATGACTTACCAAGAATTGAAGGAAAAGCTCACAAGTAAACCCATTTTGAAATTACCTGACTTAAGTCAAGAATTCATAGTAAGGACGGATGCAAGTAATATTGGGTTAGGTGCAACTCTACTACAGAAATCAGATGCATTGGATGGGGAATTAAGCCCAGTGGCATAATGTTACGCACAAATAATTACTTTTTTTTCCAAAGTCTTTGTATGATCGTTTTTCGTATGTATGATCATTATTTGACTGAAATGCATGTTATATATATTTTATGGTCAAAGGGACAGAATCCGATATATCGATACTGCTATTTTTTATGAGTTTACCTCCTCTTGTATAGAGACACGTTCGGTCTATAATGTCTTGAACGAAGCGTGACCATATCTCCTTATTTGGTAGTATCAGTCAACTGTTGTAGATGTTTGAAACCTTTCTTAACGCTTCTGTTCATGTCCATAAAAGGCGCGACTGTGTAAGACTTTTATCTCGAATGTTCTTAGAATCGTCTTATTGTGAACAGCGACTCAGAGATTGTCACTCTGCGCATGTCTCGACTTGGTTGTCGTTTGTTGTTCCGCCCAGGTCGGGGAGTTGAGAAATGGACTGATTAGCGAGCGGACGCGACTGCGTCTTGTGATTCTCTGAGGGAAATACATTGTCTTTGTGAGTTAGTTAGCTAACTAGACTATTTCCCCGTATTATTCAAGCCTGCCTGGAGGCATATGTTCATGGTTGATTTTCCGAAATAAGGTAATTCCTCTTGTATCGAACTTTAGGCTATCATCTAGAGGTTCGTCATTTTGTCGCCTTTTTTGCTCGCCTGTGTGATTCAAAATGGAGAGGTACTTTGACTAGGATTAAGTCACCGGTATCTTTATACCTGAACTAGTTATATATCTATGGGTCGCTCTAGACCAACAAGACTATTGTCTGTGTTCCAGGATTCGTTATATCAGAGATCACGTCCAAGTCAGATGGTTAGACTTAGGAAGGTTATAAAGGTCGAGCTGACCTGTAATCCATGTATGCTACTCACGTGCAGACAGTAAACGGACGTATTGTATACATCTGATCTGCTAGCATCAGGAAGGAATAATTATTATTGTCTATGAACATTAAGGATCTGCAGCTGACCACGGTTGCAGAAGTTATATGTATTATTTATCAAGCTTCGCTATGATATTTGTTTTCCATACAACTATTGAGTATTGACTTCTACATGACTGTCAGTTAACATGAGTTTGAATGCTGCATTCGTTATACTATGCTGATGATAACATAAGTATCATGACTGTTTTGTGGCGTGCAATAAATGGTATAAACCTAAAGCGAAGTTACCATTTTATGACTCTACACGTCATGTTGCCTGTGGTGTACCCTGTGAACTGTTCTACTGCAACACACACAGCAACAATCTAAACCAGATAAGACACCCACATCTTGCATTGTAATACCTGGTGTCGATAGAGGTGGTAGTTTGACGGCATCCTAATTCCACCCTTATCACATATGCTAGCAGAAAATTGAATAAAGCTGAAATCAATTACTCAACTAGCGAAAAAGAATGTCTTGCAGTAATATGGGCAATAAAGAAATTCAATATTTATCTGTATGGGAAGGCCTTTAAGTTGCAAACAGACCACAAACCTTTATCGTTTCTAGCACAGGCTAGGCATGAGAACTCCAGGTTACTCCGATGGTCTTTACTTTTGGCTCCATATAATTTTAGCATTGAGTATATATCTGGAAAAACAAATTTGGGAGCGGATTTTTTAAGCCGCCATCCGTGTGATGAGAATCACCGCAAACCCCAGAAATAATAATAAATTTCTCTATGTGTATATAGAATAAAGGACTGACATATAATGTCTGTTTTAAGAGGGGAGATGTCGTGGAATGTTCTAATCCACATATATAAATTAAAAGGTAAATGTAAAGCTTAACAAATAAATTCTAATAAAGAAAAGAGCAATGGTAAAATAACAGTGCTGTCACAATAACTGTACTCGAAATCCCCCTTGTTTTATGCTTCGTCTGCAAATTGTAACGCTTTCACGTTGATAGTAAAAGCCTACTATATTATTACCCGCTTTCTTCAATGAAACGTGTGCTGTATTTCTTGGAAAAACATTTGAGATACGCAAGCTGAAACAATGACCTAAATTTAATATTTCATTCATCCCATACACAGCGTAACTAAAAGACAGATAAAGCAGGATAGAGAGAAGGGAGAGGCAGAAAGCCGAACGCATGCAAAATTAAACACGCGTCTCGCTATTAATGCCACCCCAACAAGCGTAACGCGATACACAATTACTACTATCACGCGTGTAAGGCCACATGCACTAACTTTTTCGGACGGACAGTGATAAAAACACTAACCTTCCCAGAGTTAGGTTTTAAAAAACCTGGAAAACGCTTATTAGAAAAGATAACATTAGATGGGTTTACGTTTGAAAACATTACAGTACCCAGACAGCACATCTTCGAAACAGGAGGTAGAAGAAATTGCATATTTTGAACGCAGCCAAGTAGCTCTTTTAAATTTGTATATTTGGGTTCCTTAGGGCTTGCTGACAAAGAATATGTAAAACGTTACGCAAATAGTCTAGGAATTAACAAGTTATAGCCAAAATAAAATGATGGTGCTGTCAGACAACACCCAAAATCAGAATCGCTCAGTGGTAGATTTTTTAAACCTTACGTACGGAAATAGCCTACCATGTAAACTCCAAATTGATGGAGCGCAACAAATATAAGACTAACCACGATTGGTCGGACTATAAATACTATCTTTGGTTGTTAGGGGAGACGTAGGAAGGTAAAATTTTTTCAAACACTTGTCGAAACGTGGCTCCATTGGCCAGACTCGCTGATATAATCACTTAGGAGCGTTAGTTCGAGACCACTAGTTCAAATAAGCTTGATAAAGCAACAGTGCGTTGAAGCCAGCTCATATTTTTGCTAAATAAAAGCCTGGAACATAAGCAGATGGGAATTTGTGCCAGTGTTTGTGCCAGAATTCATTGCTAGTCAACGTATCTGTGTTTATTCTATGAATTGTGGTAAGCTTGAAACATTCAGTATCTTTTAATGAAAATTGAATGTGAATTGTTAATTTATGCCTGTATATATGTGTAGTTCAGTAGCAAACATGATGTAAAGCCTATAATGCTCCAGCCTGAACAGAAGGTGTCGGAGGAAAGTAAAACGGCATGGAATGGCCAAACAGTACACTGACCCCTAGATGATTGACTAGAAAGAAATAATGCTGGAAGTGCAGAGGCGTAGTAACCATTAAGGAGGTTAATACTGGTATAAAGTATTTCAGATGACGCTGACAGTTGGCCTAACGCTCTGAACTCAATGTTTGTGATGTATTGTGCTCAGTGTAGAACTAGAGTATCAATTAGTTATGAAGTAGAAGGTACATCCTTCTTGTTTTCAGGGACCGTGGTCTTGATGGTATTGAGCAGCACCTGGTCAGAGCTTTGCTGAATCCAGAGTCGGACAGCATACTCCTTGGTCCATTTAGCTATCAGTGAGGTGTCTCCAGAGCACAGGGGAGAAATCGAGCAGAGGAGTCTTTTCCTGCCGCCATCACGCAAGATAAGCTGATGTGGCCAGCTGAGCTCAAAATTATGTACCCCCATCTTAAAATAACATTGTAACATAAACTTAAGAGGGGAAGTAAATTGTTTTAATATCAGGAACTGAGAACATCTCCAATACTAGTTCCAATAAAGACAAACCATTGAAGTCATGATGACAAATACCAACAGAGCTTGAACAAAACAAAACCAGTATTACCTCATATTACTACTACACAACTGACACACATAGGATACTTTTAATAATATATGTCACTACAATATTCATATTGAGAAATTCTGTACATATAACTTGTAATTAAAATTGATTGTGATTCCTGGTTCCCTTTGTATTTGAATCAGGACACATATTCATTCATGACAGCAATGAATACATATTGTTATTTGAAAAGTTATCAGTGACTCCTTTAAGATATCCTTGTAGAGTGTTTTATGTATGTGAGTGTCACAGTGTTGTCAAGTGTGGTGGAATAAATTAAATTGTTTACCTGTCTGTTGTTGTTAAGACTTACACTTCATCATACACATACCCTAGACATACAACTTAGTCATCACACTATTCCAGAATAATTCTGACTGAGATATATATATATATGTGGCAGCAAGTAAGGTTATCTATAATACACTACTCTTATTAGATATAGATACCTTCACAGCTGATCTCAGTCAGTACTATATGTGGCAGCAAGTAAGGTTATCTATAATACACTACTCTTATTAGATATAGATACCTTCACAGCTGATCTCAGTCAGTACACTAAGTCCCATATAAATATTTATAACATCCCACTTCACCACAAGGATCTCTGGTTTTCGGGACCCACTCTGATGCTGGGCCCACGGGACGTGCCCGGTAAATCCGGGAAGTAGTTAAGCCATTAACCAAACCCCATCAAATATTTTCAAACCGCATGCGCCTTCTCCGCGCAAAGGTCTATTCACATCAGTAGGCAATGTCTGAAATAGCACCACAAAAATATGTAATAGTATAACATAACCACCTGTCAAAGCCGATCCAGGTGTGCTATATGAGATTTGCTTCCATTTCTAGTCGACTGTTTCCCAAACAGCATTGACAGGTTGAGCAAGCCAGGCAGGGGATTAGTGAATGCAAGCAGTGTCAGTGAAACAGCCACGTGCTTCGATAATATTGTGATTCCTAGATTCACTACGATGGAATCTGTTAAAAAAATTCAGGAAAAATCCTCATCGGACTTTCTTCTATTTGTCATAGATAGATGGTCTGGACACGGCCCTAGTTTGATCTGAAGTTCTCCAAGACAGTGCTCCGCAACCACGACTGGTGTGCCGCGACGCCAGGAAGAATATACCATCATCATCAGCTGCCATCTCCACAATGAAGGTTGGCTGTAATGGATCTCCAACGTCTACTGTCTCTTGTCTTGGTGGTGCACTCTGATAGACTCTTTCCTGTCCATCTCTTGATGTTATCTTCCCACTTATAGCGCTGTCGTCCCCTTGCACGTTTGCTTTCAACTCTCCCTTCTATTATGGTCTTCTGCAAGGTGTTATGCCTTTTTATGTGGCCAAAGTATTTTAGCTGCCAAACTTTGATCTCCCTCATTAGATCACTTCTCATACCTAGATTTTGTAGGAACTCTTTATTTGTTTTCTTCTCTTTCCATGAGATGCGCCCCATTCTTCTATACATCCATATCAAGAGCCTCGATTCGTTCTTCCAATTGCTTGATCATTGTCCATGTTTCTCCACCATACAGTAGTGCAGAACATATAAAACATTTTTTGATTCTCAGTTTTAATTTGTGAGTTAACTGTTTAGATGTCAGTATATGTTTCATGTTGTTGAATGTGGCTTTGGCCATTCCTATTCTCTTCTTGATTACTGTTTCACATCTGCCATCTTCTGTTATTATATGACCAAGATATGAGTAGCTCTTGACTTGTTCCAGAATTTCCCCATTTATGCTTATCTTTAATGTGGGCTTATCGTCCGTTTTGCTAATTATCACAGTTTTTGTTTTCTCAATATTAATGTCCATATAGGACTGTTCACTTGCTTCACTAGTTCTTGTAAATCCTGTTCACTTTCAGCTAACAACACGGTATCATCTGCATATCTAAGGTTGTTTAGTGACCTTCCACTGATGTTCAGTCCTGGCAATTAAATTATCTGTTTGAAAATTTTTTTAGGTGTATAGATTAAATAGGCAGGGGGACAGCACACAACCTTTTCTGGCACCTCTTTTTATGTCTATGTTTGTTGAATAATTCCTTCCAGATCTTACTGGGGCAGTTTGCTCCCAATAAAGGTTACTGAGTATTCTTATATCTTTTCCACCAATACCTATGTCTTCGAGGCATTCAATTATTTTCTCATGATGGACTCTGTCAAAAGCCTTCTTATAGTCAATGAAGCACATGTACATACTTTTTGGGACCTCTGTAAATTTTTCTGCTAATATTCTTAGGCAAAATATTGCCTCTCTTGTTCCGCTGTTCCGTCTAAAACCAAACTGCTCTTCTTGGATTTCACTGTCTACCTTACTTTTTATTCTTTCCTGTATGATTTTGAGAAGTATTTTAATTGCATGACTCATCAGGCTCTTCTGATCTGAGAATGTTTGGGCCTTCATCAGAATCTGGTGATGGCTTTTAATCTCTGTTGTCCTCGAATAGTTCTTTTACGTACTCTGCCCATCTGTTTGATATGTCTATCTCATCAAGTAAGATTACATCATTTTTGTTCTTGATACAGCCTCCTCCTTGGCAAACTGCGACCTATTTGATAATTTCTTTATTTCTACATGCATATCTCTTGTCGTGTGCTTTGCTTCCATGTCTTCTATTTCCTTGCTGTAGCAAAATATGCGAGAATAAATGCTCAATTCAGTACGATTTAGGCACGGCCCGCAAAAACGGTTGTCTGACACGCTTTTTTGCACAGTGCTAAGCCTATAGAACGATTTCACGGAAAATGTCTGACACGCTTTAGTTTCGACAAACACTACTAATATTTAACTTTTGCCCAATCTGCTGATTACACTTTGTAGTCTAGCCTTACACTTAACTATTGGCGGAAGTATACCCCAATATAGCTATCTGAAGTAACACTTTCTGTCAACTTTGTAGCAAAACTAGTAGTAATTCTTACATTTTTTGGTAGTATTACACGATACAATGCTAACTAGTAACGCAAATTCTTTAACCCACCCCGTCTACCCCGCGTCGCTAACACAGTCTGCAACGCATATATTCACACTGCAGAAAAGCCAGCAACGCCAAACCACGCAAACAGTTTTATTTCCTCCTAATGGTAGCATTTCTGATGTAACTAAAACTGTAGTTATTTGAAAAATACATGCTCGCAAGATGAAAGAGAGGAAGATGGCGGACTTGTGTAAAATTTTAGTTGACGATGGACGATGACAAAAATTGAAAATTTTAAACCATTATGAAGTTCCCCATAAGAATTATATGGTAGTATGACGTAAAGTTAGCTGAGTAAGAATGTACTTTAAATAATATGATAGTCCCAGTAATAGAGAAGTTATTGAAGAAAAACTAATATCTAAGAACACACGACCAGACACACTGGCGTTCCTGCTCATGTTTTTTTGGTAACGTTAGGGGGACGCGAGCTGGAAAAAGAGGCAGGGAGGTACATTCAAATTCGCTTAGGGTGAACAGAGTATGAATGGGAAAGGGGAACGGTAGGAGAAATGTAATCCTAAACGTGATATCTTTTGTATTGGGCATGACTAAAGCAGACTGGCCAATCCACCACCAGTTATTCAAAATTATTTTGGGTTTTTCATTCAAACTGCATTTGAATTCAAGTAGTAGAACGTTACGATTGGCTAGGCTGGTAGATATTAGCAAAAGGCTTTGATTATTCATTGCCAGTTGAACTAATATTTTTATACAGATACGCTGAAAAACAGCTGTGTTAATTATAAACTTAAATAAAGAATCAAGTCACAGTCTGTACGATTCGGAGGAAGCTGAGGCCATTTCTTCACTAAATCAGCGTCATTTGTTTATATATTTCTTGATTGTGGTAAGGATATTTTATGAAAATTTACTATGTTTGGTCCAACTACAAAAGTTAGATACTGCTTTTGGGGAAAAAGTGAAGGACATGTCGGAAGCAGACATTGTTGAGTCCACACATTAAACGGTATCTGACTGATGTATGTTGTTATGATTATGTTGACATATTATTGTATTAAAATAGATTAGTAAAGCCTCTGTGTTCAATGAACACTGTTTACATGCCTGAAGCAAATATAAGTGTAAAGAAAAGAAGAGAAGATCATATCACAGGAAATGTGGTTACTCCACATTATTGTATGGAGGAAAAGTATGTGAACGTACAGTGGCGTATCTACTATAAGGACTTGAGGTGTGGTCACAACAAGGTGGGAGTCCTGTACGATTCGGGGCTAGTGCATTTGTAAGGCACGCGAGGCTGACCCCATACCTACATAGGAAATTAAGTGTTAGAATAAATGATCAGAGATAAAAGGCCAGGGTGTCCTTTTGTTGCAGAGGGTCTATGTTCCTGTTGCCGGCTGGTGACAGGAAACCTGCTGAGTGCTTATAAACGCCAACCAGTCTCCAACCAAACGTATATGCTGTTGAATATCCAGTAGGAGCTTTGGCGATTGTTGAACTTGAAATTTCTGCAACTACCCATCGTATTATCTTACAACAAGGACTCTCAGGTGAAGAGTAAAACCTCTGGGGCATCTCTGACATTTTCTTGTGTTTCAAAATATTACACAGGAATATTATGGGGGTAGGATGAACTACAGCCCTCATATACAGTGACTCTCCCGTTATATAAATACAGTCTTCTTCTTCCGTCCTTAGCCAACGACCGGCAAAGCAGTCAGTGGCCATTACGCCTAGTGGCGTCTTTAGTGAATTAGCTTCAGCCCGTTGGGATATTTCCTTAATACAGGAAGAACAGTTATAAATACATAATAACTTTTAGTTATTGGGCAGATTGTCCCAACATTTTAAATTGTTCTTTTTCTGTAAACTATCTTGTCTTTGTTTTCAAAGACCTGTCCACAAGCTATGAATGGACAGGCAAAATAAATTGTAAATACTTTTTTAAAAAGAAAAACGTAACTGATAGTTATTAATTTCTTTTATAGAAACTTAAAGTGTTTGATTGTTGTGTACCATCATTCATTTCTCCCCTAGACACTAGGTACACCATACACCATACACTAGAGCCAGAAGATTGACCGTGTGAGACGTAGGGAGGTAGCTGTAGGTTCTCTGCACATAATTCATCATCATCATTTATAGAGTCAGAGGCCTACTTTTGCTTGACCTCACACGGTTATAGCAGACACCTTTTCATTCTTTTAGGACACCATCATAACCTCCCCAGCAAAAAACGACTTTGCTACACTTGCATTTGTTTCTATCCACCGTTCTTTTGCTTGTCTACACATAGTACGCATGTCATTGTCTATCGTTTTATATTCTGGAGTGTTTTTTGCTCTCTTTCTTTCTGCCATCCAAATTTGATTTTTCTTAGGCTCCTTTTTAGGTAAATTTGCATTTGCTGACTGTATGCTTGTTTTTAAGCATTCCCATTTTGTGGTTACTTTTTCTTCTGGGTTTTCTCTTATTTACTGCACCATGCTTTCTGTCAGTAACTGTTGATATTTATTTTTGACGTCGACTAGATATTTTTGTTTTATATCTGGTTGTTTCAGTGCTGATATTTCTATCTGGGGTTCCTCCTTCCTTCTGTTTCCTGTTCCTATCAGCTTTATATTTACTTTGATGACGACCGGATTGTGATCTGAATTTATGTCGGCGCCAGGATGTGTCTTTGCACTTGTGACACTGTTCTTAAATTTATGTTTTATCATGATGAAGTCAATTTGATTTCTTGTTACATCTCCTGGGCTTTTCCATGTGTTTAATTTCCTTGGGTGGTGTTCAAAAAAGGTGTTACATATGACTAGCTGGTTTTCTTCACAGAACTGGATAAGTCTGTATCCTCTATAATTTCTTGTCCCTAATCCATACTGTCCTACTATTTTCTTGAATTTTCCTTTTCCTACTTTTGCATTCATATCACTCATTACTATCAACACATCTGTAGATTTTACTGGTTTAAGTGTGTGTTGTAGCTCTTCATAGTATTCTTCTATTTCTTCCTCGCTATGATCTTTAGCTGGTGCATAAGTTTGTAAGACTGATATGTCGAATGGCTTTGCTCTCATCTTTAGTAGCATCATTCTGTCATTGTGTGTCCAGTATCCACATACGTTTTTTTCTAACTCCTTCTTTATCAACATTCCTACTCCTCTTTCATGTTTTTCTCCTCCTGAGTGTATAAGCGTGTATCGGTCTCTTTTTATGTAGCCTGTATCCAATAGTCTTGCCTCTGCAACTCCTAGTATATCAAATTTCATGTCTGTTGCCTCTAATATTAGATTGTCTAGCTTTCCTTCTCCGTTTAGAGTTCTAACGTTCCATGTTCCTATTTGTAGGCTCCTCCTGCTAGTTTTTAGGTGGTCTTTCTCAGAATGCTCCCTTTCAATAGAATTTGAGGAACACTCGTCATTATATATTTCCTTACTCATTAGAGGTGTTTACCTCTTCCCTGTTATTTTGTACAGTAGATTCCTCGACAGGGGACAGAGAGTTCTCTATATATCGGTTCTTGTCTTTTGGTTGTGATCTCATTACATTCTGTAGGACGTACGTGGTAAGGCCCTAACCTCTTCCACGGTGGCTAGCCGTTGTCTTTTTCTATGCCCGACACGCCTCTAGTGCGCCACACACTTTGCTGTTCCGCTTTGTGAGCCGTTGATCTTAGATTCCTCCACCTCACTCACGGTCTCAGTCTTTGTGTACTAGGGATGGACATTCCCTCGAGTAAGACTACTCCTACACCACTCATGTAGTTTAGCCAGTCAGCAAAGACTGTTGCCCGGGATGTGGCCACCGACGTACACAAGCGGTATTCGTGGAACCATAAATGAGCTAGATAAAGAGAGGAGAACCAAATATGATCCTGACTATCCATTAAGGATATGGCTGTCTCTCACCGACAGGTACTATCCCTCTCTCTTTATCCGAATACACCATATAATAGTACAAAACTTTATGTTATGCAGTGGCGTACTATTGGTGGGGAGGGATGCGAGGTCCGCCCCATGTGCAAGTGTGTTTTTTTTTGGTAGAAAGGGGGTGCAGGGGGAGGGGTGCCAAATGTAGGATTCACCACAGGTACCAAATATAGGATCCCACACGGGTGCTAAATACTTTAAGAACGCCCCTGATGTTCTGGTAAAATTTTATGAAACAATCTCACATGTAAAATTTTACAAATAATAAACTGAGTTATCGTTGTCAAAAAATCCAACATATTAAAAAAAAGGGAAGGAGCATTGTCTTATGATTGTAGCAAATTTTCTAAATATTTTTTAAGGTGTTGAATACTTTTCTTTGTAGCACGCACTTTCAACGATCTACCATATACATGGTGCTGTTGGTTATATCAGGACGCGTTTCTAAAAAACAATATAAACTTTTACAACTGGAAAGACTACACAATTGAGAGACACTTGACATCTGTATGGTAAGATTTTTGAGATAATTTTTTCTTAATTCTGTTCAGTGCTTTTCAGCAACATTTTAAAAACCTAATTTTGGGTGCATAAAGAGAGCCACACCAGAGGCTCGTGTGAGCCACATGTGGCTCGAAAGCCGCGCTTTGGCCACCCATGCTATATTTATGACAGATAAATAGAAAAAGAAGTCTCGACAGCGATTCGTTCGCATGAGCCATTGATGTGGTCATATAGGAACGATATGAATAAGGGATAGGATTAAAAGTGACAAAGAAAAGAAATAAGAAAAGAAATACGGAAAACTAAACAAGCAATATCAACAACTATAAATGCGAGACAACAGGCAAATTCCCTTACCAAACTGGTTTCCCGCGCCAGCTGCAGACAGAAATAGCTGGTTGTCACATATTTCAACGTCTGCGGCTAGCGATACCGTCTGCCTCCGAAGTAATTTGTATCCTTCAATCAGTAAAATCCCCCTCTCCACACTCCCACAGTTATTTGTATTTTTCAATCAGCACTCTTTTCCCCCCATTCACACCCACACCAGCATCATAAATCAGGTGTGCGGACAGCAGAACGGTTTCAGAAATCATCAGGGGAGATAAATATGTCTTGGTGTGTTTTAACTCATTAGCTTTTTTTTTTTTTAGTAAGCTCTAAGCAGACGACTGATGACGCTCCAAGTTCTTTCACAGCCTATGTATGCTATGTGAACGTTGTAGTCATGTGGTGTAGGTATGTCTCCAGACAGAAACATTCTCAACAATTCCTGAGGTATACGGCATTTCATACCTCAGCGGGTAAAATAATTGTTCTTTCGACTAGCTTTATCTGTTTTCTTCTTGCGTTCTGTGTGAGATCCCACTACAATGTGATGTAGTCTAGACGTGAAGTCTAACTTAATCTGAATCCTGTCAATCAAGTGATCTATATTTACACCTAGAAAAGAAGTTGCAGGTCTTCTATGTTGATTTTATATCTATATGTTTTTTTTAAAAGCTAATGTAGCCACAAATACGTGCAAAGCTGAACATTTTAATCAGCACTTGGAAGATAATTAATCATTTTAGTAGTAATAGTAGTAGTAGTAGGAGTAGTAGTAGTAGTAGTAGTAGTAGTAGTAGTAGTAGGAGTAGTAGTAGTAGCAGCCCCTTTCAGTCATAACTGACTATGGGTATGCGCCCCTGAGGTGATAGCCCTCAGCTTCTTTTTCCAGGTGTTCCGTTCGGCGTGTTATTTTCTCTTCTGCTTGTTGTGAGAGCTTCTTTTAGCCCATTCTGAGGTGGCGCCGTAGGGAGCATCACCACTTGGTGCAATTGGCAGCTTCATCCTCCCAGAATGCTGGATTTATGTCCAGCGCTTTCATGTCTTTCTTGCACACATCTTTGAACCTCAGCTGCGGTCGCGCGGCTGTTCTTTTGCCATCTGCCAGTTGTCTATAGAAAATATCTTTTGGAATGCGACCATCTTCCATGCGACGGACATGGCCAAACCAGCGTAGTCTGTGCTATCTAAGCAGCGTACACGTGATTTGAAGACTAGCAGGTGACAGCTGGAGTTGGGTTGGCCACATCCTCAGAAGGGACCCTGATGCCATCACAAGAACAGCTTTGCTATGGACCCCCGAGGGAAAGCGAAAGAGAGGCCGACCAAAAACAACTTGGCGGAGAACTGTGGAAGCCGAGATGCAAAGAATGAACCAGAGTTGGGGCACTGTACGAAGGATGGCCGCCGACCGAGCAAAGTGGAATCAATTTCTTGCTGCCCTACAATACGCCACCAGGCGTGATGGCCACTGACTGCTTTGACGGTTGGCGGCTATGGATCAAAGAAGAAGAAGACGTGAAAGCACATCGACATTTATCAAACATTTTAGCAACGGAGAAACAAAAAAACAAAACAAAACATTTAAGCAAAGAAGAATCAAAAATAGAGAAAAGCAGTGTGAGGGCTCTATAGAACGGTACACACCAGTGTTGCCACCCTGAATTTGAAAAAAAATATAGATGATACCTTAAAAGACACCAAAATTTTGAATTTTGTCGATTTGGGCTACTTTAGGCAGTTTGGGGGCTATTTTTTGGGCTACTTTGGACGAAAAACCGAGACTGAAAGTTGATCTATGTGGCGTTCGTCAACTAATGAAGAAAAATGACACCAAGACGAGACAAAAAAAAACTTGGATCTAGGTGAATCCACCTAGGAGTGGCAACACTGGTACACACTAAATACACAGTTTGCTCTCCACCTGCCACATGTAGTTCCTGGGGGTCTTTGACGAAAGGATGCGTCTACTGCTGTCTCAAGCATGTCGTAGGAGGCGACTAATTTAAGGATGTGCATGCGGCTAGCAACCTCAGCAAGTAAAAAACGAATTGCTACAGAAAACAAGAACGTGTGCTTCGACGCAAACTTCCCACACAAAAGGGGGGGGGGGGGGGTCGGAGTGGTTAAGAGGTATGACGTCCGCCTTTCTAAAGGTACCAGATTCGTTCCCAGTGCAGGGGATATAATTGACGGAATTTTTTTTTCACAACCAGGGTTCATAATGATGTCATACTTCCTCTCCTCTCCCCCCCCCCCCCCCCCCGAATCTTGAGTAATGAGATCGGATGCCTAACCTTCTCGGATCAGGCCGAAAACAAGGAGGTCGTGTGTGCAAGTTGCGCACGTTAAAAATCTCTCGGCAGTTGAAAGTCGTAAAGAGTAGGCCATACAGCCGCTGCCCTGGCAAAATTTAAATATTAGGAAACTTACCCACCACAAAAATATTTATAGAATGTATGATTCCTATATATGTCGTAGATTTTTGATAGGGGAATTAAGACTTGGGTTGGTCCCTTCTGAATAGATTTGAATAAGTGATAGTCACAGTGAGAAGTAGTAATAGCAATAGGTTTCCACGAGTGAGATGGTAGAATGTGAGTAAGAGGCTGTCTCTGAGATCGAGAAATCTTCTCTCTCTCACCTATCTTCTACGACAGATTTAGATTGAGTCAGACAGTCTACACACATATATATGAAATATATATATATCCACTCACATACATACACATATAAGACGACAGTTAGACGTACAGACGCGGGAAAACTATAACAAATGATTTTATAAATATTCTAGAACGAGCTGACCAACACGCTGATTAATTTCAAGAGAAATTTTAATTATCATCTAAAATTTCTTCACAACACATAGAAATTACATCAAAGCATATACACATAGTCATTAAAAAAAACAAGGAAATTGCTACAAGAAATGATAGACCCACCGTTAGATCTTATCCCTCGAGGTATGCCCACAGTCCTGTTGGAAGAAAGTGATAGCCCCAAGGAAACAAGGATACATAGGATGAGGTCTAATATTTCCCCTTCTTACGGTATGAACAGACTTGATATCTCTGCTATATTTTAAGGGAAATAAGATTAACAATACTAGCCTACAGAAAGTTAAGACAGCAAATGGGTGCCCAATTACAACAATAAAGAAATCACTCCGTCCTGCATTCACTTTATTCATTCAGCCGAGCACACGTGCACATGTTCATACTCACAGCTTAGATAGCCACAAAAAAAAAACAGGATGAATTCTCTGCTTCCGGGAACGACTCCTTGGGTGTTCTTATTTTTCGGATGTCTGTTTAGGTCACATTAAAATTGTCCAGGCACGAAACATTAACAACGAGCACAGTGTCAATAGCTTAGGTTTCTAGAATTGAGGAATGTCAGATCGGTGTCTACTTTCAGGAAAGGACTATATTTGGTCACCACACCACTAGTCGAAACTCCGTCGGAATGTTACTGACGTTAATATGTTACTTGCCACAACGGCTAAATTTGTACATAGAGTTTGTGCAGAAAATCTGATCTGGCTCAAAGGCCCAGTATAAAACATATAGTCTTTAATAAAACCCGTTAGTGAGAGTTGTACTCTGTCTATTTATGAAGACAGTCAGTTTAACTTGTAAACCCACGTGGTTAAAAGATAAAAATGTTTATGTTTCTCACAGGTATGACTCTGTACTAAACGCCGGCAAAATTTGGGTTAACCCCAGTTTTCACTGCATAGGGAAGAAAAACCACATATGAAATACTTATACATGCTACGTACTCGGATTATAACTTACATTTTTAAACTGCAAGCGTACCGCTTGACTTATCATTTAAACTTTCCTGTGAAATAAGTTATATACATAAAATCAATCATCATGAATTAGGAATACATGCGCATTCCGTCAACACTCATGAGGCTTCTAGCATTTATAAGTTAGTTTTTAGAAAAATTGTTCTCGTCTGATTATTTTAGCAGTAAAATTAAATTCCTTAATAGCCGACGGAGTTTAAACTAGAAATATAATTTCTGTTTTCCACTGTAACTCGTCACTATAAAATAATACAGACTATATAAATTAAGCGCTCTGCACCAAATCTAACTAGTGAAATAAAATAAGCGATTTAACACTTTAAACACTTCACAAAATACTAGATATTAGTATAATATATATAACATTTACCTCAACACAGAACTACTAAGAACTTAAACCACTTCGACCAAACTAAATGCCATCTCTCTTAACAGAGATTCTTAGGAATCGAACGAAGGCTTGTTCTAGTCTTGACTGCGAAGTTACTGAGTGAAAATGAAATCTAACTCCCTCCAGTATATATGAAACACCAGACAAAGATGTACACTATTTCCATAAACTACGCAATAGCCTCCCCTTTCCTTAACACCTTACGTTTAACACCTAAACGCATGCCGTAACTGCCACCTACTGACCGAGAGGGCGCGTGTCAGTTGCGAATCTCAGACAACCCGTCTCCAGTGCAGAAGCAGTTTTTCACACCTCCCCGAAAAACTTATCATGAGAACCATAACTGACACTTTGCTTTCTCGCACCTTACGCCAAAACTGGCATTGGAGCGTGAGTGTCATATCACCTGACACTGAGAATCTACCTTGGAAACTACATGTCAGATGCAAACTACCAGACAAATGTCTCCTCATCATGTCTGACGGAGTGAATTCTCACACTTCAGGCCCAGAAACTTAGCCGAAGAAACACTGTCCCAGGGGAAAATGTAGTCAGCTGTCTGCTCCCCTGTCTGACGGAATGCATTCTAACACTCTGCGTCTCGTGTAGGGGCTGACACGTTACGTCATAACTGCGTTCTCAGTTTTGAGAAAAGAAACAGGTAAACGTAGAATGGGAAAATAGTAATGTATATAGTCGCAAACGAACGAATGCAAAAAACACAAAAAGGATAAAAGAGTGATAATAAATAGAGGATACGGGTGAAAGAAAAAAAAGAAGATATAGGCAATTCAATGATCATAAAACCTCTGTGACAATATACACACTGTGATAAGAGGTTTTGATGTTAATAAAATTAAAGGTTAACAAGGTGAGGTCAACCTATGTAAGTTCCCTGAGTAAGAGTGATGATGATGTATTTCTCAGGGTCCCTATCCGCTACCTCTTCTGATCTCACCCAGTGTACATTAATCTCTGTTGTGTTATGTGGCTACGTGTCTAGGGTAATGTATTTAATATGATGGATGAATAATTTCAAACAGAACTTTAACTCAACAAAAGGTAAGGAAATAAGACTGTTTGTAACGTTTTGATATATACATATGGGTACATATATATAATTTAATTTCCTGTACCTCAATCTTTTGGGACAGGAATTGTCAAACTCAAGAAAAGGGTTATTTACAGTATATAAATAAATAAGTTGGAACTCTGTTCATGTCTTGTAACAAAAGAAAAGGTCATTGTAATAAGTACCCACTGTCTGATTTCAATGCTTGCTATTAACACTAGTCAGTTATTTGAGAGTCTGTTCTTTACATCATTCCCCAGGGAAATTCTTGTTATTGTGGTGAGTGGAATTGTGATGAACTATCAATAGCCCTTAGTAAGGGACTTAACTGGCAAGCCTATCTGATACTGTTGGCTCCAGAATATACAATGTCATCAACTGGTTGCCTCCTGTATGAAGATACTGATTTTGGGCTTCACTGGTTATTGATGGGCCTTCACTGCCCACAGGTTCTTTCTTTCCCAGGTTTTCGGCAACACTTTTGACTGGCAATAAAACCCTGGAATGAGAAGAAAAAGTTCCTCCCCTATAGAGCCGGTTTATAACAATTCCACAACTAATCGATAATAATCTTACCTGGGGTCAGCCATGTGTGCTGACCATGTGCACCAGACTCTAAGTTTCCTTGACTACACTCAGTCCTGTGTTTTCATTCTTTTGCCCATATGGCATCAAAGCCACTGTTCCTTAAGCATTGATTGTCTTCCATAGAATCAGCAGGGGTGTACAAATATATCTTGTGACTTGTTAATTTCTTCTTTCAAACATTCTATGCATGGTTTCACGTGTTCTTTGAACACTGTGTCACTCCAGAAGCCACTATCCATTTATTTTCTCCTGGACTTACAGTCGCAAAATTTTATGGCAAATTTATAAACACATTTATTTTTCACTTCCCACTAAGTCAATTTTTAGACACATTCCTACTTAGGTCGTCGTAACCTCTCCCAATTGGCAGTATCGAAATAAAATAGGGCGGCACACACAGCCTGTGGCCTACATGTCAATATATTACAAATAAACTTATCTGTCTTACCTCAAGTAAAGAATAATAACACATGCACAAGCTTGACTAGCAGTAAATAGGTTTTCAGACTGCTTTATCGTCCAGACGGCAAAAGCTTGGTCACAAGGCTTTCCCGCTGATCTCAACTTGGCAGTGAATGTTAGTTTTTTTCAAAAGGCGGTTCAAACTACAATGGCCTGATTTTTCAAGTAGTTGTAAACGTTATTACCCTACCCCTAACCAATCAGAAGTCGAGTCAAAAAAAATTAACTATTTTTGGACTATAAACTGGAGCGATTATAAGTGTGTTCGTTTGTCTGATTACATTTGTGTATTTTATATTTCCGTTATTTATGGACCGATTTCAAATATCAAAAGTGATAATTAAACGGCCAATTTACCTCTATCGTTCTATCTAATTTTCCTTGGGTTATTCCTTAACAGTTTCATCTGGGTAATTGTTTTGTAATTAATTGTAGGTCTACATTGATCTAAAATATCAGTAAATTAAATTTTTCTAAGTCAAGATAATTTTATTAAGTGGGAACCTTTAGGTTAATATATTAATCAATATCAGCGCTATAATTCAAGATATCCCTTTCATTCTAATTCTCTTTAGTTATTGAGAAATAAATTATTTAATTGTGGTCAAAAACACAGAATCGGCATATTTACCACTACAACCAAATTTTTTCTTGATTCTACAAAACGAGGTAACAATTTGATTGGTTATTAATTTTGACTACGTCCTTCGATAAATATTAGGGTGGGTGTGTGTGTGTGTGTGTGTGTATGGGGGTAGTAACTTTTAACCTGTGGTAGTAGAAAAATTCAAATTCTCTAGTTAAATTTTTAGCGGTAAATGGACTTTGCCCCTCAGACAAATTTCAAATATTGTAGTTATTTATAGATTTAAAGAAAATACGCGGACTGGTTTTGAAGCGGGGAATTTGAGCGTGTTGTGATACAGATACACTTCACTACACACACATTGAGATCCTCTCGGTGCTATGAAGATCGTGCACTGAGCTGAGATCCTCCTTGTGTGATCTAAGGGAGGAGATCGGAGAACTAACAGAGTTATTCGTGCGCAATGAACATGTTCTTTGAGTCAAAACAACAATCCAGCACGGTATCCAGCTGCAGTGGTTGCTCCATGCTTGGTAAAGAGAGGAAAAAAGTGATGTAGTGATAACAACTTTCCACTTGTCATAAGAAAAAAAAAACCATATGAATAATTCCTAGATAACCTGGAAACATTTCTAACAATGTGTGAGACGATGGAGATGGATACCACAAACACTAAGCATGCATGATGATATAGTCCGTTCGGAAATTCGTGCCCACAGAAAGCGTCAATTTTCTCCAAAACTGTTTGTTGTATGGACATGAATTTTTGCATGCAGTCTTAGATTTTCCATGCAGTTATTAATATATTTTTTGCCCTTACAAAACTCATGTCATGTTCGAATTTTCTTCTTTACGTTATATAAAAAAAACTCTTACTGTTGTCTGGGTTAATTTTTAGTAGTTTTACAGGAAAGTTACAAGATCCGTTCAAAAATATTTTTTTTGGTTTGAATTAGTGTAGTGACTCCATGTCCGCACGAGTGCGCACCTATTGTACACAGTCGCCAGTAACTAATTCAAACCAAAACAAAATATTTTTGAACGGATCTTGTAACTTTCCTGTAAAACTACTAAAAATTAACCCAGACAACAGTAAGAGTTTTTTATATAACGTAAAGAAGAAAATTCGAACATGACATGAGTTTTGTAAGGGCAAAAAATATGTTAATAACTGCATGGAAAATCTAAGACTGCATGCACAAATTCATGTCCATACAACAAACAGTTTTGGAGAAAATTGACGCTTTCTGTGGGCACGAATTTCCGAACAGACTATAGCATTATTGTCACTAGTGGTTTTCAAGAGTCTGTCTGAGACAAGACAAAAGGTCTGAGTGACGTCTGAGACAAGACAAAAGTCTTGAGTGAGGACTGAGAAGATAGATGAGAAATGGTGTTGAATGTGGATGGAGGGAATTATAGCTCTCAGGAGTGAAAGATCAGATAATGACTCTCCCACCTGCACTCAATGACTATGTTTCTGAGCTACTTTCAACTCCGCCTCTCTCTCTGATCGGAGTAAGGCTTAGTACACATTAGTGACTCCACAAACAATCAAGTACAGGTACAGATAGTAACAAGTTCAAGTACAGATAGAAAAAAGGGTCTGATCCACCGAGTTGATTGTCTTATTTATTAACAACAGAAAAAAAATTTGGCAAAGCAAGAAAACAGCAAAACACAAACATCAACCATAAAAATGTAGGTATCAGTTTGAGAGACAAATAAGGCTAGTAATAATAGGCATCAAAAATAAAATCCACTTAGTTTCACCCTCCCCCGATTATGGGGTAGATGTTATAATAATCCGTCTGCAGGGAACCCTGCAATAAGGAAGTCCCTACACACCCAAAATTAAGCTGCTGACTTCTTCTTGTCAGCAACACAGCTAATACATTCACCGTAATGTCCCTGTCCCACAGTTATAAACAAGCTCTCCTTCCCCCAAACAATTTTTTGAGTGCACTCCCCCAAAAGTCCTTCGTTTGCACACTTGTTGTATATTCCGCTTGAAATTACAGCTTGTTGGCGGATCTCAGACTGGAAAGATTTTCACCCTATTATTTCCCTGGGTTACCGCAAATCCGCGGAACCAACCCCACTATAACTCCCCCACTGGAATGCATTTTTGGGACAAATGCTAAGTCCTTTAAATGTACAAGTGTGCTGTAAATCCAGGATCTCAAGGGTGGCGATGAATGCCCTCAAGATCAAATCTGCGTTTGGGAGAAATAAATCCAATATTGGCGCTGGCCCGCTACTCCTGTGGCGGCGCGTGAGAATATGGATGAAATAGCGCTGTCGCTGGCTACCGGCTGTTAGACTGGCGAGAACGTGTCGCTTTTTAAGTGGATGCCAGTGGAGAATGGGCACTCCACTTACTTGGCGAGGTGGCATTAAAAATATTCCCAGCGAGAGAAATCACCCGAAGAACCCGTAGTAGGGTGTTGGGGAAATAACAACTGTAGTTGGTGGGGACACTCCACTGTAAATAGGTGGCAGCTTTATCCGTCCTTTCCAGGAAGGCAATTCAAGCCGATGGCTCAGAGTTTCCTGTAACTCAATAGGAGTTAACCGGTGCTTGCGAGATTTGTGAAGAATTTCCTACTCTGAATTTAGCTGGCAAACTGCACAGAAATCTCTACCCTCACGACAAGAGTTCCAAGGACTGACAGCATTTAGAGACAGAAGGGGACTCAATATATTCACAGAATAGGCCACATGTGTCCAAGCGTTAGTTAACACCTGCACAGAAAATGCAGAAAACAAAATCGTAACTTTCCTCGGAGACGTCTTTCTTGTCCAACTATTCAGTGGCTGTACTTGACTGTCAGATGCTTCCATGTAAACCGGGAAATCTAGTACTTACGCCTATCAATTTGACCCCATGTTGCGTTCGTTTTCGCTTTGGTGACGCGGGTCAACAATAATCTCCACTTTCTGGAGCAGAAACTGGCCATGGTTCCATCCCCAGTTAAGGTGGGATTTTTTAGACCGCAAACGGCTCCGGTGTCGACCCAGCCTCATGAATTTGGTGCCAGAGCAACTCTGGGAAGGTTAAGGCGGCCGGCGTGATGCTGACTATATCACCTCTAGTGTGCTGATGGTCAAGAAAATATGGGCCTAACACCATATTTCCAATATACCTCAATGGGCGTGTAACGGGATCCTTTACCTACCTTACATAATAACATATGTCTGAGAATATGTAGTTCTTGTTGAAATGTGTCTCTCGTGTGCACACTAGGTCAAACTTTCTTCAAAAAATGAATATCTTAGGGGAATTTGTTTTTCTTGTGGACTCAAGTATTTCATTGTAGTATATTTGCATGTCTTGGCTTTTGATCAGTCCCATTTGCCCTTTCCCTTTGTGCCTTGACTCCACAGAACAGCAGAAAGTGACCGCCAGTCGTATTGGGGAACACTTTCGAGGCAGGCGGTCAAGCACATTTCCCGCCTGAAGGGAATCTATGGAATTAGCGGCTTTCTGCTTGTCACGAGAGGGTTGATGTTATTGAAAGAATAAGATATCCTGGACAAAAAGTTGTATCAGATAATACCAGGATAGTGCCAGATAAGAGACTGGTCTTATAAGAAATACCCCCTTTTCTGAAAAGAATAAGGGTGTATCGACATCAAAGGTAGGATCAAGCTGAATAAGTTTCCAGGTATGATGATATTATATGTTCCTGAATCCCTATTTGCTCCCTCTCAAGATCCTCCTATGATTATATTATTATTCTTGTTATTGTTGTTGTTGTTGTTGACTCTGCTAGGGGTATTAACAAAATTATTTACCAACAAGAACTTGAACTCAACTTAAATAAGTAAGTAAGTCTGCTGGCAAATATTTACAATTTATTTATACAGACTCTCTTTTCTGTTTGAAAAGCTTGAAATGAAATCAAATTCAATTACAACATTAAATCAATAAACATTGGAAAATAATCAAAAAGTTTCAAAAGACATTAAACTTGTTGAAGGTTATCACTTTGGTTAATTATCTCCGTTGGAAGAACATTTATATAATACTAACAAGTTTATGTCACTATTTCTTGAATGTGAAGCTAGTACTGGGTATATCTATGCCCACACATTTTATCATACACTGTGTCTTTATTAGAATCTTGATTGTTAATATAGGGGTGTAATCCGGATACTCTGACTAGTGGCTTTGTTTGGCCACTTATCTCTTGTTTAGAAGTCTGTCACACTCCTGCCATGGACGGACAAGTCTGATGAAGTTCATCCAGGCAGTGGAAACTGGGTATCTGGCCTTGTTGATAACAAGGGCGCTCGCACCACAGGGTCCAGCAGAGGTGGATGACTCTTTAAAGTTTGTGTGGTTTACAGGATAAAACTGAAACAAAATAAATGTGACTCCTATATGGTCCATCACTATCCCATTATTACACAAGATGGGGATGATAAACAGTTTCATACAGTGTGCTAGCAGATGCACAGGACAATTTATAACAGTATTACCCACATCCAGTTCACCGTGACTACACTTCCCCTATAAATCCGCAGTTAGATCCATTTGTCCATGATCCGCCTCCATATAATGATTTGGTCTAGTATAAAATACTAAGTAATAACTTAAACAATCCAGTAAAACAATCACTTTCATCCTTCCGTACGTTCCTGGTGAGTGTGCCATTCCATCAAGAAATAATTTTTAAAATGCTTTTCTAAACCTACAGACACACTTTTGCCATCATTCTCAATTATTTTGAATATTTCACAAGGCTGGCTTTTGCCTCCAGAATTATACACATGCCTGTAAGTCCGCCAGCAACACACCGTAGTTTTCTAACACAGTCTACACACTTCCTAACGAATGTTTGTAAAATCTTCCTAGGTGTGCAAATCAGGAAAACTATGATTTTATTTATCTACGTTATTCCTTGAGCGATTTTCTTCATCTAAAGCTTAAAACACTCCCTGTATTATTCTACATCTTCCTAGCTAATAATCTTTTACTGTCCTAAGTGCATTTTATTCTATGCATACTCTAAACAGCAAAATTATGGACTAACCTGAGGCCTCGATGCATTCAACCAAAGATTTCTCCCGTAATATTTTACTGGTCGTGAAAGTCTCTGCACAGCCGTGCAGAGCAACATTACCGTTGTAGAATTATTGACCTCTTCCAGGTGGTACTTCATTCCTATGTCTGCAATTAAATGACATCATCCACTCGTCTGCACATAATAGACTGGCCATTTTGACTGTCCAAGGCTGTAGTAAACACGGCATAACGGTACCTTCTGATTGGTCCGTGTATCAAGCAGTTATCATAAAGTATGGCGCGCGGTTTCGTCAGAGTTACACAGAAGGTCGTGTTGTGAAAACAGAACACTTCACGACACTGCTTTCTTCTCATTCATGACTGCTTTCATAAAATGTGTTTTCCTGCACTGTTTCGTTAGGCATATGACCTAGTGCACCCGATTTCAGCAGACATTTTTATCTGGTTAGGCTCTCTTAAGCCCTTGTCTGTTCCTAGCTTGTCTGCACAGCAACAGGGTATGTCTGGCTTGGTCTGGTCCCTACTCTTCAACTGTCCGGCTTGGAAGACCCTGCTGGCAGATATGTTGCCACCGAAATAGCTTTTGAGGTCATACAAGCACACAAGGTATTCCACCACAACAAAGGGGGAGAATGTCAGGACGGTTACCATGTACTCTAGGAAACAATGGCTCTACTATTTTGTCGCTCCTTCAGAAGCGTTTGGAAATAAAATAGGGTACTGCAACATTGGCTTGAACACTACCAAGTGAAATTTTCCTGTCTTTCTCTTCTTTCGCTCTCTTCTTTCTTTCGCTCTCTCTCTCTCTCTCCCTCTCTCTCTCTCTCTCTCTCTCTCTCTCTATCTCTCTCTCTCTCTCTCGTGCACTACTTCTCCAGGTATTGTTTATGAAAGATAAATTACGCCAGTAATTATACAGTCAGGTTGTTGGCTTTCCATCGCTCAACGTCCTGGCTTACAAAACGATGACAGATCTAAATGGAGTTTTTTTTTTGTTTTTTTTTTTTTACACAAAGTCAATTCATGTAAATGCCTACTTACATGTGAACAAGCCCGCAAATTTGTCAGCCTTCGCTAGAAAAGAAAACTAAAAACCGTCAAAGCGTAATATTTGTACTGGACCCCTGGCTGGCAGTGTGATCCAATTTGGCAATGATTATTTGTTTATTCTTACTTACTTAGTCGTTCCCCTTCTGCCGTGAGGTGTAGAGGTTTCGAAGAGAGAGCGCCAGACTATCCTATCGGCTGTCTTCCTTCTGGCCTGGTTCCATTCTAGTCCTCGGTCCTTCAAAGATTGTCTAATGTTGTCCTCCCAGCGGACTCTGGGTCGTCCTGGGGGTCTGGATCCCTGGCTCTTTGTATCCCATGCTTGTCGTGGTAGCCGATCTTCTGCCATTCTGCAGACATGGCCAAACCATCTTAGTTGGGATTGTTCTACTTGGGCCTGCAGGGGGTGGGATTTAAGGCCTTGACGTATCGTCTGGTTGCGGACCATGTCTCTTCTTGTTACTTCAACCACATTCCTCAGATACCTCATTTCTGAGGTTTGGATCTGGCTTTTGTGGGTTGTAGTCATTGCCCATGACTCGCATCCATATGTCAAGACTGGGACATAGGTGGAGCAGTATACAGCCATCTTCGTTTTCTTACCAACCTCTCTCTTGCTGAGGAATCCTCGATTTATGGCCTGAAAAAGTCTCCCAGCTGCTGCTTTTCGAGTGGCCAACTCTTCTTTGATGCCTCCCTTTCGGTCTATAATAGCTCCAAGGTTTTAAAAGTGGTCGACCTGCTCCAGGACCTGTTCTCCCAGCTTAATCTGATGTCTTCTTTCTTCTCGTGATATCACCATGGATTTTGTTTTAGAGCTGCTTATGACCATCCCTCTCTTCTCCAGCTCTTCCCTCCAGACTTGCAGGTTGGATTGGAGATGTGCCTCTGATTTAGCAATCAGTGCAACATCATCAGCAAATGCCAGCTCTGAAATACAGACCTGTCTCATCTTCCAGTACCCCACTGAATACTTTCTTGTTCTCTCCTTATATGCCTTGACATCGTCCATGAGGAGTATGAAAAGATCAGGATATCACCTTGTCTTACACCAGTGGTGGTCCTGAACTCTTCTGACTTATGGTTTGCTGTCCTCACATAATTTTGGCAAGACTTGTAGAAGCTCTGTATAGCATGAATCAGAGGTGCTGGAATGTTCTTCCTTGCCAAACAGTCCCAAAGTTTGCTTCAGGGGACCATGTCAAACGCCTTTTCCAGATCTATGAAACAAAGATGGATCTCACTCTTATACTTATGATGTTCGTTCTATTTTCAACTTATAACTTATTACACAGAGACCGGGACAAGACGATCTCTTATCCACTCCGTCAGTTCTGATTAGTTAAACGGCACAGGTGTTTACTTTAGCCTACCTTATCGCGCGACGCTTAACGAGTGTAGGTTGGATTGAGTTATGCGACTCTCCCACCTGCTCGCGGTTAACGATCAGCGTACAATTTCAATTATCACAAACTATCGCCGGTCGTTAAGTAGCTATTAATTTGGTCGGCATCTGATAGTTTATTCGTATGATATTAAATAATAGGCACTTATAATAAATACGCACAATGAAATAAAGCGTGAATTCTTTTCTGTCACTATCGGTCTCGCCTAGCATATAAACCAGTCAGCTAAAACCGTCTCTTCTTGTGTGAGAAAGCGTGTGGTGAAAATTAACATTATAACTGAACATCTGGTATGAAATAGCTACGCGTTATTTTATTTCACTAGTTTTAACAGCTAGAAAATCTAAGTGAATAACAATGGGAAAAGCTAACACTTTTAATTGGTAAAAGCTAACACTTTTAAACACGAAAGCACTAATTTCTATTACCAGAACACAGAATGAAAAATCCCCACGAATTGCTAATAACACATTTAACAAAATGGTTCTAGAACTGCGTGCTTAGACTATCCAAAAATCTTGAGTGACGCTGATAGCGAGTTTTAAGAAAACCAAGCTTATATATGCTTAAATTTCTCTAATCTTTCGATGATGTTACTTTTCGCGTTACTATGTATAACGGGGAACCGCGACTGCGTTTCCCAAATGAAAGAAAAGCTTACATGTCGGCTCTATCGGGCGTTGCTCCGGCATCAAAAGACTTTTTTAGTGTAACGGGCTTCTCGGAGATTTTGCCCGCGACTCGACATCAAAGCGTACTCGGGAAATTTTTGGATTTCCCTTCGTAGTCTTCAAAAGATTCTGTGTTTTTCACGTGCGGTCTGTCAGGTATCGTATGACTGACAGATAAGCTCGCCTGAGAAGACGAGGTAAACAAACCTGATTCGCTACCTGTTATGACGGGCAGGTCACGAAAGTTTGTAAACACTTCGTTTGCTAGTGTTCAAAGAAAAGAGCCGGGGGACGAAAAAAGTAAGCTTGTGTGAGTAAAGACAGGCAGTAAATGTGTAGTGAAATTGACAGAGATACAACGGTAAAATACCTCCAAGGATAACATATAAGGATAAAAAACATAATGCGTAGGCTGCTGATGTACATGATCGCCTAGACCGCGGGTCATCATCCTCCATAATAATTGACTTGCTAGACAGGAGGGGAACGGCGGATCAAAAAGGAAAAAAATATGACTGGAAAGATTGCGTGAGGCTGGAAAGGCTAAGGAGACGCAATTGGGGGGAGACGGAGAAAAGTCACGTTTCCCAAGTTGACATAAAAAGTAAGCAACTCGACAGAAGGGACCATAGATATGTTACGCCACAGTCATTTATTGGACGCTTTTGCAATACCAAGCCCTTGATTTGAATTCAGCGGCTAAAACGCAGATGTTCGAAATATTACAAAATTTAAAAAGTACTTTTTTCTTAATATTAATGTTAGGAATATAAAAATTAGCTGGCCGGATGGCCTATTCTGAGCAGTGAACTAATATGGTCTTAATTTTACAAACGGATAGATAATATTGAAGATAATGACAAAAGACAGTGTTGTTCACATCATCGACAGACTGTATTGAATCTAAAAGTGTCGCTAATTGCACAAAAAAACACGACCTCGAGACGCAGGTGTTCAAATCTACGTAGTATGGAAGAGAGGGACATTGGTGGTAGCTGTGTCTAAAAATAACTTTTAACGACAAAATTTTGGAGGGGAGAGAAAGGTTGGTTCAAAAATCAAGTACTTTTTGTAGAAACACAAGTAGAGACGGACAGACTAACAGATAACCATCCATACTTGACTGAAGCATGACTGAAATGACTTTATGGTAGGAAATTTGAAATTCAAATAAACCTAGGCAGTGATTGGCCACAGACAATCATATCATTAGCGCTCAGACGCGAAAGTGGGGCCATTCTTCAATAGTTGTTCAGTGATAGACACAGATTTTAAAGTGTGGTGATTTCCATATGAAAGAAAGTGTAAGAAGTTTAAGGACGCCATACTATAGCCAGCAGCTCAGCTGAGTTTTGCTAGCAATTCTGTGTTATTTATTCATAATCTGGTAAGACTGAAATTATTTCCTTACATATATTTTGAATATTGTTTCATGTTCGAGTGATTTGATACTGCCATATCGAAATCTAGCCTTACAAACAAGTAGGGATTTGCTCTAGACCCCCCGCCCTAGTCAGGGTCTAGGGACCAACAATGTACATAAACTCCAACAAGGGTTAGGCAAGACAGATCAAGTGTTGAGAATAATGAAACATATTACCTATCCTCTTTTAGGGCAGAAAACTAATAAATATTTTTCAGAATCTATAGTCTGGGAGGATCTATCTGATGTAAAACCACCATGGTAAATGTGCTGTTTGGTCAGAGAGATCTGACCTGTCTGTATGATGTGGTTGTTGTGTCAGTGTTGTGTCCAGACGTGGGTAGAGAATAGATTTTGACACATGGCCCATACTTTGATTGCAGAGCTGTGAGTTTCTGTTGTCAACAAAGCAGTGTCTATTCAGTTGGTGACTTTACTCGAGTGTATCTGTGCAGTACTTGTGACAGAGACCACCATTATTGCCCGCCAGCACGGAGAGGTGGGACCATCAGATTTCAGCATCAGAGCTACAACGACAAGATGAGTGAGCCTCTGGTCTGCTGGACATTCACCAACACCGTTTAGTTACTAATACCCCCATAAAAATTCCCACCATTTTCTGGACACTGTGTAGTCAATATAGACAGGTGTGATGAGGCCACCCCAACAGCACAAACATTAACTATCCTCCCAAGTAGATGACTACTAGAACATTTTAATAAAACTAACTAGTATAGTACATATATATGTACACTATTGCATTTATGATATAATATTCCATGCATTTCTTTCATAATCTCTAAATCCTTTTAAGTTCTGGTCAACCTAAAAAATTGATCCAGAACAAAATAAATGTAATATAATTCTATCAAAAAAATTTTATACACGTGAGTTAGTTCAGTGTATTTTAACATTTATTAATATTATTAGTCTTGTTAAATATCTGTGGGTATATCTATAACCTATTACACCACACTACATATCATAACCCTAGACACTTTACGTAGCCACATTCATTAAAAAAAATTAAGTGTGAGGTCGTAGTAGTAGCAAGAAAGGCCTTCTGACAATTCTCAACTACATTTTATCTCAGGAGCCTTCACAGCTGGCCTCATACAATTACATTTAGTAATATCACCATCATACAATACCATCAACACCACTACATAAATTGGGGTCTTGTCCAGGGATAATTAGCCCAACAGTAATATTAGGATCTCCTGGTGGGAGAAATAAAAGTAGGGAAATAAATTGTAAAATTCCCTTTAACATTAAAAGTGTCCCTGCAGATAAAAGTTGGTGAATCTTCACAGCCAGTAATAATTAATTAGCTAACTGGTTAGTTAGAATTAGTTAGACTATAGTCATAAGAAGTACTTAGTGTATTTACTGGTTAGAGATTTAGCTTGTATATTATTATATTGTCTAAAAAGTATGGCGGAGCTGGCAAAATTTAGATCAGCTGCTGTGCTCACCGCGAAGGAGATGGGAATGGATGGTCAAATTTTAATTCAATACGTAACGACTGAATGTGATAAATATATTGAAAGGGAAGATAGAAAGGTAGCTGAAGAGAAGAGGTTACAAATTGAGGCTGATAGAGAAATTAAGAGGCTGCAGATTGAGGCAGAAGAAAAACGACAGCAAAGGGAGGCAGAAGATAAAAAGGCCGAAAGGGAAGCAGAAGATAAAAAGGCCGAAAGGGAAGCAGAAGATAGAAGGTTGCAAAGGGAGCACGAATTACGACTAAGGGAGCTGGAATTACAAGGCCAGGCTCCTGAAAATGGTGCCAGCCCTTTTGCCTCAGATGCTACGCCCAGTCTGGGAGCCTCAAACTCAGCTATGGGGTTTCATTTAGACCATTTTGTTGAAAAAGACGATGACATAGAGGGGTACCTAGGACGTTTTGAGTTATTAGCTACTACATATGGGTTAGAGAGAGAGAGGTGGAACTTAAAGCTATCACATGATACAGGTTTGGATTATGATTCAGTTGTGAAGTCTAGCCTAGTGGACCCAAGTCAGTATACCACAGAAACAGTGGAAATACAAGGGGCGACTAAGGACATACCACTCATGACACTTCCCATCGCAAGGATAACGGTGAAAACTCGCCTATGTGGAAGGAGAAATCAGAGCAGCAGTGATAGATGAACCAATCTACCCTCTGATATTGGGGTGTAGATACGTCTTCTTGGGGAATCCCGAGAAACCTTGATCATGGCGACAGTGCAGACCAGGTCACAGAAGAAGGAGGAAGAAGGTGAACCTATAAATGCTCATCCAGAGGAGATGAGGAAGGCGCAGGCTGAGGATAGGACACTCAAGCCCTGTTTTAAAAAATTGCCCAAATGCCACACACCTCCGAGCAAGGGGGAATATTTCATGAAGAACAAACTCTTATACAGGAAGGCCGGAACTGGAACAAATGGTCACAACCAGCTGGTTCTTCCCACTTCATATAGAGATAAAGTGATGGAACTCGGGCATGCGATTCCCTTCAGTGGTCACATGGGGATCAGCGCCACAGGACAGCGTATAGCTTGTCATTACTTCTGGCCAGGGATAACGGAGGATATAAAAAGATATGTCAAATCCTGCCCAGAATGTCAAAGGGTAGCTCCAAAGCACTGGACTGCTCCTGCAACTCTAGGGGAAATGCCCATAGTGGGAACACCTTTTGAGAGGTTTGCAGTGGATATTGTAGGACCTCTCACTCGGACCAAGAGGAGGAACAGTTACATCCTTACTCTGGTGGACACTTGTTCTATGTGGGGAGAGGCGGTAGCCCTGCCATCAATTGATTCAAAACATGTAGCAGAGGCACTACTTACAATATTTACCCGATTAGGATTCCCGCATCAAATCTTGACGGATAATGGTTCTCAGTTCAAGGGGAAACTAACGGAAGAAGTTTTTAAGCTATTTCAAGCCAGGCACTTTCATTGTAGTCCGTACCATCCACAAGGGAACGGCCAGGTAGAGAGGTTCAACGGGACTCTCATTTCTATCCTGAGAAAGCTGGCACACGAAAAAACCGGATCTGTGGGATCAATTCCTGCCCGCCGCATTGTTTGCGTACCGGGAGGTACCACATAGTTCAACCGGGATGGCTCCCGCAACTCTGCTATTTGGGAGGCCAATAAAAGGTCCATTAGAAGCTTTATTAAGGACCTGGACAGATGAGAAGGCGGAAGAGACTGTTACCTCATCGTATCAATACGTGAACGAACTGACCACTCGTTTGAAAGCTGGATGGAAACTGGCAAATGATAATTTGAAACAAGCCAGGAAGAAACATGCAGCATATTTTAATAGGAAGGCAAAGGACAGGGAACTGGCAGTCGGAGAGAAGGTGCTGCTTCTACTACCCGGAAGCCAGAATAAATTACAAATTGGTTGGCAAGGTCCATATACGGTTCTAGAGAAGGTGTCTAGAACAAACTATAAAATTGACAAAAAGGGGAAGGAGAAAGTTTATCATGTAAACCTGTTAAAGAAGTATCTGGACAGACCACTCCAGGAAAGCACCCCCTTATTGACCTTGGCTATTGCAACCCAGATGCAAAAAGAACCACTCACCTCACATGAATACCCATTACATCCTTGTGAAACAGCAGCACAGGTAAAAGTCAGTAAGCACCTGACTAAAAACCAGAGGGAGAGAGTTCAACAGGTTCTGGAGGAACATACAGATGTATTAACAGATAAACCAGGCCATACAAATTTGCTACAGTATGACATGAAACTGGTAGACTCAAACCCAATCTGTATGAGAGCCTATTCTATTCCGTTCGCGAAGGAGAAGGCATTGAAGGAAGAAATAGAGTATTTGTTGAAGGAGGGGATTATTTCGCACAGTGAATCATCTTTTAGTTCTAGTGTCGTTTTGTTGAGAAAACCGTCTGGGGAACACAGACTGTGCATAGATTACAGGAAACTGAATGCTGTCACAGAAGGACAAGTGGATCCATTACCAGACACAAAACAGTTATTTGCCAGACTGAACAAGGCAAAATACTTTTCAAAGGTGGATCTTAGTAAAGGCTATTACCAGATCCCAGTGAAGCCTGAAGTGAGACCTTATTTGGCTTTTAGCACTTCGGATGGACATTATGAATTCAATATGCTACCATTCGGACTGAAAAATGCTCCGAGTGTGTTTTCAAGGATGATGCGCAAATTGTTGGATCCCCTGAATAACCCATGTATCACGAATTTCATGGATGATATTCTCGTCGCCACAGAGACATTTGAAGAACACATTGAAGCTCTGGAGATGTTGTTTGATAGACTTCGGGAGGCGAACTTAACTGCTAGGCCAACAAAATGTTGTATTGGATGCAAAGAGTTGGAATTCTTGGGACACACTGTATATCAGGGTAATATGACCCCTGATCCTAAGAACTTGGAAAAACTGCAGAGAGCACCTAGGCCACAAACAAAAAAGGACGTGCGATCATTTGTGTCGTTATGCGGATTTTATCAGAAATACATCAAGAATTTTAACGCTATTTGTGCTCCTCTGACTGATCTGACTCGCAAGGGACTTCCAGATAAAATTATTTGGACTGCACAATGTGAACTAGCGTTCCAAGAGTTAAAGGAAAAACTCACTAGCAAGCCTATTCTCAAACTGCCTGATTTGACACAGGACTTTGTCTTAAGAACCGATGCAAGTAATGTAGGACTAGGAGGGGCTTTGTTGCAAAGATCATCTTCACCTGATGGGGAACTTAAACCAGTCGCTTATGCAAGCCGCAAATTGAATAAGGCGGAACAAGGATACTCCACAAGCGAAAAAGAATGTTTAGCATTAATCTGGGCAATAAAGAAGTTTCAAATCTATCTGTATGGTAGGACTTTTGTGGTGGAGACGGACCATCAGCCTCTCGTGTTCTTGTCTCAGGCTAAGCATGAAAACGCAAGATTGCTGAGGTGGTCTTTATTGCTTCAACCTTATCAGTTCAGTATCCAATATATCCCAGGCAAATTGAATGTCGGTGCAGATTTCCTCAGTCGGCACCCCTGTGATCAAAATTAGAGTAGTGGCAGACGTGAGGAGTAATTTTACCTATGTGTATCGCTGGTTTTGGAACTTGCCATAGGCATGTTTTCAAGTGGGGAGATGTGTAGTGAAATTGACAGAGATACAACGGTAAAATACCTCCAAAGATAACATTTAAGGATAAAAACATAATGCGTAGGCTGCTGATAGTACATGATCGCCTAGACCGCGGGTCATCATCCTCCATAAAAATTGACTTGCTAGACAGGAGGGGAACGGCGGATCAAAAAGGAAAAAAATATGACTGGAAAGATTGCGTGAGACTGGAAAGGCTAAGGAGACGCAATTGGGGGGGGGGAAACGGAGAAAAGTCACGTTTCCCAAGTTGACATAAAAAGTAAGCAACTCGACAGAAGGGACCATAGATATGTTACGCCACAGTCATTTATTGGACGCTTTTGCAATACCAAGCCCTTGATTTGAATTCAGCGGCTAAAACGCAGATGTTTGGAATATTACAAAATTTAAAAAGTACTTTTTTCTTAATATTAATGTTAGGAATATAAAAATTAGCTGGCCGGATGGCCTATTCTGAGCAGTGAACTAATATGTTCTTAATTTTACAAACGGATAGATAATATTGAAGATAATGACAAAAGACAGTGTTGTTCACATCATCGACAGACTGTATTGAATCTAAAAGTGTCGCTAATTGCACAAAAAAACACGACCTCGAGACGCAGGTGTTCAAATTTACTTAGTATGGAGGAGAGGGTTTTTGGGTGGTAGCTGTGTCTAAAAATAACTTTTAACGACAAAATTTTGGAGGGGAGAGAAAGGTTGGTTCAAAAATCAAGTACATTTTTGTAGAAACACAAGTAGAGACGGACAGACTAACAGATAACCATCCATACTTGACTGAAGCATGACTGAAATGACTTTATGGTAGGAAATTTGAAATTCAAATAAACCTAGGCAGTGATTGGCCACAGACAATCATATCATTAGCGCTCAGACGCGAAAGTGGGCCATTCTTCAATAGTTGTTCAGTGATAGACACAGATTTTAAAGTGTGGTGATTTCCATATGAAAGAAAGTGTAAGAAGTTTAGGGACGCCATACTATAGCCAGCAGCTCAGCTGAGTTTTGCTAGCAATTCTGTGTTATTTATTCATAATCTGGTAAGATTGAAATTATTTCCTTATATATATTTTGAATATTGTTTCATGTTCGAGTGATTTGATACTGCCATATCGAAATCTAGCCTTACAAACAAGTAGGGATTTGCTCTAGACCCCCCGCCCTAGTCAGGGTCTAGGGACCAACAATGTACATAAACTCCAACAAGGGTTAGGCAAGACAGATCAAGTGTTGAGAATAATGAAACATATTACCTATCCTCTTTTAGGGCAGAAAACTAATAAATATTTTTCAGAATCTATAGTCTGGGAGGATCTATCTGATGTAAAACCACCATGGTAAATGTGCTGTTTGGTCAGAGAGATCTGACCTGTCTGTATGATGTGGTTGTTGTGTCAGTGTTGTGTCCAGACGTGGGTAGAGAATAGATTTTGACACATGGCCCATACTTTGATTGCAGAGCTGTGAGTTTCTGTTGTCAACAAAGCAGTGTCTATTCAGTTGGTGACTTTACTCGAGTGTATCTGTGCAGTACTTGTGACAGAGACCACCATTATTGCCCGCCAGCACGGAGAGGTGGGACCATCAGATTTCAGCATCAGAGCTACAACGACAAGATGAGTGAGCCTCTGGTCTGCTGGACATTCACCAACACCGTTTAGTTACTAATACCCCCATAAAAATTCCCACCATTTTCTGGACACTGTGTAGTCAATATAGACAGGTGTGATGAGGCCACCCCAACAGCACAAACATTAACTATCCTCCCAAGTAGATGACTACTAGAACATTTTAATAAAACTAACTAGTATAGTACATATATATGTACACTATTGCATTTATGATATAATATTCCATGCATTTCTTCCATAATCTCTAAATCCTTTTAAGTTCTGGTCAACCTAAAAAATTGATCCAGAACAAAATAAATGTAATATAATTCTATCAAAAAATTTTATACACGTGAGTTAGTTCAGTGTATTTTAACATTTATTAATATTATTAGTCTTGTTAAATATCTGTGGGTATATCTATAACCTATTACACCACACTACATATCATAACCCTAGACACTTTACGTAGCCACATTCATTAAAAAAAAATTAAGTGTGAGGTCGTAGTGGTAGCAAGAAAGGCCTTCTGACAATTCTCAACTACATTTTATCTCAGGAGCCTTCACAGCTGGCCTCATACAATTACATTTAGTAATAGCACCATCATACCAAACACCACTACCATCAACACCACACAGCAAGGACCCATTTATGAAAGTCTGTAGCTTTTTGGTTGTTGTTTTTTTTTTTAAATTGTTCTTCATGTTTTCAGAGCCATACAATAATACTGACTTGACATTTGAATTGTTCTTCATGTTTTCAGAGCCATACAATAATACTGACTTGACATTTGAATTGAAGATTCTGATTTTTATGATACACTTTGTGTCTTTTTATCTCCGTACATTTCATATGGCTATATTTCATTGGTCTCATTCTTTCATTCACTAAGTGCCTTGTCTACTGTTGCTGGAGGCTTATTTACATTAACACGAATGCTTCTTCTTCCATTTCACTGTAAGTTGGCGGATTGTTGGTTGTTGCTGGATGTGGCCAGTTGCTGCTCTGCTTCTTCTTCCATGGTGATCCTCTTCAGCCGCAAGAACTCTTCATTGCTCAGTTCTACTTTCTGAGATTCAAGCAAATTTACAATTTCATTTTCGTCAACACCACCTAAGCCAGCTCTTGAAGCCATTGTGACACCATCCTTAATAGCTGTGATAGAATTGTCATCACGGAATGACAGAATCGAAGGCCCAGTTTTATTCACACCTTTCGGGAGCCGCGTTGGTGTAATGGTTACCACACTGCGCTGGCGATCGGGTGATCCAGGTTCAAGCCCGGGCGAAGACATTTGAACGAGTGTCGTTGACCGGGACATGGACTGGATTAATTCGAGCCCTGGCGAAGACATTTGAAGGAGTTTCGCATACCAGGGACTGGCGGCTCCTGAGCCTACCCAGCTCTAATGTGTACCCACCGAAGACGGCGAGTATCTGCCTGAATGGCGAGTGGACACATGTCAGCGTTCAGGGAAAAAAAGGGATACTCCCGTAAAAATCAGTCTCTGGTTAGATATACTAACCGGAGATTCTCGCCTCGAGTCATAGCGGGCGTACGTTAAAAAAAAAAAATTAAAAAAATTCACACCGTTCATGCACCGCAGCGGAACTTCTTTCCATGTAGTCTTGATTAGCGAAAGCGCATCGGTAATAGTGAATGCTTTCCAACTATCCCTCAGAGCAACACTCATCATCTTGCCACTCTCTTCCGTTGGCTCGCTCACAGATAAAATACTGTAAATATGTCTAATTATCAGGTCTCGTAATTTCGAGTTCGCCGCATAAATAAAACAAAATTGCCTAAAAATGTGTGCACGTGCTTTCGAATTCACGTAAATGAAACTCGTGTACACAGAGAACTACCCGTATGTCAAAATGAGAAAGTAAACCGCCACAAAATGACGCGAATGAATTATGGTGTACTCTTTCTGCTGTATGCCCTCATGACGGTTTTATTTCTCTTACGGCCATTTCTTTCCTTTCATTTCCATGTAACTTTATTGGATCTTTGTAGTCCAGCTTATCATGACTTAGTGTCAATGAATGCGATATGAAAAAAAAATTGACAGCGTGCGTGTTCTTTTAATGGGTGTTCAATTTAGCTTTAAATAGACGCTGGTGATTAAAAAGACACACTGATGAAACATGGTGATAGCATTGCAAGGCGGTCATTGTTCTGAAAACCCCACGGTAAGAGAGGCAGAGAGAGAACGAAAAACATAAGGAGAAAGACATGAAAGCAGTAAATACGACATGGAAATATCTTGTACGGATGGCACAGTTCCAGAATTTGTTGTAGGCCTATACTCCTTGGGGAGTTGAGGGGTTATGATGATGATGATGATTATGTACCTCAAGAAATGAGGACACACGGCTCCACGTTACATATTTTTACTTAATATTTACTTGTTTGTCCCTCTGCCACTCTGGAATAGTTGAGCTTGTATGTTTTGGTATTAACACAAAGTAGCAGTAGTAGTCGGAATAGTTGAGTTTGTATGTTTTAGTATTAACACAAAGTAGTAGTAGTCGGAATAGCTGAGACACAGAGAGAGAGAGAGAGAGAGAGAGAGAGAGAGAGAGAGAGAGAGAGAGAGAGAGAGAGAGAGAGAGAGAGAGAGAGAGAAAATAAGAAACCATTACAGGTTGGGGGTTTTAGCGCAGTGCCGACACCCCTGCCTTTGTAAAAAAATCTGAACAGTTACGGAAACAGCAACAATTGGACAAACTTTGATGCGAGACGGACATCCGGAGTCTCTGGCTCGTATGACTGTCAGTGGTGAAAGCCGCAAGAAAGCTATTGGCATGAAAACGGATGCCCTGACCGCAAAACATGAAGCTAGAATTGGATTCTGGAACGTCAGAACCATGAATGAGGCAGGAAAGCTGAAGCAGATCACAGCAGAGATGAGGAACTACAGATTACATATCCTGGGAATAAGTGAGAGCAGATGGACCGGGACGGGGAGAATAAAAACAGCTACAGGGGAAACGGTACTTTACTCTGGTAGAGAGGATGGTCAGCACAATGAAGGCGTAGCCATTATCCTGAAGAAAGGAATAGAAAGGTCATTACTGGAATGGAAACCCATCAACAATAGACTGATACGAACAAGGCTGAGAGGAAGATTCACCAACACTACAATAATACAATGCTATGCACCAACAAATGATAGCGATGAAGAGGTCAAGGACAACTTCTATCAACAGCTATAAAAGGAAATCGAAACTGCACTTAGGTACGATCTTATTATAGTAATGGGAGACCTCAATGCGAAAGTTGGTACACACAATACTTATAATGAAACAGTAATGGGGAAATGCGGCAGTGGGACAGTAAACGAGAATGGGGACAAACTAATACGCTTCTGCAGCATCAACAACCTGGTCTTTGGAGGAATACTTTTTCCACACAAAGAAGTGCACAAGTTAACGTGGGAATCACCAAACGGGCGGGACAGAAACCAGATAGACCACATTAGGATCAATGGTCGATGGAGGCATGCACTACAAGACGTGAAAATAAGAAGAGGTGCAGATGTGGGAAGTGATCATCACCTATTACTAGCAAGACTGAAGGTGAAACTCAGAGCTGCTGGACCAATTGCAATCAAACAGAAAAGATATAACATCATGAAACTCAAGGACTCCCTCACCAGAAAAGCTTTTGTGGTTGATGTAAAGAGACGATATATATTATAACAAAAGGACATTTCTGGATGACCTTGCAAGACAGGCAGAAGAGGCAGCAATGAGAAATGAACAAAGCACAGTTTATAAAATAACTAAAACTATCAGTGGAAAACGAGGTGCAAACAACATAACGTTAGTAAGAAACAAGCAAGGAAATCTCATCACCACAGCACAGGGGCAGGAAACAAGATGAGCAGAGCACTTCAGAGAAACACTGAATAAGGAACCACCAGAGACTCAGCTGAGTGTTCCTGAGGCTGAAAGTGACCTAGACGTAAATACAGACATTCCACGAAAAGAAGAAACCATCACAGCTATCAAAGGGTTAAAAATGGAAAACGCCTGGTGACAATCTAAATGCTGAGTTATTTAAGGCAGACCCTGAACTAGCAGCAGAACTATTAGAACAACTATTTGCACAAGTCTGGGAAACTGAGACAACACCAACAGAGTGGAGTAAAGGAAAAATTGTCAAATTGCCCAAGAAGGGCGACCTTGCAGACTGCCACAACTGGAGAGGAATTACTCTCCTCTCAGTTCCCAGTAAAACACTAGGCAGGATAATCATCCAGAGAATTTTAAAAGCAGTTGACCATAAACTGACGAAAGAACAAGTGGGTTTTAGAAAGAACAGAAGATGTGCAGATCATATATTCACCCTCAGGAACATTATAGAGCAGTGCTTAGAATGGCAGAGACAGCTATACATTAACTTTGTTGATTTTGAAAAGGCTTTCGACAGCATACACAGAGAAAGCCTATGAAAAATACTGAGGGCTTATAGAATTCCCAGCTGCATTGTTTTCGTCATAAAAGGCCTCTATTCTAACTTTACATGCAGTGTTGGATTGAGTAATCTAACTTTCGAAGTGAAAACAGGAGTACGACAGGGATGCCCCTTATCAACAACATTATTTTTGACAGCCATAGATTGGGTGATGCGCCAGACTACAGAGGGCAGTCCAAGAGGAATTAGATGGACAACGTTTTCTACACTGGAAGACCTGGAATATGCAGATGACATGACCCTACTCGTGCATTCACATCAACACATCCAAGAAAAAACCGATAAACTGAATAAGTATGGCCAGCAGGTTCGTCTGAACATCAATCTGAAGAAGACAGAGGTCATGACACTAAATGTGGGCAATCCTGAGCCAATAACAATACGGAACCAGAAGTTAGAACAGACAGACACATTTACTTACCTAGGATGCATAGTAACACCAGACGGCGGAAAAAGCAAGCACATTAATAACAGAATGAATAAAGCGAGAACAGCCTTTGCTAGTCTCAACAACATTTGGAAGTCTTCACAGTATGGCACAAACACCACATTAAAACTGTATGAGAGCTGTGTACTTTCTATGCTTCTCTATAGTGCGGAATACTGGAGAGTAACAGTGAAGGAAATGTCGAAACTGTCCTCCTTCCACACAATCTGTCTAAGGAAAATTCTCCGAATCTTTTGGCCGAAGGTCATCAGCAACCAAGAACTACTTATTCGGAGTAACCAGGAGGACATGCACACCATCATAGTTGGCAGACGCTGGAGTTGGGTTGGCCACGTCCTCAGAAGGGACCCTGATACCATCACAAGAACAGCTATGCTATGGACCCCCGAGGGAAAGCGAAAGAGAGGCCGACCAAAAACAACTTGGCGGAGAACTGTGGAAGCCGAGATGCAAAGAATGAACCAGAGTTGGGGCACTGTACGAAGGATGGCCGCCGACCGAACAAAATGGAAGCAGTTTGTTGCTGCTCTACAAGACGCCACCAGGCGTGATAGCCACTGACTGCTTTGACGGTTGGCGGATATGGATCAAAGAAGAAGAAGAAAGAGACGATATCAAACTGCCAAAATCCAGGAAAGTACAGCGACTGATGATGTTGACCACAAATTCAAAATCATTTCAACAATATACTCGTACAAGGAAAGCAGCGAATCATGCTTGGGATTTCAGGAAAGAAAGAGACAAGACTGAATAACACCAGCAACGTTAAACGCCATAGCGATGAGAAAGAAATGAAAAGAAAGAAAGCAGAAGCAAAGTCTCCGAGGTTAAAGGAAATGTATAGCGAACAGTACAGTCAGCTGGACAAAGAAGTAAAACGTCAAACTGTTGCCAAAAAAAGGAAATTTCTGAATGACCTTGCAAGGCAGGCAGAAGAGGCAGCACTGAGAAATAAACAAAGCACAATTTACAAAATAACTAAAACTTTCAGCAGAAAACGAGGTGCAAACAACATAACGTTAGTAAGAAAGCATGGAAATCTCATCACCACAGCAGTGGGGCAAGAAACAAGATGGGCAGAACGCTTCAGAGAAACACTGAATAAGGTACCACTAGAGATGCAGCTGAATGTCCCTGAGGCTGAAAGTGACCTAGACGTAAATACAGACATTCCACGAAAAAAAGAAATCGTCACAGCTATCAAAGGGTTAAAGAATGGAAATGCGCCTGGTCACGACAATTTAAATGCTGAGTTATTCATGGCAGACCCTAAACTAGCAGCATAACTATTAGAACTACTATTTGTACAAGTCTGGAAAACAGAGACAACACCAACGGAGTAGAGTTAAGGAATAATTGTCAAATTGCCCAAGAAGGGCGACCTTGCAGACTGAAACAACTAGAGAGGAATTACTCTCCTCTCAGTTCCCAGTAAAATACTAGATAGGGTAATCATCCACAGAATTTCAAAAGCAGTAGACCATAAACTGAGGAAAGAACAAGCGGGATTCAGAAAGAACAGAAGATGTGCAGATCATATATTCACCTTCAGGAACATTATAGAGCAGTGCTCAGAATGGCAGAGACAGCTATACATTAACTTTGTTGATTTTGAAAGGGCTTTTGACAGCATACACAGGGACAGCCTATGGAAAATACTGAGGGCTTATGGAATTCCTGGCTGCATTGTTTCCATCATAAAAAGCCTCTATTCTAACTTTACATGCAGTGTTCGGTTGAGCAATCTAACTTTCGGGGTGAAGACCGGAGTACGACAGGGATGCCCCTTATCAACAACTTTTTTTTGACAGTCATAGACTGGGTGATGCGCCAGACAACAGAGGGTAGTCCAAGAGGAATTAGATGGACAACATTTTCTACACTGGAAGACCTGGAATATGCAGATGACATTGCACTATTCGCACATTCACATCAACACATCCAAGAAAAAAACCGATAGGTCTGAACATCAATCTGAAGAAGACAGAGGTCATAACACTCAATGTGGGCAATCCGGAGACAATAACAATAAGGAACCAGAAGCTAGAACAGACAGGCACATTTACATACTTAGGATGCATAGTAACACCAGACGGCGGAACAAGCAAGGACATCAACAACAGAATGAATAAAGCAAGAACATCCTTTGCTAGTCTCAACAACATCTGGAAGTCTTCCCAGTACAGCACAAACACCAAATTAAGATTATATGAGAGCTGTGTACTTTCTGTGCTTCTCTATGGTGCAGAATGCTGGACAGTACCAGAGAAGGAAATGTCAAAACTGTCCTCTTTCCACACAATGTGCCTAAGGAAAATTCACCGAATCTTTTGGCCAAATACCATCACCAACCAAGAAACACTTATTCGGAGTAACCAAGAGGACATGCACGCTATCATAGCTGGTAGACGCTGGAGTTGGGTTGGCCACGTCCTCAGAAGGGACCCTGATGCCATTACAAGAACAGCTATGCTATGGACCCCGAAGGAAAGCGAAAAAGAGGCCGACCAAAAACAACTTGGCGGAGAACTGTGGAGGCTGAGATGCAAAGAATGAACCAGAGTTGGGGCACTGTACGAAGGATGGCCGCCGACCTAACAAAGTGGAAGCAATTTGTTGCTGCCTTACAAGACGCCACCAAACGTGATGGCCACTGACTTCTTTGACAGTCGACGGCTAAGGATCAAAGAAGAAGAAGAATAGATAGATAGGTGCAGCAAAGTTTGATTTGCTGGGGAGGTTATGATGGTATCCTAAAAGAATGAAATCCGTGTATGTATTAACCGTGTGAGGTCAAGCACATGTAGGCCCCTGACTCTATAAATGATGATGATGAATTATGTGCAGGGAACCTAACGTTACCTCCCTAGATCTCACACGGTCACTATTTTGGCTCTAGTGTCTGGTGTATGATGTACCTAGTGTCTAGGGGAGAAATGAAATGATGGTACACAACATAAAAACACTTTAATTTTCTATGAGGAAGTGAATAAAACCAGGGGTTAAGTTTTTCTTTAAAAATGAATATTTTTTCTGTACAGTTTAATCTGCCTGTCCAGCCATATCTTTTGGACAGGTCTTTGAAAATGAGGACAAGATAGTTTACAGAAAAGATCAACTAAAATATCTGGACTCTTTGTCCACTAACTATAAAGTCAATATATATCTTTCCTGTTGGAATGTTCACAGCTTACACTTTATTCATCTAAGAGGGAGAGTCACTGTGTATGAGGGGCTGTAGTTTCATCATACCCCATAAACTTCCTGAGTATAATTTGAAATACCAGTGTTTATTAAACGAAAATGTCAGATATACCCAGATGCTTAACACATCACCTGGGATTCCTTGTAGAATGATAATACAGTATGAAGTTGCAGAAAATCTCGATCTCTCAAAATGTCCAAGCTCCTCCCGTTATCTTTCGACAGCATAAACGAATGGTCGGAGACTCGATGGCTTTATTCTCACTCAGCAGGTTTCCTGTTACCGGCTGGCAACAGGAAATAAAACCTCTGCAACAAAAGGACACCCTGGCCTTTTATATCTGATCACTTCTTATATTTATTATTTTTCTACGGTGCTATGGAGTCAGCCTCGCGTGCATTACAGGTGCACTCGCCCCTAATTTTACATGACTCACACCTTGCTGTGACCACACCTCAGGGCTCTATGGCAGATACGCCACTGTACGTTTACATAGTTTTCCTCAATAAAATAATGTGGAGTAACCACATTTCCTTTGGTATGATTTTCTCTTCTTTTCTTTTTTTAAATATAAATGCTTCAGGCATGTTGAACAGTGTTCATGGAACACGGAGGCTTACTAATATTCTAATGCAATAATATGACAACATAATCATGACAACATACATCAGTTAGATTCATTTCAATGTGAGGACTCAACAGTGTCTGCTCCCGGCACGTCCTTCACTTTTCCCAATAGCAGTATCTAACTTTGGCAGTGGGATTAAACATATTAAATTCATAAAGCATTCTTACCACAAATTTTCAAGAAATATAAACAAATGACGCTGACTTGCAAAGAAGTGGCCTCAGTTTCTTCTGCACTGTCCAGACTGTGAATACTTCTTTATTTAATTTTACAATTAACACAGCTGATCTCAGCGTATTTGAATGAAAAGTTTTGTTCAACTGGCAATGAATAGTGAAAGCCTTTTGCTAATATTTATTAGCACTGGCCAATCGAAAGCTTGCGACTACCAGAATTCAAATGTAGTTTTTGAAAAACAAAAATAATTCCAAACAAAATCTGCGTCTGGTAGTCGATTGGCCAGCCTGCCTTAGTTATGCCAATACAAAAAGATGTTTAGTTTTGGGTAACAATTTTCCTACCGCTCCCCTCTCCTCCTATACTCTTGTTACCCAAGCGAATTTGAATTTACCTCAATGCCTCTTTTCTAAGCTGCCGTCCCCACTAACGTTATGAAAAAAACAAGCAGGAACAACAGTCTGTCTGGTCGCGCGTCCGTAGACATTTAGTATTCTCTCAATAACTTGGCTAATACTGGGACTACCATATTATTTAAAACACATTCTTGATCAGTGGACTCTAAGCTATACTACCATATGATTTTTATGGTCAGTTTCATTATGGTATAGATTTTCAATTTTGTCACCGACAATCGTCAAATAAAAATTTTACACAAGACGGCCATCTTTCCCCCCTTTCTCATCTCTCGCTAGCATGTATTTTCAAATAACTACTTGTTTTAGTGACGTCAGTAATACTACCGCGAGGAGGAAATAAAATTGTCTGCGTGTTTGCCTCTGTTGGCTTTGCCGCAGCGTGTATATATGCATGGCATAATGTGTCAAGCGAAGCGGGGTTTTGAGCGGCGGGTATTTGAATAGGCGTTAAATATTTGGATTGTCTCGTGTTACACTACCAAATTTGTAAGGATTACTACTGATTACCAGCGTTAAAGTCAAAATATTTCGTTAATTCAGACAGTAGTTTGGCGGCACACTTCCGCAAAATCGTTAATTGTAAGTCTTGCCGCAGTCTCTATCAAATCGGGCAAAATGTTAAAAATGTACGTCACAAGGAAAGCGAGTAGGTTTAAACGGCGGGGTCGGTTCTAAGCCTGTCCACGGCACAAAATTCAGCGCGATGCTGGCGTGTGAGAGTATCACCGTCAGACACAATAGGGCGGGTTTATTATTTATCATTTTATGACTAAAATCTTACTGAAATGAGCGATTATTCTCGCAGATTTTACTACAATAGGACACAAATTGAGAAAGTCATCCTCTAATATTACAAGCCATTCCTTCGTTTGGAAATCCCATGGTAGACAATATAGAGGACAACAACGAGTGATAAGGAGAGAGAGAGAGAGAGAGAGAGAGAGAGAGAGAGAGAGAGAGAGAAAGAGCAACGATCCACGTTCCACCGGGAGCTGAAAGGTGTTGTAGAATGAACACATTATGATGTTACCAACGTCAAAAACGACAGATTATAACGAAAAAACGAAGTCATTTTTTCAACGGGGTAAAGAAATAGACATTATTGCCTTTTCATATTTCTGCCGTGCAATAATAAAATTCTAATATTATTTACAAATTAAAACATTTTTAACTTCAACAATAAACATTAATACATTCACTAATGAAACACACACATTCATACACACAGACAACGAGAGAAAGAAAAAGACAGCTTAAAAACAAGTGCTCGTACAGTCATAAAGAGGGAAAGACGGAAGTGATATGACTTAGATAGAGAGACGGAAAATTAAACAAAGAAAAAGGAAGAAACAAAAGAGGATGTGGGGAGTAGGGAAGCCGAGAAAATATACAGTAATAAAAACCTACCTTTGTCTGGGAAACTTCTGATAACGTTGGAATTGTAAGGGCCGCTGGCTCTGGTGAGGCCCCCTGTGTCTGTGAGGGACGCGTACAAGTCTTGCATGTACTGAGGAGGCGGCCGGTGAAACTCCCGGCGAGGAATGCGAGAAATCCCAAAAACTTTGGATAGTCTGGCCAAGGCATCTGGCTTGGATGGTGGTTCACTCACTTGATAGGAGGACGGACCTGACATCGATGATGACGCATGTGGCGACGAAGATAAAAGAGGAATGGAAGGCGATGATCGTCCAGGGGCCGTCCAGACCTGATGTTGGTGGAGTACTATTGAAACAATGACCACTATGAGAAGTGATGAAGGGTGATTCCATGATATACCTACACAGAGCATCCGGTCGACCGTACTTACTGACTTTGCTTTCATACTGATTTTAAGAAGGTACGCTCTTAACCTCCTCCAAATAAACGATCTTCACAGACCATGGATTCCTCTTCTGTAGTGGCAAGTAAATCAATAGAAATAAACCCATATCATCAATATAATCACATGACTCGAGAGTATTTTATCCAACAATGGTTACTTTCTATCATGATCAGATGTTCGCCGGGCAAGACGCAGAAATATCCGTACTAGATGCAGACATGACTCACATAACCTGCTCCCTCGTGTGCCGGCTTGATTGGTTTCCAGGAAATAATTATGACTATCCTGTGAGGAAAACTGAAACACTTCGTTAACTAATCTCAGATACCTAACAACACACTCGCGATTTCTTAAGTATTACTTGTCTGTTTTAAAAGCTAAGTCCGTGCAGTCTTTTGCATGTGTATTGTTGTGTACGTACAGTATGCATTTGGCGTAGAATATGCATCTTTTTAACTAGCACTGTCAATTTGTGTAGCCACAGATGACAGATAGAAGCGAAATGAAATATATTTCTCCTGTTATATTTAAGGTGGGATAGGAGAAAAGACACCAAACGGAGAAAAGAAACGTGCGCAGTTATCCCAGAAGGTGAAATATTTCACTTACGGAGAATCGCGTGCGTTGGAGGTTATTTGTCAGCGGATGTTAGCTCACCTGAATGTGAAATATCTCTCACAAGTTACAAACACAAATCTCGAACTAGTCAATGAAGGGCTGACAAACCCGTTCTTTGAACGTGCTTTAGCTTACCTCCCTTTAGTCGTGGGTATTACAACAGGAAAACGTAAGTTAGAGAAACATTATCTATACTTTTGTATTAAGCAAACGTAAGTTAGAGGAACATTATCTATACTTTTGTATTAAACAAGCAAACGTAGGTTAGAGCAACATTACTTATACTTGTGTATTGAAAAAAAAAAGAGAAAAGCTCAACGCAATACTGTTATGTATAAATCTGCTATCTAAACTGACTGCAATCTTGTTAATCCAAGCGACACCAAAAAAAAAAAAAAAGATAATTTTCATTACATCTAATTTGTGCACGACTTCGTGTTACAGACGCCTGAAAGAGGGGCAAAGAATAGTAACACTGTTCCCTTTCAAGTAAGTCATAGAAAGTGTCACGGGTTGCCTCCCCTGCTTTGCAGTAGTGGTCCAACAGTGGCCAAAACTCAAGAGTATCTAAAGTGGGTCGTCAAAGGTGTCTACCTTCGCACAAGATTACTCTTGGCAGAGTTGTAGATAGAAGGGTAATGACGCTTCTATCTCAAGGTAGTGTTCACAAGATATTCAGAAAAGCGAAAACAATGCTGCAGTGGCTGAGCACGTTAATTCTATGACCTGCCTACAGCTTTTGTGAAGTATAAAGCAATTATTTTTTTTTTTCAGCTCTGATTTACTCGGTGGAATTCTTATTATTCTGGTATAGCTCTATTTTGAGTGTGTTTAGTAAATTGACTGAGACAAACTTGCAGTACCTTTAAAATGATTAAACCGAAGTTAAATCTGTATAATAACAAATAAAAATTTTTATAATCATTTAGGTTTAACAAGGTTTTAGAAAATTTGAATAATGAATTATAAGCAAAACAAAAGTTTTCATCACGGTTGTGATGGGGAGATATTTGATATAAGAAGTTAAAGTGACAGTTTAAAGTTTTCACTTATCTGCCACTAGTAGGTTCTCCTCCCGCTGATGGTTTGGTTCTGTGCAAATAGGTCACTGGAGTTCTCGCATCTCTGGTCAAGATTAAAGGCGCAACACGTTCCTAGTAATGTTAAAAAGTAACTGCCAAGCTGGTCCCGCGTTTCTACGTGAGTCCACTTCTACCCTCACTTTGTTCCAGAGATTAGTACCCTCCTGGTACCACCACCAACAACTATGGTAAAAGAATAGAAACGAAACGCTCTCCTGAGTATTGTGTTTTCCAACCCATTGTTACGGATCCCCTTTCCCTCTATTCCGCCATCCCATTTATCTCAAAATTTACCCTCGATGAGAATTAAATTTAATCCCTCCAGAGAAACTTTCTTTACATTTAAATTGAATAGCTTTATATTTATTTTACATTTAAATGAAAAGGTTAATAGTACAGACAGAATGTGTTAAATTTACATTTCCACTGATTGAAAAGTGTTCACAATATAAATTGAATATGTTTTCTTTTACATTTACACTGATTGAAAAGTTTGAAACTTTCATTAATTTTAAAGTGAATATGTTTACATACACATTTACACTGGTTTGAAACTATAAGTATTATAATTAGAATGTACATCATTTTTTTCATCTTTCCCTCCCTGCTCCATATGGACTTATGTATGCTTTTTAGCTCTATTTAAGAGAATAGCAATAAAGCAGTCACCAACCCTTGCAGTGGTGGTTCATGAAATCATCATTCTATACGCTGAGGTTGCCAGCCTCAAATGGCTTGGACATCCACTAGCGATTTTCACATATTAATATTGACATGGCAATATATACATACCAACGGGCTGATCACCCGTTTGCCAGTCACTTTGATTACGGAAACAACGACACATGGATTGATTTGTCATTGCCCTAAAGACGCCATTAGGCGTGATGGGAACAACGGCAAAGAAGATCTATTCGCTGTTGCCCTTAAGACGCCACTAGGCGTAATGGCCACTGACTGCTTTGCCGGTCGTTGGCTAAGGACGGAAGAAGAGAAGAAGAATATATACATATTAGTTCACATGTTAGTAATGAAAAATATAGAATGTAAAATGACAACTTACGCCAATCCTGGCTCACAGACTTTTTGCTCAGATGAATGAAGTTAAGGCACTTGATTAAGCCTCTTACACGTGTTCATGGGGTCGTTACTTTTATAAGATAATTCCTTCTATGACTCTGTGGTGTGTTTTGATGTTAAGAAGAATGGTGTGCATATAGTTGTACTTGAGTGAGGTCAACTGTGAAGGTCTCTGACGTAAACAATGAACAACTTATTACAGAGTACCTTCCTTGTTACCACATTACGATCTCACTCTAAGTTATATTCTTTTTTGACTAGCGTGACTCAAAGCTACATAAAGTGTCTAGGGTATTGTAAGAGTGTTGTTAAAGAATCTCAATACAAAAACATATACAAACATATACTAATTACTATGATAAACTCAACTAACTCCAACTGTTAAATTTTATATTTAAAATATCTTTTGTTAAACTTTATTGGTCCTGAGCCTAAAGTTGTTTTGGTCAGGACTATAGTTCAATGAGAATCAATTTAGATGGATAGGTATATTTACAAATATATATAAAGATATTTACATACAACAGACAATATGTCCATAGTACATTGTTACAAATTTTCAAGTTGATATTAATTACTCTATTTAACTACAGGTACTGGGAAGCAGGGTGAGGATTGTCATCATCCCACTGTCTTTTGTTTCACTAGGATTGTTCATTTATTCTTTGGAGGAACGTTTTGTCTAGACAGGAGATTTTTCTTTAATCGTGATAAGTTGTCCCAGGCCAGATATTGCACTTATCTGGATCCTGGAATCACAGCAGTTGTAGTTGGTTTGGCCAAACACTTCAGTCTCCTCTGGTCTTGAACTTCTTTAATACCAGCAGGTACCAGAGACTCTTTGAAATCGTGCAGACTTCTTCAATGAGCGAGTACTAGCACCAGACAAGTACCAGCAGGAACCCCTGTCAGTGCAATTTATGGTTCTGTCTTAATATCAAACTAATTCCTCCTCATTTACATGTAAATCATACATACAAAAGAACATGGTCAGCTCTCTCTGACAACCCTGCTTCTCCCCTTTAGTTTGATGGAACAAATGGTATCAGTTTTCTTTTTCTCTTCCCTAATGGATGCTACGCCTCTGTCATTCCTGCAGTAATCTTGTCCATGCAATAAGATAGGTGTAATGTTCCTGTATGACCATCATATATATAGTCCTGTAGTTTTAAACTTCTTAGATAGTCCCTTATATGATGGATCAACATCTAGGCCATGCCTAAGTCTGCCATGGAACTATTTAATTACAATCTTTTACCATGGCCTTTTCTTACACCCAAACCTTTATTTAATGAAAAGTCAATAAAATCAATCTTACCACATATGAAGGAAATATAAACAAGTAACGATGAATTAGGCAATCGAATATGGCACACTTTTATCAGTGCCTCTGTTCAGACTGCTTTCAGATGGTAGTATTATTAATAAAAAAGCACAAGTCTGCTCATCGCTTCTTGCTCCTCTGAATATTTTGGAAAAATGGCAGCGAGTAACCTACTACAGTATTTCGATAAAGTAAAAGGCTTTGGCCAATGAGACCAAGCATCTCTTTTTTTGAATGAATTCTTAAAAAAAAAATCTCAAACCACTATGCGTTACTACTACCAACTAGATTTGTATATTAGGTCAGCCAATAATATTACGACTTCCTTCAAATTTCATCCAATCCTCTTCATCGTACCATCTTAGCCTTTCTGTCACCTACTTTTCCCCCCCCCCCCCCAAAATATGCTATACAATCTAAGCAGACATGACTTGACCTGACAGTATCTCCGATTCTCCATGTATTATCCCCAATAATTGATTATCTAATGGACTATTTAGGTAATTAACAACATATTCTTGGTCAGCAAGTCTTCAGGTACACTAATATATGATTTTTATGGGGCTAAGTGGCTTGGTTCAACATTCCATCTTTTTTTCTATGTTAGTTGTTTATTTTTAAACTACCTCCTGTTCAATTCTTTTTCCATGTACTTTCAAGCTAAATACGAGAGTCTCTCGTAGTACGTGAGAATTTACGTCATTCACAATAACAGCTAAGCGTGTTTCCATGACTGTAGTGTTCACATTTTCTAACGTTTACATCGTAATTTGAAAATCGCCTAAGGCAACGCTAGCAAGTTGGTTTTATTTTTAGAAACAATGTGAGACGTGATCTGCGTTGGTTATCTATCCGTCCCTCTCCCTTCTACAATGTATTCTAGGCAAATATTTCACTTGAACTTGGAAAAGTGGTACGTTTATCTCAAGGTTACCCAGAAGCATTTGGTACCTTTATTTCGGCGATAAGGCGTTATCAAATAATACGCTGAAGCCGTAGGCGACGAAAACAATGAAAATTGGTAGTACTATCCTATCTTTTACTTTATGCACTATACTCTTTTAATTTAATTTAGATATTGTATTTAGAAGTTCACCACAGACTCCGTGTATTCTAGATTCCTCAGATTTCCCTGTTGTCCTTATTTAAAATGATAGAGATTTCCTGGGCTGTTTTGTAACTCCTTCCGAAGTTCTCCAATAAAAGGTCCAGTCTGATAAAATGGAATCCTGATTCTAACTACTGGCAAGTCTGGTGTCTTTGGCAATCGATTCTCACAGTGAAATAACACTGAAACATGTCATGTTATATGCCTGTCCTAGCCCCGCATCTGTTTGTTATGCAGCTGCTCAGGGCTCCAATCATTTCAAACAAAAATGTTGGGTGGGGTAATTTCAAAATATTCCGACATGGAATAATTCTGCGCGTGATGTAGAGGTCACCTCTCCCATATATGGTATGAAAACATCCGACTGCCTGACAGGCGAACTCACAAACACATATGTAAACTCAAACGACAATGTGTTTCAGGTGTAACAAATTATTACAATCTAAAGTAATCTTGTCATAACAAGTCGGACAGGAAGCGATTAGGTCATCCTTTTCTGTCCAAAATGTGTCACCCAGACAAGTAATCTCTTATCTGTCGCGCACCCTGGCCTTATCAGCAATTAGCAAATACGCTGGCGATTTTAGTGTTAATCGATAGCGCCCAAGGTTGGGCACACGAGAATAGGCCTGTCGTTTCAATATTGCATCACCTGTCTACAATCTTCAGCAGGGATGGTCAGGTAAACGAGCGAGACAAAATACACTGAAAGGAGTGACAGAATGTTGAAAATACAACATATCTGCTACAGTGCAGAGAAAGAAAGAGGGTGCCGCTCACTGAAACACGTAAATAATCAATACAACAAATGTCCAGGATACGGCCGTAGTGAACAAGCGAGCGACAAGAGAACGACCCAAAAGTCATTTTGTGACAGAAAGCAGCTAAAGAAGGTTGGGTATTTGGCCGGCTGTACAATCCTGTAAAAATGTATAGCCAAATACAAAATAAATTCAGCAAAAATATTTTGTTCAGGTATACAGTTATGAAGAAATTGGGCAATTAAAAATTCTAAATATTTTAGCATTTAAAAAAAACTACCATAACCGAACGAGTCAACGTGTTAATTTTACTATAACGATATCCACTTACAGAATATGGCATGAAAATAAACTCTCCGTGTACACATGCCACCTTTTCTTTTCTTCTTCTTTCTTCCATCCTTAGCCATCAACCGGCAAAGCAGTATGTGGCCAGTACGCCTAGTGGCGTCTTAGGGCAACAACAAATTGATCGATCTATCGCTGTTTCCACCACGCCTAGTGGCGTCTTTGTGGAACAAAAACAGACCAAACAATCTACCATTGTTTCCGTAATCAGATTGGTTGGCAAGCAGGTGATCAGCCCACTGTGCGAAGTTTTTACGGGATGGGGTAAACAGCCCCATGCCCATACCCTCCTTAGTCGCTTTTTACGACATGCGTGGTAGGGTGCAGTGTTACTATTCTTTGCTCCCCTTTCGGGCCCCGGTAACACACGGGTGAACATGCCACCTTTGCTGTGTGAAAATTGAACGTCGTGAGTCATCCAGATGTAGATACGATGGCAGAAAACGAAGGTGTGCATAGAACAAAAGGTGGTGCGTTAAAACAACATTATGCCGGTTTCACCGGTTTTCACGTCACATAAAGTCATTGCACATTCTAGCAAACATTGAGATGTCATCACCGGTTGTCTGCAAGACGTTTGTGTGGAATCTTGACACATGGGGCGGGGTTTACCCTTCGGCAGGACACTCCTACACCACAGGGTGAAAAACACCTGTGGTTTCAGTAACCACTCTGTGAGAAGAGTAGAGATCTTCAGACTATTCCATGGCCGCTAGCCATGGTCTTCATCATTATTCCAATGTTCGCTCCTTACAGAGTCTGGAACCACTACTGCAGTTGGTCACGTTACACACAGCCGGTACCAATGTATGCATGTGCTCTTGCAGCGGTGGTTTCTGTAGCAACTTATTTTACACGATGAGTTTGCCAGCCCAATGCACCTGTGACAAAATTGTTAGCTCTCCTTTACCGATCTTCACTCCTCTCCGGCAGTGTTACTCGATCATTTCTTCTACTTGCTAATTCTTTCCTTGTTTATTGTTTACGCTTTCATCTTTCACTGTTATCTTATCATATTCATATCTTGTCCTACTTCGTCACTCACAATGATGGTTTCACCTGTCTGTTCGACATGTTTGTTAGATTACAGCGATATTCGTATTGTTAACATTAGCTGGAGGAGTGAAAGATGAGATTACCGTTGCACAAGGTGGCCAAAGGCGAGAACCCAGACGTTGTCGGCGAAGGTAGATAATAATAGCCCCTTCAGTCATAACTGACAATGGGAATGCGCTCCTGAGGTGACAGCCCTCAGCTGTTTATTTTCCTGGTGCTCCTTTCGACGTTTTCTCCTCTCTTCTGCTTGTTATGTGAGCTTCTTTTCGCCCAATCTGAGGTGGCGCCGTAAATAGCATCGCCACTTGGTGCGATCGGCAGCTTCATCCTTCCATGTTACTGGATTTATGTCCAGTGCCCTCATATCTCTCTTGCACACATCTTTGAACCTCAGCTGCGGTCGCCCAACTGTTCTTTTGCCATCTGCTAGTTGTCCGTAGAATATATCTTTTGGGATGTGACCATCTTCCATGCGGCGGACATGGCCAAGCAGGCGTAGGCTGCGCTGTCTAAGCGGTGTACACATATTTTAAAGGCCAGCACGTGACAACACCTCGACATTTGTCACTTTATCTTTCCACGAGATGCCGAGGATGTGGCGTAGACACCGTAAATGGAAGGTATTGAGCCTTCTTTCTTGCTTAGCATAGGTTGTCCAGGTCTCGCTGCCGTATAGGAGTGTGCTGGTGTCGCAGGCGTTATATACCGCAGCTTTGGTCTTCGTTGTGAGTTTGGAGTTTCCACAAACACGCGATGTGAGGCGGGCAAAGGTAGCTGCAGGTTTGCCAATGCGGCTGTCAATTTTTGTGTCCAGTGAGAGTTTGTCATTGATGGTAGACCCCAGGTATGTGAAGTGGTGCACCATAGCCAATTCATAGTTACCGATAGTGATAACTGGTGCAGCATCCACATCCTGACTCAGCACATTCGTTTTCTTTAGACTTATTGTGAGGCCACAGTCCTTGCATGCTTGGGTGAAGCGATTCATCAAGCTCTGAAGCTCCATTTGGCTTTGAGTGACGACTGCAGCGTCATCAGCGAAGGTAGATAACAATCTTTGATACGGGGATATGAGTTGCAGATAATTGTAACTAATGTTGTCTCAGTTGTCCAGTATGGATGACAAATGGTATTTGGAGATAGATGTCAGCTCGCAAATATATGTGCCCATATGCACGGCTAACTCCACTGGGATGTCAGAAGGTATCAATTTTGTTAAAAATTAAGACACAGAAAGTGATGTAACACTTCTGGCAGATTGACTTTGTTGTAATAATCAACTTCGAGAAAGTAACATTTTGGAGATTATCAGCAATAGATCGTGAAGTAGTAAGTTGGTAAACATGACAGGCAACAATGGAAGTGGCAAGACCTTACATGGTAATGGAGTTTGAAAATACCATGTAGTAATGTTCTACATGAGGGTAGTGGTGGGGACCTCTACCAAAATTAGACACTTGTTTGCAATTGGTTTGGCATTTCAGATACTAAGATAGACTACTACTGATTGGATCTCTCCTCAACGAAGCAACATGGGTGTGTGGGCGAAAATTTCTCTTACAGCATACTGCTTTGTACGACTAGTTCACGTTCCCATTTCGTCAAGGAGAAATCATAGACAGCCAGGAACACGGAATCTTCTCTTCTTCTTTGATCCATAGCAGCCGACCGTCAAAGCAGTCAGTGGCCATCACGCCTGGTGGCGTCTTGCAGGGCATCAACAAATTGATTCCACTTTGTTCGGTCGGCGGCCATCCTTCGTACAGTGCCCCAACTCTGGATCATTCTTTGCATCTCGGCTTCCACAGTTCTCCGCCAAGTTGTTTTTGGTCGGCCTCTCTTTCGCTTTTCTTCGGGGGTCCATAGCATAGCTGTTCTCCTAATGGTATCAGGGTCCCTTCTGAGAACGTGGCCAACCCATCTCCAGCGTCTGCTAGCTATGATGGTGTGCATGTCCTCCTGGTTACTCCGAATAAGTAGTTCTTGGTTGCTGATGGTATTCGGCCAGAAGATTCGAAGAATTTTCCTTAGGCAGATTGCGTGGAAGGAGGACAATTTCGACATTTCCTTCTCTCCAGCATTCCGCACAATAGAGAAGCACAGAAAGTACACAGCTCGCATACAGTCTAAATTTGGTGTTTGTGCTATACTGGGAAGACCTCCAGATGTTGTTGAGACTAGCAAAGGCTGTTCTCGCTTTATTCTTTCTGTTTGTTAATGTCCTTGCTTGTTCCGCCGTCTGGTGTTACTATGCATCATAGGTAAGTAAATGTGTCTGTCTGCTCTAACCTCTGGTTCCTTATAGTTATTGGCTCAGGATTGCCCACATTGAGTATCATGACCTCTTTCTTCTTCAGATTGATGTTCAGACCACCTGCTGGCCATACTTATTCAGTCTATCGGTTTTTATTGGATGTGAGAGTGCGAGTAGTGCAATGTCATCTGCATATTCCCGGTCTTCCAGTGTAGAGAATGTTGTCCATCTAATTAATCTTGGACTGCCCTCTGTTGTCTGGCGCATCACCCAATCTATGGCTGTCAAAAATAATGTTGTTGATAAGGGGCATCCCTGTCGTACTCCTGTTTTCACTTCGAAAGTTAGATTACTCAATCCAACAGTGCATGTAAAGTTAGAATAGAGGCATTTTATAATGGAAACATTGCAGCTGGGAATTCTATATGCCCTCAGTACTTTCCATAGACTGTTCCTGTGTATGCTGTCAAAAGTCTTTTCAAAATAACAAAGTTAATGTACGAGGGGCGTTCAGAAAGTAATGCAACACATCGTTTTTCTCAGCTACTAATGAAGATAGAAGCATGAAATTTTGCACACTTCAAATATGGCATGTGCCTATTGTGTGCACCAAATTGCACCGCAACCGGCCAAATAATACGACTGCCCTAAGCCGTTGAAATGGAGCGTGTTAGCAACTTGCGTTATAAACAGCGAATTGTAATAGAATTTCTCGTTGCAGAGAAGGAAACTGTTGTGAATATTCACAAGCGTCTATGTGATGTGTATGGAAATTTTGCAGTCGACAGGAGTACAGTCAGTCGCTGGGTTCAGAGTATCAAAGAATCAGGAAGTGGAGATACGGAGCTGCTTGATCGGCCCCGCTGTGGACGTCCTGCCACAGCCACCAACGCAGAAATGTTGAAATGCGCTGAGGGCATTATTCTTACTGATAGGCGAATCACTACTCAACAATTGGCCTTACAGCTGTCAGTTAGCATTGGTAGTGCAAACGCAGTTATAAAAACTCTCGGATTTTCTAAGGTTTGCGCAAGATGGGTTCCTCGAAGTCTCACAAATGACCACCGATTGCAAAGGAAAGCAATTTCTTCTGAATTGTTGGAGCGTTTCAATGCTGATGGAGAGAAATTTTTGGCTAAGATCGTTCCAGGTGACGAAACCTGGGCACATCATTTTGAACCTCAGATAAAAAGACAGTCAATGGAGTGGCATCATCAGCAATCACCAAGAAGAAAGAAATTCAAGACAATTCCTTCAGCTGGAAAGGTCATGATCACTGTCTTTTGGGACATTGAAGGTGTGATTCTTGTGGACGTTATGCCAAGAGGAGAGACAATCAATTCGCTAGCTTACATTAAGACATTGAAAAAACTCAATCAACGTTTTCGCAGAATTCGGCCGCACAAGAATCCAGCAGACCTGCTTCTCCTTCACGACATGCGCGCCCTCAAACAAGTCTGGCAACACGGGAAGCAATCACCGAATTGGGTTGGACTGTACTACTCCATCCACCCTATAGTCCCGATTTGGCACCCTCTGATTTTCATCTATTTGGTCCATTTAAAGATGCACTCCATGGGACAAGGTTTGAAGATGATGAAGGAGTGATTCATGCAGCGAAGAAATGGCTACATGATCAAGACAAAATCTGGTACGGGCTTGGAATGCATGCACTTGTTTCGCGCTGGCATAAAACCGTACAAGTTGATGGGGATTATGTTGAATAATACCGATGTTTACATAACATATCCATGTATATTGTGTATAAATTTCATACTTTTTTAATAAACAGCTCCTGAGAAAAACGATGTGGTGCATTACTTTGTGAACGCCCCTCGTATAGCTGTCTCTGCCATTCTGAGCACTGCTCTATAATGGTCCTGAAGGTGAATATATGATCTGCACATCTTCTGTTCTTTCTAAAACCCGCTTGTTCTTTCCTCAGTTTATGGTCAACTGCTTTTGAAATTCTCTGGATGATTATCCTGCCTAGCATTTTACTGGGAACTGAGAGAAGAGTAATTCCTCTCCAGTTGTTGCAGTCTGCAAGGTCGCCCTTCTTGGAGAATTTGACAATTATTCCTTTTCTCTACTCTGTTGGTGTTGTCGCAGTTTCCCAGACTTGTGCATATAGTGGTTCTAATATTTCTGCTGCTAGTTCAGGGTCTGCCTTGAATAACTCAGCATTTAGATTGTCGTGACCATGCGCTTTTCCATTTTTTAACCCTTTGAAAGCAGTGTTTTCTGCTCTTCGTGGAATTTCTGTATTTACGTCTAGGTCACTTTCCGCCTCAGGAACATTCAGCTGCGTCTCTGGTGATTCCTTATTCAGTGTTTCTCTGAAGTGCTCTGCCCATCTTGTTTCCTGCCCCTGTGCTGTGGTGATGAGATTTCCTTGCTTGTCTCTTACTAACGTTATATTGTTTGCACCTCATTTTCCACTGATAGTTTTAGTTATTTTATAAACTGTGCTTTGTTAATTTCTCAGTGCTGCCTCTTCTGCCTGTCTTGCAGAAAATTTGAAAATACCATGTAGTAATGTTCTACATGAGGGTAGTGGTGGGGACCTCTACCAAAATTAGACACTTGTTTGCAATTGGTTTGGCATTTCAGATGCTAAGATAGACTACTACTGATTGGATCTCTCCTCAACGAAGCAATATGGGTGTGTGCGCGAAAATTTATCTTACAGCATACTGCTTTGTACGACTACTTCACGTTTCCATTTCGTAAAGGAGAAATCATAGGCAGACAGGAACACGGAATATTAGGTTGTAATATGTATATTTTATCATTTTAAATTTACATTTTGACATTTACAATTTCCTTGGGGATGTACAGCTGCGTATGACGCTGACAACCTCATTACTGCAAATAACTTGACACATGAACCACCACTGCAAGAGCTGGTGAATGCTTCGTGCGGGTTTCCTCACAATGAACAAACAGCAGAGGTGGCCCCAGGCTCCATAGATAGCAGGGAGTGTATGATGATATTATGGTGTATTTATTTATTATACTAACACGTTAGTAAGTTAGATATGTATATATCAATTGTCTCCTTCCGCTGTCCAAGAGCGCTTTTATCCAACTCACTGGGGTTAAAATTAATGAGAGTAAAATTCTGAGGAAGATGACGTGGTGGATGGAAGCGGAAGTCGCCTGATGCTCATATTAGGAAACCAATACTCAAAAGAGGCATTTGTTTCCCTCTTAGTTTGTGGTACAAGTTGCCAGAAGTCGACTCTAGACACCTACACCAGTCGGGTCTTGAAGACACTTGACAACATAAGTAGCAACCCCGGCCTTGCTGCAAGGTACGTGCTATTGCCACCATAATTGACTAGAAGAGACGGACCAGTCCAAAGCACCCGTGGGAACCAACAGCGACTGAAGCAAACACCAACTGACCCCACACCGGTAGTTAAGTAACATACAAGGATAGCCAATGGACATTTCAAAGTTTTTCCTATCATCCACCAAAATTTAACACCATCCGAAGATGAGAAATATCATCGCTACTTTTTTTTATAAACAACTTTATTTCTTTTACTTCTTTTACATTGTTAACCCATAAGTGATTATTAAACCTGTTTATCTTAACTATAAATGTATAGGTGGATTAATCACTAGTAAGTGAATTGTTTGTCTGCACTCGTATGACTCATATTGTTTTAAATACATAACCATATACAGCTATTAACGTAATAGTTGCTGAATCAGCTTCAGCTGGGAGCTCATAAAATGTGAGTCAATATTTCCTGACATAAGGGGCTGGAGAATAATAAGTTCATGACAGCTTAAACAATCTCAGTTGTTATGTTTGCTTTTCTTTAACATCGTGTGAGGCTCACTTAAATAGAAACATCATTCTTTTATTTATAACTCTGCCAAGAGTAATCTTGAGCGAAGGTTGATGACCTTTGAAGATCTTCATTTTCATGCATAAGTTTGATCATTGTTTGGACCACTGCATACAGAGCAGGGGAGACAATACCGTCACATTATTCAATCAATCAATACCCTTTAGCTCTCCAAGGAGCGTAAGCCTTCAAAACACGGCAAGTCCTTCTGTCACGTGCCATCAGCTCAAGTTCTTTTTATATTTTCCTCATAATTTTCACTTCTGTATCTAGTCTAGTTCTCTTCTCCATGTGGTTTGGTATACCTCTGCCTCTCTTTCCCTGGGGATTCCAGAACAAGGACTGCCTTGTTTAATGCAGTAATTAATGCAATTAACAGGTTTCCTCAATGTGTGTTCTATCCATCGTCAGCGTCTTCTTCTCCTCTCTTGTTCCACTGGCACTTGTCTGGTTCTTGTCATAAGTTGCACATTTGCGACTGTCATGTTAATCGCCTCTTACGAGTGATTGAGGATGCTGTCGGTCCTTTCTTTCTTTGTTTCCTCCGAGACCCCCGGCAACTACACGAGCAGCTAGCATAAGCCAATTAAGCAAAGTTAACACGGTAATACTCATCTAAATCGGTTGGCTTTTATCATTGTAATGAGTAATATCGCGGTTTTCTGTTTAATTTCAGCTGTTCCTGCCACGAAGTGAGGTCTGCAGAGTTTACTACTTTCTGACACAGCTCAGGTATACGTTCTGGCGAATTGCTCCATGTTTAAGGTGTTTGCGAACCTCTCGATCCACGGATCCTTCTTATCAGACTTTTTCCTACCATCACCAACCTCTCCTACTGCAATGCTATATTACGTCCGTGCTGTCAGCTGATCACCCATCTGCTCCAGGAAATTCTAGTCTACTTAATTCTTTGTTTCTCATTACGGTGTCTAGTATTAAAATAACTTGGATGTATTTTGTCTTTCATTTCCTATTAGCTTCTTGTCATGTAGGTCTGTATCGTATTTCATGTACTTTTATTTATTTATTGTTTGTGGCTTGTATTTAGTCAACGTTTAGATGTGATACTGTAGCATAAAGTTGACTGAAACATTTATAACATATAAGGAAGGGAAACCCGAGGCCTGTAAACAGTAAATAAATATTAGACAAACATAAAGGTATGTTTTCAGGCACTCGTAAGAAATAAAGAAGTAGAACACTAGACAACAGAAAAACAACAGACGTGAGTGGCTTACCCAGGATTCGAACCCCGGACCTTCCGTACGACAACACCGCCTAGCTATACAAGCGAATCACACTATCCTCCCGGCCAGCTAGGCGGTGTTGTCGTACGGAAGGTCCGGGGTTCGAATCCTGGGTAAGCCACTCACGTCTGTTGTTTTTCTGTTGTCTAATGTTCTACTTTTTTATTTCTTACGAGTGCCTGAAAACATACCTTTATGTTTGTCTAATATTTATTGACTGAAACATGCATTTCTCTTTCTCTCTTTTCTTTCGCTCATAATCTCCCCCCTCCTCTTCGTTATTTTAAAAGTAAAACTTAATGGTTTATTCAATTCTGGTGTTATCATCATAGAAACAAAGAGCCAAGGATCCAGACCCCGAGGACGACCCAGAGTCCACTGGGAGGACAACATTAGACAATCTTTGAAGGACCGAGGACTAGAATGGAACCAGGCCAGGAGGAAGACAGCCGATAGGATAGTCTGGCGCTCTCTCTTCCAAACCTCTACACCTCACGGTAGAAGGGGAACGACTAAGTAAGTAAGTTATCATCATCACCAGCTTTACCCTTAATCTTCACTAGAAGCACAGGTACTTTACAAATATACCCTGGCTGGTTTCTTCAATGTCTTTCCTAGCCAACATCAGGGCCTTGTTATCTCTTGTTCCACTGATATTTACCTGGTTCTTTCTATTGCCCCTCCCATTTTCTCTTCCCCCCCCCCCCCCCCCCCAAAAAAGGGTATCTTGTCATTAATTCTTCTTTCGACTTCAGTGTGTTATATACACCGCACATGCAAGGGAAACCGTTCAAAGTCATATAAAGTCCTTGGGACCCCAAGATGCAGCAATAGTGAATGCAGCCAGCGACCCATAGCAGTACTGCTTGCATCAGGACCAGCGAACCAGAGCTGGTCAAGACCGCACTCCACCTCCACGTGGTGGTCCTGGAAACAGTCTGCAGCAGTGCAGTCTGGCTGAGCGAGTGCGGATCGAAATGGGAAGGCAAACCCGATCCCTAAAAAAATGCCGTGCAGAAGTCGGATGTGTCGACCGAAAGGTGCAGATATCACAGCTTAGGCGTAAACAGACACAACGCAACCACCGTCCTTTTCAGGACGAACGAGGAAGAAGAAGAAGAATATAAAGTCCTTAACTCTTAGAGGGCGACAGGCCAGTATTTAGAGACGATTTCTCCAGGCACTCGTGACAGCAGGCCAGTGTTTGGTACATCTTAATTCAACTTTCATTTTATTTTGTCATGTCCCAATTTTTTTTTATATTAATGCTCATTTAATTTACTTTTACAACTGTGTATAACATTTCCATAATTTTCTAAAAACTTAAAAACAACTGACCCTTACAGTTTAACACTATATAAAGAAGATGGTCGTTAAAACCACAAACGACCAAATTGACAGAAAATTCCTTGCATCAAACACGGGAAGACTACACCGTAACCAAGAGTTACTGAACGTCTGCAAGAGTCAGTATACATACTTGTCATAATTAGTATAGTTTGGTTTTTGTTTTTTTTTCTTCTATAACCAGCGGCACTCGAGCTTTCCAGCTCTTTCGGCCCAATGACATGTCATTGCGAGGCTGGGGGGGTCAGTGGACTTTCCTTCCAACCCGGTCAGGAGCTTCGCTCCTTCCCATCCACACGGGATTTATGTGCAGGAGCCGTTCAGGTTATTCAGTCAAATTTCCGGTCGTAAACACTTCTTCAAACGCCGACGGCCGGGTTTGAACCATGAACACCTGGTCGCCAGTACAACGTCGTAGCCATTACACCAGCGCGGCTCCCTTCTGGTTTTAAGGAACATCTTCATTGCACACGGACGACTCCATCAGTGCTCCGATCTCTTCCCTTAGATCTCAGCACAGAGTAAGAACTCCGTAGCACCAGCGAGGGTCCCAATGTGTGTATACAGGAATCACAAATTCTGTAAATATTTTTGTGGTGGGTAGGTTTCCTAATTTTTAACTTTTGGGGCAACGACCATATAGCCTCCTATTTCCAACCATTTATAAATTGCACATCGGACCTCCTATTTTTTCGCCCTTGTCCGAGAAGCCTAGGTATCCTATATCACTGCCCACCAGATCATAGGAGAGTATGACATCATTAGGTAGGAACCAATGGTTCTGGCACAAAATTACCATCAATTATACTACTCTTTACGATTTCCAACAGCCGAGGGATTTTTAACGTGCGCAACTTGCACACGGGACCTCCTTTTTTTCGCCCTTATCCGAGAAGGCTAGGTATCCGATCTCACCACCCATGAGATCAGGGGAGAGTATGACATTATTATGAACCGCTAGTTCTGAAAAAAATTTCCATTAATTATATTCCCAGTACTGGGAGCGAACTCGGTACCTTTTGAATTAGAGGCAGACGCAATACCTCTTTCCCACTCTGATCTCCGACTTTTCATAGATTTATATCACCGGCACTCAGTTCAAAATGGCGGACTCACAATGGTTCAGGACGACTAGAAGAATGTAGTAATAGAGCATGCAGTATAACTTCAAGCAACCATTGACTACTAGCTCGGGCGTTGGCGTAGCTGGTGAGTCGTTTTTAGGGCTTTATGCTATCAGATAGATAATGTTGGTTCTTTTCAGGACTTAGTATCTATCAACGCTGATCGGGTTAGCAGTCAACACAGTTGACATTTTTTTGGGGATGGTAAATGCGCTCTGATATAACCAAATAGGTTGAAAAGAACGCGCCTCGCCACAAAAAAAGAAGTAAAATACGGATGGATCGCGAATTAGGCTAGCAACCTCATCATGTTAACACGGTGCTACAGAACTACCACTTCACTACAAGAGTCGATGTAGTGCTTTTGGTGTCGGCTTCCTGTAAGGGAGCCAACTGCAAGGGTGCTCCTAGACAGTTAGAAGACAGGGGAAGGTCATAATATAATGATTTCCATTATGTAGTAAAAATCTGTTTTAGATGACCTTTTATTCTCACACATAAAAAAAAAAAATATTTTATTTATTTCGATGTCATTCCCATATTAATAACTAGAATGTCATGTAACCAACAATGAAAAAAATCCCGTCTGCTTTTCGGGGATATACGGACACGGCGCGCATTGCACTGTGAAAGCTAACTGAACACCCACTGAAAAAGCTCACAGGCCTTTAAATTTTTTTTTTCATTGTCTATTGACAACAAGTCATGATAAATTTCACAACAAAGATTCAATGAAGAAATAGAAAGGAATGAAATGAGCACATAAGAATAAGTGCCGTCATCAGACATGCAACAGAAAGACCACAACATAATTATTTCCACCCATCTTGTTTTGGCGGGTTACTTAGTCGAGATATATATATATATATATATAGTTTTCCAGCCCATTCTGTCATTCCGATCGTAACGCTCCCAAAAATAGTAACACTCGTCAAGTAAATAAGGTATTTCCTGCTGCAGAAAAAGCTGTGACCTCGCTGGCGAGAAATTGGGTCAACCGTTCAGGCTCAGAACTAACGTAAAAAGGTAAAGGTAGTCCCATAGCAGATACTGCCTTAGGGGAGTGATGTGTTAGAGACCTCTGCCAATAGGACGCTCCAGAACTAACGTAGCGAATAATAGCGGACAAACAGCCGTGTTCTATATGTTTGGGTTACTTTAACACAATACGAGTCATACTGGTGCAGGGTTACTTAAAATGACATACAATTCACTCAATAGTGATTAATCCAACTATAGCTGTAGAGTTATATAGATCAACAGGTTTAATAATCACTTAGAGTTTAACAATATTTTCTGGTCGAGCCAGTTTTCTCTCACGGACAGCTAGCTTTAGCTATACGTCGCACACGGCTGTTTGTACCCTATACCAGAGCGCTATTTTAGTTTCGGTGACCGGAATTCTGACACCGGGTATAAAATTTTCCTGTGCACCGTAAACGACCACTGAGGGTTATGGCGGGGAAAATCAGCTGATGTGTGTGTAAAATCAGTAAAATATAAATCATTACACACTCGTTCTGGATAAACACAGTGCTAAAATTCTTTTGTGTACTATAACTTTGTTCTGTGTTCTATTTTTGATTGCATTTTTATTTGATTGAAATTATATTTGACGGAGTTACAGACTTTTAAAAACAGCGTCATGATTTGAGGAAATTCATAACAGAAGTAATCTTTTTATTAATGTAATATCTAAAAATCGGCCCATTCGTATGAGTTTATAATTATAAAGACTTCTCGAAGGGAAGCTAAAGATTATTTCCACATACTTTTTTTTTTTGGTTTCATATCTTGAGAATGTGTGGTAGTCAGTTTTGTGAGTTTGGCATTTAAAGAACAAGCATATTGTCACCAGATTTTATAACATTTAAATCACTGCAAACGCATTCCTGATACTCGCAAATCTTAAATAAGGTTGTAAAAAAATAACTTTTTGTAAAGCACCATCTGTTTTTGCATTTTCATTCATTTATAATGATACTTAACTAGACGTATATGAGCGTCAGAAAACATGTAAAGCTATAGATAGATTACTTCCACATACTTTGATCTATCTTTTAAGTCTTTTAATCTTGTATTTATAATATAAATGTCTTTTTTTATTGTGTGTGAGATAAGGACTGTTCCATTAGTGTTCTTTGGTAGACAATCCTGTGGACACGACGGCTGCCAAAGAATTCTAAGTAACTGTTTGTATATCTTCTTTCATTCACAGATAAAGCATTCTACAGCCTGGTGTTAGACTTGATACTCCCAAATATTCCATTATCTTTATACATACACAAGTAAACTATACTACATAACAACGAAATGGAACATACTATTTTGCATCATATGAATTGTCCCAGTGCACTGTGCAGAGCCTGTGGCAAGAGAGCATTAACTTCCAAAACAAAAAGTTCAAATCATAAAGCACTAAACTGTTCTAATTACGTTAGTGATCTGTTCTTTGTGTTTGGAATTAACGTATCAGATGATAAACCCACAGAGCATTCGACTATATTTTGTAAGAAGTGTTACTTACGAATACAAAACTCAAAAAGAAGGCATAATGAGAAGTGTCTTGAAACAGCCAAGTTACTATCGGAAAACAGTCAGCACATCTGGAAAGACTATGACCGTAATTTAACTATAAGTGAATGTCAACTGTGCAATTATTTTGCAAAGACATCTTTTGGTGTTTTAAAAACAAAAAGCTGCTCTATCCCCTGTCATGTTCTTTCTGACCCCTCCATTTCTAGTCAGTCAGTTAGCTGTAGTCAGTCAGTTAGCTGTAGTCAGGATAGCTCTGTACAGCATGAGGTTGATGTGCCTGCTCACACTAGTGATGATATTGTTCAGCTGGAGGTTGATAAGTCATCTCACATTAAAGGCGATACCATTATTCATTTGGAGGTGGATAACACTACTCACCCTAGCATGCCAGTTTTTGTTGCCACATCTACACCTACCAAGTCAGTTATACATACGACAAGTACATCCACCTCGCCTGTCTTCAAAAGCGACATCACAGTACAACAGTTACTTGCTAAGCCACCTTCACAACCACTAACACAAGAGGAAGAAACCCTATTCACATCCATTGTTAGAAAAAAACTAGAAACAGCAAAAAATAATATCATAAAATGCAAAACCAGAAGACAGCCTATTGTACTACAAAAACTAATTAAACATAGAAGAAAAACATCAGTCACCAGAACGCCAACAAAACGTAAGCGATCTCAATTTCTCCACACTGTTAGGAAACATATTGCTGGAACATCAACTGACTCACTAGACCTGCAGCAGGCACATGAACTACAACGCTGTTCAGAAACGTCATGTCAGGAAATTTGCAGGAAAGCAGGCATTGAAAGTAGAGTTAGAATATCCAAAGAATTAGCAATAGCCATGAAGGAAACAGTAGGTCTTACGTGGGCACAGGAGAGAAAACAGAGAATTTTGAAAGACACGCCAGCGGTATTAAAAATATAACTTCACAATTAAAATTTATAATGGAAACTCATTTGTTACAAATTTCTCCATCTGTGAATGAACAGATTCCTCCTATTAAAAAAAGGAAGCGTGAATGATAATTGAGCGAAATTTTGGGGCTAGAGCAAATTATGGCAGTTGTTGCGTGAGAGTGACATAATTAACAGAGTGTGGAAATCATTTAATAGGTGTATGTTTTATTTATTAAATTGAACATTTCGTTTTACGCATGACCATACTCATTTTTACATGACCATCGTGATGTATGATTGAGATAATTGTTAGCTCTCATGTTTTGGGGACAATTGGGTGTGTTATTTTAAGGTAATAAATGTGCTTGCAATTTAATGTTTCAATAATTAATGTTTGACGCATGAAACCAAAACAAAACTATGATATCCATTTTCTGCAGGTTTTCTACTTTTGATTTCTGTAATTTGTTATGCATGTTGATTGTGATCGTTTTAGTGTAAATTGCATTAGAAACAAACCATAGCTAACAAAATATTAAAAAAACGTAAATTTTACACTATTTCAGACTATTATATCTTCTGTTTTAATTGTGATAAAATGTTTGTTCTTGTTCTAAAATTTACTCTAACATTTCTAGTCTAGCTTTACGCAAAATTAAAGCCGGTATTTATAATAATAAAGTAGCCTAAAAGCATTAATTAAGCCCTATCAAAAGTAAACACTGCTACATTTTTTTCCCGTTAGGAAGTTGACCACGTGACCTCTGTCACGATAGCTATAAATAGCGCGGTCAGGAAAAACGAAAACGTCGCTCGCAAACAGCCGTGCGCATTGTCTCGATCAAAAAATCACTACAATGCAAACGTAGAAATTAAAACAACAGAAAATCAAGGTACTCTTCTGATGGACAATCAGATATTCACATTCACACCTAACATTATTTTTCCACAAGTATTTGAATAAGTAAAATTGCCGTTAAGTGTTGGTGCTTTTGAATTTAATTCCCGTCATATGACGGGCCTTTACTCTTGTTTTCCAGAAAATTTGACGGGATTCGTCTATTGTTCATTACAGCACATTTGCCTTACACAAGTAGTAATGTGAGGATTCTGTTATATACTTCTTAATGACTGTTATTCCCTTAGTCTATACTGCCATATAACTGGGTTCAATTTCTTTTCCTCTCCAGCAGTATTGGTATTTTCGAGTCATTGTTTACACTTCTTCCTGTAATAATTCGTCAAGTCTGTTTACTTGTTCATCCCTGCTGAAAGAGTAGAGGGATGATGCAATCTTGACCGACAGTCATGTTGGTACAATTCTCGTGTGCCACATTGGGTTCATTTTCTTTTCCTCTCCAGCCAGTATTGGTATTTTCGAGTCATTGTTTACACCGATGTCTGTTTACTTGTTCATCCCTGCTGAAAGAGTAGAGGGATGATGCAATCTTGACCGACAGTCATGTTGGTACAATTCTCGTGTGCCAGACATTGGGCACCGAATTCACACGGAAATGGCCAAACGAGCTCGCTTATATGGCCAGGATGACCTTCTAATTACTGCCCTGAAGAGTCACAGCCCAGATGATCAAACGAGAGTCGATGTTAGCACAAGTACGGGGCAATAGATTACACTGGTATACACACATTTTGGTGCATTAAATTTTATAGCTGTTCTTGGATAATTTTGGGTTGCTGATTCCAAAAATGTAATCAGATTTTGTCTATCAGCTCTAGTTTTTGAGATAACTAAGAATGACCATATTAGTAGGGCAATTGTTATGTACAATCCTAGAGTTAGGTTCTATCAGTGGCATTTTGACTTTAGTCTGCATTCATATTATATGTAATTACTGTGCATATATTACCAAAAATGTAATAAAACGTTATCACTAGCACTTGTTTAGTCAACACGCAAAAAAGGATCTTTTCGAGGACTTCCTGGAATGTGATATGCCCAGACATTCACGCTTAAGGGTCCAACAGTAATCTGCCATCATGTGGGCATCCCAAAGTCCCTGGTATCTCTCTTCCGTTGTTTTTATATCTTGGTGAAATCTTTCACCTTGCTCCTCACTAAAGTCACCAAGATTCTCCGGAAATAAATGTAAATGGTTATGGAGGTAGTGCAATTTTATGCTCATGGTGCATCCAAGTTCACAAAAACTCGACAGCATGTTTCCAACTAATTCAGAATAATTGTCTGCTTTAAAGTTACCCAGAAAGTTTTGCACAACTAAAACAAATGATGACCAATCTGTGGACTCTGTTTTGTTCATGGAATCAATAAAATTTGGATCGTTTATTAACTTTCTAATTTGAGGTCCTTCAAAAATTCCAGCTTTAAGTTTATCTATGCTCAATTCTGGAAACTTTCTGCATAAGTAATTAAAACAGGTACCATCTTTGTTCAGTGCCTTAACAAATTGCTTCATCAAGCCAAGCTTTATATGTAATGGTGGCAGTAGAACTCTTTTTCGATCAATGAGAGGCTTATTGACAATTTTTTTTCTCCAACTTTAAATTCATCCCTCAACGGCCACTGTTTCTTTGTCCAGTGCATATCTTTTGCCCTGCTATCCCACAAACATTTAAAGCATGGATATTTGGTGAATCCCATTTGCTGGCCAAGCAAGAAGTTCATCATTTTAAGATCTACACAAACCATCCAGTTATGTTCTAAATACTTCAATTTTTCCAGAACTGTGCTTATTGTAGCATACTCCTCCTTCATTGTAGTAGAATGAGCAATTGGAATTGAGCCATATTTGTTACCATTGTGTAAGAGAACACCCTTCAAACTTCTTTTAGAGCTGTCAATGAAAAGTCGCCACTCATCTGGTGTATAACTTACACCCATTTTGTTAACAAGACCTCCTACATTAGTACAAAACACAAGGTTGTTTTCTTTACAAAAGAATGGAATAAAACCTTGCTCTCTGCTGCGATAAAATGTAACCTTTGTTTCAGCAGTCAGTAATTTTTTTTTCCTTTCAATCTTGAAGCCAAAAGTTCTGAAGATTCCTTGGAGAGATATAGATCTCGGATTAGATCATTTAGTTCAAGCTGGTCAAAGCGTTGAGCATCTGAAAAATCATCTTCGAAATCACTATCACTGTCACTTGTCGTTCCACATGCCACTGCTGTCTCATCTTCTAGCAGGGAATCCGAAATCTGACTGAAAGTTGGAATTGGTATGTCATCTCCGTGTGGAACAGGTCGCCTAGCAGAATCTAAATCTGGATATTTCCACTTTTTGTGATTTTTTTCCATTAATTCCCTTAATATTCACAACACAGAAATAACAGTCATCATAGTGGTACTTGGGCTCTCTCCAAAACATTGGAATTCCAAATTTTAAACATTTTCTTTTCCCACAGGTCCACTGTCGCAGGTGTTCAACACATGTTTTGCAAACAATATGAGGAGCCCAAGACTTGTCCTGGTCACCTAGTTTTACTTTAAAGTAAAGCAAATTTTTACATAGCCTTATATAGAAAATATTGTAATAATACAAAAATGTCTGTATCTCAAAAACTAGAGCTGCTACAGACAAGTAAATGTGATATTTGGATTGAGCAGGCCTCATTTATGTACAATCAAAAGTAAAAATTTTTTTCTTTGTAGGGCTGTGTTATCCGTCCGCAGACATATTACAGACATGCACCTGAAAGACGGAATGTTGTAATAGCTTCCTGACAGAATTGTTATGAAGATCTTATTTGTACGAGGGGAAGTCAGTAAGTAGGTTACAAACTGATATGGGGAAGCTGAAAATGGTAGTTGGTAGTTCCTAAAGGTGTCATTAGGCGACAGTATCATCCAGCTTTATGATTAGCTTAGGTAGCAGACTGCTAGGTGTCGCATGCGCATGCGCAAAGCAGATAAAAATGGCGACCGTGCTCGTGGAGTGTACAAATGAAGAACAGCGCGCTGTTGTGCAATTTTTTTTTGGGCAAAAGGACTTCCTGCAAAGAATATTCATAAGGAAATGTTTCCTGTTTACGGTGTGGAGTGTTTGTTGCTTAGCCTACACCATAATGCATGACCATTTGAATTTTCGGAAAGTGTGCTCACGGTGGGTGCCCAGACAACTGACTGAGGAACACAAAATGAACCGAAAGGGACTGTCCTTGGAACAGCTGTCTCGGTACGCAAATGAAGGAGAAGACATGCTGAACAGGATTGTTACTGGGGATGAACCATGGATGCATCATTACCAACCTAAATCACTAAAAGCTCACCTTGGCGGTAAACATTTCGCAGGTGATGCAGAGGTTGAACGTAAGGTGCGAATGTGGCTGAGACAGCAGAGCACGCACTTCTTTGCTGCAGGTTTCGAAACACTAGTACAGCGATGGAATAAGTGTATCAATGTTGGTGGAGATAATGTTGAGAAATAAAGGGGAAATGTAAGTGCAATAATACATGGTGTTCAAGTTTGTATCTCATTTATTATTTTTTTCATAACCATTTGTAACTTACTTACTGACTTCCCCTCGTAATAACGTAGGGACTTGTAGTTGCAATCATTACAGCGAATCGACGGATATAACAATTCCATATCTGGAAAGTGACCTTTTAAATAACACGCAGAATTTTCCTATGAGGAAATTTTTTGAATAGACCCCATCAAACCACACATGATTGAAACTACCTTACTCCCTGATACTTCTTGGAACGTGTCACATCCTTAAGACTTGACCAGTGACGAGAGTGAACCAGTCATCTATCTGTAAAGAACCAAACATCAGCAGGAGCAGAAACCATCAAACTATTGGCAGCAAAGTACAAACTTAAAAGCTGCCAAATGAACTGTCCATTTTTTTTAAAAACCATAACATCACCCTGTGAAGATTACGTTTTTAAAAAGAATTATTCATTTTTAAACTGTTAACCATAATAGATTATTAAATATGTTATTTGTGTATATACAAATTTAACGTTGATTTAATCTTTTGGAATGTACTGCACCCATATGTCTCAGTCAATTTCTTAAAAACTCTTAAACAGAGCTATACATAATACAATAATAATAAGAATTTCACTGAGTAATTCAGTTGGGTGCTTGAATGAGCTAAATCATTTATATCCATCTTCACAAAAGGCGGCGGGTCAGATACAAAGTTAACGTGCTAAGACTCATTCAGCATTGTTCTTGGCTTCTGAAATATCTTGTGAATACTTCCTCGAGGAAGCATCATTATCCTTTTATCTACAACTCTGCCAAGAGTAAACTTGTGCAAAGGTAGACAGCTTTGAAGACCCACATTAGATACCATACTCTATGTTTTGGCCACTGATGGACCACTACTGCAGAGCCATGGGGAGGCAACACGTGACATCTACTACATAGGGGACGTCCTTAAGACCACGGGTTCTCAACCTTTTCTTGCTCATGGTCCCCATTTACCTCTGTGGGCCCCCCCCCCCCCCCCGCAGTCTTTGTTAGTTGGAAAAAGGTACTTTACCATCTTACTGTGGCCCCCTAGAAAGATGGCATGGCTTCCGGGGGAGGGGGGGGGGGGGGGGGTATATGGTTCACGTTGAGAAACACTGATTTAGACGATATCAGTACTTAAAAGCGCTTCCTAAACGTGAAGACATACTGGGCTGTATATAACGTGAAGTGCATCTCATACCACAGACACTTCTTTAAATAATGATTCAAAGACGGAGATATAGAAAGTTTATTTTGAATTTTTTTGTTATGTTTTTTTCATACGTACCAAGGTAAGATTTAAAAAAAAAATATCCGTACATTTATAGAACATGTTGTGATAAAGCAGCAATTAGTCAAATTTAAGTCCATTGGCTTTTCTTCACTTCTCACCATGCTATTTAAGACGCACTGCTCCATAGCTTCATAATTAGTATATCCAGATTAATGACCACAGGAGAATCAGTGCCGTCGTTGGACATGCGCCCTAATATAACCGACAATGTTGAAAGGGACGTGCCTCGCCAAAACTTTATTATTTTTTTTTTAAAGCGCCGTCATGAGGACATGCAGCAGAAAAAAAGCACATGATACTATTTTCCGAGTTGTCTTGGCGATGACTTACTCGTGTTATCAGATTTTGCTACGGCGAAGAGTCGTTTGGAACACATTAGGAGAAAGAGGACGCGCAGTATACTACATCCTATGGCGCTGTCAAAAGTTCCAATATTCGGAATAGTTTATTGTAAGCCAGCCTGGCTACATGACGTCTTTCTCTCTTCCCTCTGTGTGATTCTTTTGTTTTCTTTTTGCTTCGTGTGGCTCCACACCCAACTTTAGGCTCTTTCCACTGTGGGGATCAACCCCGGCGTCCTGCACATTTAACAGCTTTTCCCCCACTTGTTTACAGGGTTTTTTTGGGGGACAGAAAGTGTTATATAATCAGAAATACATATCTCTCTTTTAACTTTTCTCTACATAAAACGACTATTTCTGGAACTCACTTTGACTGCAGAATTTAAAATCATTTACAGAGTTGTCAAGGAAAAACAAATAGAATCAAAAGGAAAGACAATAAGAAAGTGGAACATAAAAAACATATACACACAAAATTCGGACATTAAAGCAATAAAAGGAACCCAACAACAACAAACAAACAAACAAACACTCAAATTGGGTTTTCTGGGAATCACGGTATAAACTGTTGAACTCGAAAATAACAAAACGCACCGTAGCAAAAGTTTATTCACATTGTAACATTTAAAAAAAAAAAAAAGGCAGGCAAGCAAGCAGACAGAGGAAGTGCCAAGTACACCGACATAACAAAACTCGATACGTTCACACACGAAACACTCCTATGTAATTCCTCTTTCTCTTTACCCGCCATCACCTGTGTTTTCATCTGAAAAAAAAAAAGAGAAAAAAAACAGTTTAGAACGTGGTAGAATCTCAGTGAAACAGCAACCGATGAATGTATTGTTCTTTTTTAAACTGCTTTCTCGAAAAGTCATCCGTAGGGGAGTGAAGTGTAAGGTGACCAGACGTCCCGGTTTTTCCGGGACAGTCCCGGTTTTCGACCATTTTAGATAATTTGTCCCGACTTTTTTTCGATGCAATCCGGGACGCCAATTTGTCCCGGTTTTGGACGAATCTGCCAATTTGGCATAAATCTCACAGATCAAAATAAAAAAATTATTATTCCTGGCATAAATCTCACAGATCCAAAAAAAAAAATTATTATTCCGTGGCTGACTTGAGGGAATTTTTAATTATTAGTGAACTGGCGCCGAAACAGCACAAGAGGTTGTCAGGACCGCGAATTAGTTTTGTAGTTCCAATGTGATATTCGCAGTTATTTGAAATTTTAGGTAGTGGTAAAGTACCAAGATTTTGCGTATGGTATACGTTTATTTAATTTAAACGGTGAACTATTTGTGCATATTTTGTTATTGTTGTAAGAAAATGGCACCAAAGCGTAAATGCAGTTTCAATGAAGATTTACAAAAGGAATATCCGTTTATTAAAAAGAGTACATCAAACTTCAATGTACGATGCAATATATGTGCCTCCGGGTTTTCGATAAGTCATAGTGGACGTGGTGATATTAAGAACCACGTAAGCAGTGAGAAACATAAGAGAGCCTTCGTTACAGCTGCATCAAGCTCGTCGTTAACCACTTTCTTCAGAGCTGATAAAATTGGTGACCAAGAAGAGCAATTAGCTGCTATAGAAGGCGCCTTTGCATACCATACAGTGCTACACAATCATACTTTCAGGTTTATGGATTGCACATCAAAATTACTTCAGGTTACTTTAGAGCCAAAATTTGCATGTGCACGTACGAAAACCGAAGCCATTATTCGAAATGTCTTGGCACCCCATTTTCTAAATGAGTTAAGGTGTGACCTAGAAAAGTCTAAATTTATTTCTGTACTGACAGATGCATCCAACCACAAAGAATTCAAGATTTTTCCTTTGCTTGTCAGATACTTTGATCACAGTAATGGAGTGAAAATTAAAATATTAGAGTTTAAAGTCATTGCCAGGTGAAACATCTGATATTGTAAGTAGTTTTCTTAATGACTGCATAACTGAAAATGGTTTATACAGGAAAGTAGTTGGATTATGCGCAGACAACACAAATTCCAATTTTGGAGGTGCTGAAAGGAAAGGACAGAACAATGTTTTCAAAAAACTGCAAGAAAACCTTGGACATGGTCTTATAGGAGTTGCGTGTGCAGGTCATATTTTCCACAACTCTGTTCGAACAGCTGCAGATGTACTGCCTTTTGATGTCGAGCTAATTATTGCTAAAATTTATCTACTCTTCAAATCATACACAGTACGAGTTGAAAGACTCAAGGAGTTTTGCCAGTTTGTGGAAACAGACTTCCCTATGATCTTAGGTTATGCTTAGACTAGGTGGCTTGCTCTGCTGCCTGCTGTTGAAAGGGTTCTTCAGATGTTCCTGCCTCTAAAATCATATTTTCAATCTCAAGACAGATGCCCAGTTTTTATACAGACATTCTTCGAAAATCCTCTATCTGAGGCATGGCTTGTTTTTGTTCACAGTCAGGCCTCTCCATTCCTCGAAGCAGTGCAAAAAATAGAGGGATAGGCGGTCACTGTGTTTGAAGTCATTGACAGCATCAACAGGTTGAAAACTATTTTGAAGTCCAAACTGGAAGACTGTTTCTTGCCATCAAGAGTTAAGCTAATCCTTGAAAAGCTGGAAATGGAAGGACTTCCAAAGGATGATGTGAAAAAGTTTCATGCTAGCGTTTCTTCGTTCTATGAAACAGCTTTCAATTATTTGAATAAATGGGCTGCAAAAAATTTTCAAGACCTAGAATCCTACAGCTGGGTAACGCTGAACAGAAAACCAATTTGGGCAGATATTGAGATATCATCATCACTAGTGATTCAAACATTACCTTCAGCCAACTTTACAGAAACTGAAATTTATGACGAATATGTCTATATGAAGCAGTTTGTTACTTCTCAGAAAATTAGTGAATGGAGTGCCAAAAAAACATTGCCACCACAACGTTGGATTGAAATGGTTTCCCACTTCAAAAGCAATAATGTGACATTTTCAAATATTTTGAAGTTGGCAGAGTTTTTTTTCTGTCTACCTGGAACAAATGCTGCCACAGAAAGAGTGTTTTCTTTGATGAACAGCTTATAGGCAAGTGATAAAACACAGCTAGGTGTTGAAACTTTGAAAGCTATGTTGACAACCAAAGTGAACTGTGGGGAAACATGTGTCGAGTTTTTTAAGATGCTGCTTGCAAAGAAGGACCTATTGATAAAAATCCACTCATCTGAAAAGTACAGTAACTCAGCTTCACTTTAAGTAAGGATTATTGATGTTTTTCTCTCTTATTAGTTTAAGTAGTTAAATTTACACAGTAAAATGTATGTTATTCAATGTTATTCAAATGTATATATAAAATGAATATTATTTTAAATTGACATCAACTTGATTTTTCCGGGACATGTCCCGACTTTTGACTTTTTCTTTACCCTTTTGTCCCGATTTTTTGCATTGAAATAGGTCAAATTTACTATTTTGTCCCGGATTAGGGTTTTAAAAATATGGTCACCTTAGTGAAGTGTAAGAGACTTCATCATACTAGGTCTAGCTTTATGAAGTGGAATGACCAGTTCCCTTCCTCGCAGCCTCTGCCATCCCTAACTCAAGAGCAGAGTCAGGTACCAATTTACAGCTTGGTAGACTGCAGCATGACTCTAACAGGTTCCTGGATCGAAACTTGGTAGCTTTGCAGCGAGAGACAAGCACACCTCTACCTCAAATCTGCCGGTCTTCTACACATTTTTGAAAAACACTGAGGAAGATAATGCAGCCGATAACTGAATCCTACAATTTTAACTTCACTGTTGGTAAGTTCTTGATTGTAAGTTCTTGATTACTGGTTAAAAACATCAACAAGACTATCCTCCAGCTCAATGGGAAAGTCAAACTACGACCTCTCCGGGAAGAGCAACTTCAGAGAAATTCATTAAGAGTGGGAACGGTTTAAAACAGTGCTCCGTAACCGTTTTTACTTCAGGATACACTTAAGTGCCCTTCACAATTCTACGGCACACTATATTACTGTACTTAGGTATGTGGGTATAGTCAATACTGTATTTAAAAAACTCGCTACATTCATAAGACAACGCTCTCTAATTTATTTAGATGTATCGGCAATTATCCATTTTATTTGGAATTGAAAACAATATATATCCATTAATTATAACCCATCAGAGGTTGAACGAGATATTTCTCATCATCAAAATAAAATAAACAAATCCCTAATTTCTGGTGATGGATGATAACTGAACTTATTATATGTAAATATGTATGAGATTCGTAATATTTTACCATAAAACATAATTTTTAATACCATTCTATGGTGTAGTTTTACGTCTCATGTCATGGCACACCAGGCAGACACCCGCAACGCACACTAGTGTGCCGCGGTACACTGGTTGCGAAGCACTAGTCTAAAACGTGGTCGAAAACTGCTATCTTGGACAGGATGGAAATGCATACAATCATATAGATTTATATACAACGCCGTGCCTGAAAGACGAACAACCACAATGGGACTGCAAAAATGAACTTATATACTTAGTAAGAAAATAACTTAACCGGAGAAAGACTTTACACAATTATGAGGCTATGTACGAACTTAACCAACACAGCGAACGTACATATGTCCAAAGTGACAGTGCTTACAACGTTAAAGAAACAATTTTTTTTTTTTAAATATAAAGTTTTGCCTCGTTTTGGCGAGGCGCGTCCCGTTCAACCTAGTCGGTTATATTAGGGCGCATGTCCAAATATAAAAGACCTTTAGGTCTGGAGAATTAACTTAAGAAATACTTTCGTGATGTGGATTTCAAGATCAAGTCACCTGTTTTCGTTTCCCGTGGAATATTTGGCTGCAGTTTTACTCGAGCCCCAGACGTAATTCTGTGGCTTTGACCTGGCTGACTGCATGCAGGAGGATCTCACTGTAGACCCAGTGATAGGCAGGGGAAGCTTGTGACGAAATGTCTGTCCCTGTCCTTTTGTGCGATCTCTCACACCTTCAGCTCTCCGGCCGTATACTTCTTTTCTTCATATTTCGTCATTATTAGCTTGTTATTTGGCATTTCATTTTGCCTTTCATTCATTTTACTCTTTAAGCTGGACATAGCCTGGTGAAGTCTCTAACACGCCACTCCTCTATGGCAGTATTTGCTACGGGAGTAATTCGTATCTTATTGTTTACTACTCCTCAGACGTATTTACGGGACCGAAGATGTATCAAAAGTGAGGAATGCAGTAAGCGACCCATAGCTTGACTGCTTGCGTCAGAGTCAGCGAACCAGAGCTGACCAAGACCCTACTCCACCTCCAAGTGGTGGTCCTGGAAACAGGCTGCATCACTGCAGTCTGGTTGAGAGAGTAGGGATCGAAGAGGGAAGGCTATCCCGGTCCCAAAAATGCCGTGCCGAAAACGGATGTTTCGGGACGAAAGGCGCAGATATCGCAGCTTTGCTGTAAACGGCGACACAACGTAACAAACGTCCTTTTTAGGACTAACGCAGAAGAAGAAGAAAAACGTATTTACGTTCCGCCAGGTGAACTGTGGTATTATCGTAACAACACCCAGTCGTCAGACCGGTCACCCGCTTATCTCTTTGAATCCGTCTGACCACATGTGGAAACGTGTCCGTCCAACATTTGACCCCAGTGAAAAGCTGCTGATCGTGTTGACACAAGATTGTATGTGCGTACGATGAAAGAAAACAACACTGTCTGACCAGACATCTGTCTGGCGGAGGCACGCAGAAAAAGGCGATAATTAGATAATCTGTCCGGAGTAGACATCTGGGCGGAAGACATTACGCCAAGAAAACATGGTCACAATATTACGTCTTATAAAGAGGTCACGCGTGGATATTAAAATTAATATTTTAAACACGCGAGGGAATATTTAAAACTTCCCCACCCAAACAGTGCTAGATAGATTTGGTTTGTTTGATTTTAGATGACGGAATAAACAATGCATTTGATTGGAACATCCAGCAGAAACCCAGCTGGATTTGAAACTGTAAACTGTACAATTTGATGTAGTGCAATCCCAGACACAGAACAGAGAGAGAGAGAGAGAGAGAGAGAGAGAGAGAGAGTCAGACAGAGAGAAAGAGAGAGATCTCACATTGTACAGCGAACAACTCCCAAGAAGCAAGTGAGATACTGGATTTAGTATTCCATACTTATAAGTGACAGTTCAACATGTTTGAGCAACTCTGAAAACTTAAGAGTAAACCCGCATATCTAAATACATAAACTCTAAAAACGTAAGGGGCCAGGGCTTTAATATAACAAGACTGGAAACCTAGGAATCAGATTCACCAGTCATTAGAGGACTTTAACTCAAGTTTTCTCAGGTAGTGATTTCGCAGAGACAGTCGTCATCAGAGGAATTAACTCTAATATCCCAGACCCAGTCGTAAGAGGAATTTAACTCAAGTTTTCCCAGCAAGTGATTTCGCAGAGACACCCGCCGCCAGAGGAATTAACTATAATTTCCCAGATCGAAGCGATTCGAACAGCATCTAACCTAAAGTGATGTGTGTCTATTCTAATCTGCGCAGGAGATTGTGTATACTCATTATTTGGGGTAAGTGTAAACATTTCTATTACAAACGTGAATTTAATATGTTTTTTTTGCTAATGGGTATATATATATAGAAAACTCATGAACATCAGTTGGAAAGAATTCAAGACTAATCGACAAATAAGAGAAGACTCTAGGCAGAAATATGTCTCCAACTATATAAGGAAAAGACGATGGTCATATATCGGTCATGTCCTACGAATGCAAAACAACAGAATACCACTACAGGCACTCACTTGGGTTCCTGAGGGTAAGAGGAAAAAAGGAAGACCAAAAGAAACACTCAGAAGAACAATAATAAGAGAAGGAAGAACGTTGGGCCTAAATAATGTGCAAGAGCTAAGAGGAGTGGCGTCACAACAAACAACCTGGAGAGCACTGGTTTCTGCCTTATGCGCCGTGTTTGGCGCTTAAAGAATTTATCATTATTATTATTATTATTATTATATATATATATATATATATATATATATATATATATATATATATATATATATATATATATATATATATATATATATATATATATATATATGAGGCTGGCAACCTCAACATATGAAAATAGTATATTCATGAACCACTACAGCAAGAGCTGGTGATTGTTTCTGACTAGTCGTGCGGGAAACCCGACAGTAGAGCGACCTAAGACTCCGACTGGAGCAGTGATGAGTGATGATTACATCACATGTGCCTAAGGTGTAACATATTATCTTGTGAGAATTACGTACCTTTTTTAATTGTAATTCAGGCAAATCATTATTCATGCACTCCACACGCAATTTCCTAGTTAACACCCAGAAGGATATGGGTGAATTTTCATCATTTTCCCTGAGTTACACTGTGTGCTCAGGAATTTAAGTCTTCTGAGAGGTTAACACTGGTGGAGGGCGCGCACGACAATGGGCCTGTTAGTTTGCGGCAAACAAATTTACACAGCAGGCATTTGTTTCTTCTATTTGTCTAAAGTTCGTGGATACAAGCCATCAGGCAATTTGTGGTACTTACGCAGCTAGTGTGAGAGAAAAGCATCCACCTAACCGCTTACAGTATCACAGAATTGATGAACCACAGCTGCAGGACCCACTCATACAAGCTAAGTGCTAACTAAAAGGCACCAGCAAAAATAAAAGGACAATTCCTGTTAAACTTTAAGTATAAAGTTAAATTTCCACCTACGTCTCAATGATGAGAAAGTTTTAACTTTCAAAATTCCAATAATCTTTCCATATTTATTTTAACCTGTTAAAGACTATTTCACTATTAAATTTGTTACCTGTTGTTTTAAAACTGAACAATAATAGTTGATTCAGTTATATGTATGAAAGCAAACGTATGAGCCAGAATAGTTAATCTAAATATAAATACTTAGACATATATTTACACTAAACAGAGCTATACCTTATAAGAGGGATTTCGTTGGATTACTCCAACTGGGAGCTTGAACGGGCTAAACCATTGCTTAAATCCTTCACAAAAGGCGACGGACCAGATAATGAGTTAACAAATCACTCAGCCTAAGCAGCTTTTGTTCTTGACTTCTGGAAATATCTTGTGACTTCGCCCTTAAGGTAGAAGTGGCATTAACCTTCTATCTACATCTCTGCCAAGAGTAATCTTGCACGCAAGTAGATACCTTAGACGCCAATATTAAATACTCTTGAGTTTTGGTCACTGTTGGACTTTTCACTGGGGTCAAATGTTGGACGGGCACGTTTCCACATGTGGTCAGACGGATTCAAAGCAGGGGAGGCAATCCGTGACAAAGCCGAGAAGTGGCTCTGTGCAGGACATGACAATTCCCTGGGAGAGCCCAGAACCAGAGCACAGTATTTTAGCTCTGCACAATTGTAGAGCCCCCTTGGATGGAGAGGAATGCACAGTATGCCACGCGCTTCTTACTCCTAGCTTGGGACCAGATGTGACGATCCTTTAAATGAAAGCCAAGGTAGAGAAACTGGAGCTCATGCAACTCAGCACGTTTCAGAATGGCAGAAAGCCACAGGAAAAACATAGATCTACAGTGCATATAATACCAAGGAGTGTTCAACTTGGTATTGGCTGCAAAAGAGCGAGAAGCTCAGCAGCCCTAGTTAAACAACAACAACAACTCCCTACAGATTTCTGTTGAAGGCCGCCCGTTAGGGGTTTTATAGCTGCATACGTTTATAGAATAACTGACCTGAATATCATTATAGAACAACTCAGAATATAACAAGAAGACCGATAATAATCTCAAACAATGACCTTTGATGAATAACAAGAGAATATATTCAGAATATAATGGGGCATATTACAAACTTCATTACTGAAGAATAACGAAACTATTATTTACTGGTCATAATCTCTTATTTGGTTCCTGTCATCAATTCCACATTTGTGACTTTGTCATTCCATTTCAGTCCTTCTATTCTACGCAAGCACCCGTTTATAAAAGTCTGTAGCGTTTTAGTTGTTGTTTTTGTTGCTCTCCATGTCTCAGAGCCATACAATAGGACTGACTTGACGTTTGAGTTAAAGATTCTCATTTTCGTGTTGAACTTGATTTCTCTTGTTCTCCATGTTTCCCAATGCAATGAAAGCTCCTCTTGCTTTTTGTATTCTTATTTTGATATTGCGTCCCTCCAACTTTGTCTCCAACTGCAAGATATGTGTACGATTTTGCATCCTTTAGTGGTGTTTCTTCAAGTTCAAATGTTATCATTTCTTGCATTTATTCTCATAATCTTTGTCTTTTCCCTGTGTATTTTCAGGCCCACTTGTTGTGACCTCTCATAGAGAATTTTCATTTTCTCTTGCATCTGATTATGGTTATGGGACAGAAGAGCCAAGTCATCTGCAAAATCCAGATCATCAAGCTGTTTAGTCAGATTCCACTGGATTCCATTTCTGTTGTGTGATGTCGATGTTTTCATAACCCAATCTTTTGCTAGTAAGAAAAGAAATGGATACAAGAGGCATCCCTGTCTAACTCCCGTTCTAATCCTAAACGGTTCTGTAAGTTGTCCTTCATAAAGAACTCTGCATGTCATGTCTTCACAGGACTTCCTTATTAAGTTAATGATCTTCATGGGAACTCCATAATGCCTCATCAATTTCCAAAGTGATTGTCTGTCTACACTGTCAAATGCCTTTTCGTAGTCCACGAATCCGATGTATAGCGGTGAATTCCATTCCAGACTTTGTTCAACTATTATTCTCAATGTGGAACACGAGTTGAGAAGAAGACACTGGCGATGGATAGGACACACATTGAGGAACCCTGCTGATAGCATTACAAGGCAGTCCTTGTTCTGGAATCCACGGGGAAAGAGAGGCAGTGGTAGACCAAAAAAACACAAGGAGATGAGAACTGGATACAGAGGTGAAAATGATGAGGAAAACATGGAAAGAACTTGAGCGGATGGCAAAGGACAGGAAGACTTGGCATGTGTTTGTTGAAGGCCTATGCTCTTCGGCGAGCTAAACGGTATTGATTGATTGATTGATAATCTCTTAATACTTATATATGTACAAGGGGATTGACATAAGTCTTGGGCCTGATCATGAAGGACATGTCACAGAGAGCTGAAATTGTGTAGAGTGTTTATTCCTTTTCAATATAGCCACCGTCTGAATTGACACACTTCTGCCATCTCTGCTTGACCTTGAAAAGACCTTGGGAGTAGAACACCCTATTTTTCAAACTAAACCAGTCATCACATGCCAGTATAACCTCTTCATCGCTGTCAAAATGGTTTCCTTTTAGCTGTTTTGTAAGATTTTGGAATAGAAAAAAGTCTGATGGAGCCAAATCTGGAGAATATGGTGGGTGTGGAAGAATTTCAATATTCAAATCGTTGGCTGCTAGCTGCACAAGCCTTGCTTTGTGAGAGGGCGCGTTGTCTTGAAGCAAAGGAAGATTTTGAGTGCGCGTTATCCCTCGTTTCCTGGTCACAACCTTTCTTAGTTTTGTGAGAAGATCTGCATAGTACTGTCCATTAACTGTTTTGCCACGAGGCAGATAATCTTTCAAAAGGACACCTTTGCTGTCCCAAAAAACAGTCAGCATCACTTTTCCTGCAGATTTCTGCGCCCTCGGCTTGACAGGTGTTGGGGAGCCCGGGGTTTTCCATTGCATGCTGGCAATTTTGGATTCGGGGTCATAATGGTGTACCCAAGTCTCATCTACTGTCACCATGGTCTCCAAAAAATGTACATGTTTTTCCCTGAAACATCAGAAATTTTATCACAGCTCTGGCCTCCTTCTTTTCCATTGTTTTGTCAAATCTTTGGAGCAGCAGATCCAGTCAATAGGGTACATTGCACCGTGCACCGTAGCGGGAAAACCCATTGAAAAAACAAACGCGTACTTTACACATTCAGTGCAAATATGATGAACTTTAAATGTGCCAAGTTTCATCTTCCTCCTGTGACTCCTTCATGGTCAGGCCCAAGACTTATGTCAATCCCGTTGTACAATATATCCTGCACATAAAAGATACATGTCATCTTGCAAAATAAATTCCCTCAGAAACCACCGCTGCAAGAGCATGTTGATGATTGGTGCAGACTTCCTGCAAGGGTACCAGCTGCAATGGTAGCTCAATGATCCGTTAGGACAGCCCAGGAAATGTTGATGATTGGTGCAGACTTCCTGCAAGGGTACCAGCTGCAATGGTAGCTCAATGATCCGTAAGGACAGCACAGGAAATGTTGATGATTGGTACAGACTTCCTGCAAGGGTACCAGCTGCAATGGTAGCTCAATGATCAGTACGAACCGCACAGGAAATGTTGATGATTGGTGCAGACTTCCTGCAAGGGTACCAGCTGCAATGGCAGCTCAATGATCCGTAAGGACCGCACAGGAAATGTTGATGATTGGTGCAGACTTCCTGCAAGGGTACCAGCTGCAATGGTAGCTCAATGATCCGTAAGGACTGCACAGGAAATGTTGATGATTGGTGCAGACTTCCTGCAAGGGTACCAGCTGCAATGGTAGCTCAATGATCCGTAAGGACCGCACAGGAAATGTTGATGATTGGTGCAGACTTCCTGCAAGGGTACCAGCTGCAATGGTAGCTCAATGATCCGTAAGGACTGCACAGGAAATGTTGATGATTGGTGCAGACTTCCTGCAAGGGTACCAGCTGCAATGGTAGCTCAATGATCAGTATGGACCGCACAGGAAATGTTGATGATTGGTGCAGACTTCCTGCAAGGGTACCAGCTGCAATGGTAGCTCAATGATCTGTAAGGACCGCACAGGAAATGTTGATGATTGGTGCAGACTTCCTGCAAGGGTACCAGCTGCAATGGTAGCTCAATGATCTGTAAGGACCGCACAGGAAATGTTGATGATTAGGGAACACAGCCCATACTGGGCATACAATGGGCCAGAATGTGTAAACAGGCGATCATGGAGCAACTACTGGTTCCGTGCACACATCTGCTATTTGTAGAAGTTACTTGCACATGCTATACGAAGAAGGAAAACGTGAACCATAGCTGAGGCACCGCGTGAAGGATGCCCACAAACCGAGCAAGATGGACAGAGTTTGTTGCTGCCCTACAAGACGCCACTATACGTGATGGTCACTGCACTGTCAGTCATCACTGCCCTGTCAATCAGCAGCTAAGGGTTCAAGAAGAAGACACGCACGTGAAAACATATTGTGAATCAGAAATAATGGTGTGAACATCACTGAAACTAAAGTAAGCGATAGAGAGTAGAAAAAAAGAGGCCTTCCTGATTACAGCAAAGTTGCCAACATGACTCTTGTTCCACATCTAACTGTGTGTCTGCATAAAGACCGAAAAAACAAACAAAACAAAAAAGCAACAAAAGCCAGTGCTACAGACAACTCAGAAATGGGTTCATTTTTATAATGTTTTATCTGATTGACGTCTGTGCACTAACTCAACCTCTGACAAGAGTTCGCACATGATTTAATATGGTTGCTTTCTAGAAGCGTCTGCACTAAAACAGGTGAGGGAGTTCACCAGAGACACAAGAGACGATGTGGAAACATGAGCCACCGTTTTGTACAGGAGACAGTAGATGGGGATATATTTTTACACAGAAAAGATAGACAACGCCAAATTCGAAAACACAAGACACACCAATGATTGACAGGCAGGTGGAAATAGATGATTCGGTGAAACAAGGTCAGTAAGTTCAGTTTTCAGCATGCTAAATACTGTATATTCTTCTTCTCGTTCGCCTTCAGATTTTCACATTAATGACTCTAATAAAGGCAGTAGTCAACGCAAGGTTCCTGACATTTCCAAACAGTTTGTCGTTGACAGAAGTAGGTTGATGGATATGCTACTCCGTGCACTGCTGTAGGTTAGGCAGGACTACAGCAGGTGTTCCCAAGTGTAAAGGTGATAAAAGGGCCGAAACACTTGTCCGACGGGGAGGGGGAGAACTATTTCTGATGATCAGACCACCTACTGTTGTAACACTCTGCATAGAGTTTACTAGCATGGCATTCGCTGATTTACATACTCACCATTTCAGACTCTCCATCCGAGATGCGGCGGTCACTTTAGATTGGTTGGAGGTTGGGGATAGCGCGCTAGCATTTCGTTTACTTGTTTGCTTGGTCTCAAACTGGATCCTTTTGCAGGCAGACCCTTCGCTGCGCGTTCCAACGCTTGTTTCTGTTCCGCCTGTAAACAGACAAGATACAGAATGGCTTAAATCTGATGCAGTATATTATTATTATCTTCAGCTGACTGCGTTATTAGTAGACAGGTAAACGGCAAAATATTACTATTCTCCGCATTAAAAAAAAAAAAATTATTAGGGTGACTACCTGTCCTCTTTTTTAGACTGACGATTGAGCGTCCTGACGGCTTTTTTTTTAATTGCAATGTGTCAGGGTCTTAAAAATGGGAGATTGAACATTACTCTGGTAAGGTCTGTCTTATGCAAGTATATTCTTTATTTAGCCCCCCCCCCTTTCAAGTAAATATTGACCAAATTTCAAAGGCATGTAGTTCAGCTTTCGAAGTTCTGTGTTAACTCAGACACTGTGTCGAGTCCTTGAAGGTGCTTGCTGAAAAACACAGAGACAAACTTGCTACTCTGTGTGACAAGTTCTATGAGGATGATAACTGCCTATACACTTGATGTTAATAATAATTGGAGATACAGACGAAACAATTAGAAGATTTCACAAACCAACATGGGAAGATGTACGAGTCTTTGAGCAATATTTAACTGATAGAGATTTATTTGATTATGCAAAGCGCTTTGATCAACTTCTTCTTCTTCTTCTGTCCTTAGCCACCGACCGTCAAAGCAGTCAGTGGCCATTACGCCTAGTGGCGTCTTAGGGCAACAGCAGATAGGTTTTCTTTGCCATTGTTTCCCATCACGCCTAGTGGCGTCTTTAGGGCAATGGCAAATCAACCCATTTGCCGTTGTTTCCGTAATCGAAGTGTTTTGATCAACTTAACAATCTGAAAACATCTGTTAAAAATAGCATCAATGATTCCCCACTCAAATGATTAAATCAATGATTAACCCCTGCTGCAGGGGGGCACATGCTTCATTGCAGGCTTCCTGCAAGGGCCCAAGGCAGTGGTAGTTCCATGTTTCTTGGGGGGGGGGGGGGGGGGGGGAGAGATGAGATGCAGTTGCTGGCACATGGGAAACAAATCAAAATTTAAAAATAATCAGTAAATGTTGCATTTCATTCTGAACTTTTAATGAATGCACAATATTTCTTTGCGGTGCCTGGTCACAATGCAAACGTGAACAGGCTTTTTATCCCTGACGGAAAGTGAATGGACGAAAGACAGAAACAGGTTCCATTTTGATTACACCAAAGGAATTTTGCTTGAGAATAGTTTCCGAGAAGTGGCATGCTGTCTGTTCCATGGTTATTTGAAAGAAAATCCTGAACTGCTGAAGAAGATAATGTCAGCACACAGACAATTAAAAAATAAACTAACAAATAAAATAAAATTAATTAACTAACTGTACCAATAAAAAAAATTACTAACACTGACTATTGTGTAAATGGGTTGTGACGAGTCAATCTTCGATGGCTACATTTTCCTGTACCCTTCCTTTTCATTTTTTCACCCGCTCTTGTTTCTGTTCGTTATCCTGGCGTCTGAAATGTCTTCTTGACGAGATGGAAATGCAGTGAAGCAGACGAAAATGCTGCAGATTATAAACGACATTTTCGCTCATCCGCCCACGTGATTCTCATGTCAGGAGACCCTATGCTTAAAAGACGAATTTGTTTTGTCTCAGTTTGTGGTACAAGTATGTGGTTCATGTTGCCAGCAGTCTACGCTAGATGATTACATCAGACGGGTCTTGAAGACGCTTGTCTTGCCAATTTGAGTGGTTACCCCCATCATTACCACCAGGGACGTGCTACCACCACATAATTTGACGACGGAACAGTCAACGACACCCTTGGAAACCAACAGTGACGGAACCCAACACCCACAACAAAACTCATCATCAACACCTGGGCTAGTTAAGTAAAACTGTCAGGCCCAGCAAAAAAAAAAAAAAACTTTTTTTAACGATAAAAAGTGATGAAAACATCAGTGCAATTTTTTTTCTTCATAAAAAGCTATTTTAACTTTTTTGTTTAACTATAACTGATTATTAAATCTGTAAATACAAATTGCTAGTTGATTTAATCATTACTGAGTGAATGCACCCATTTGATTAAGTTAATTTAAATACATAACCATTGTGACGAGTAATGGAAAAACAGTCTACAGTAATCTGACAGCATATTGTAACCTCCTAGCTGCTCTGTGATTTGTTAGCTAAAAACCTGCATTATACTGCCTGTCTTTACTTACACAGCTTACTCTTTCGTCCCCCGCTTCTTTTCTTTTAACACGAGCTAACACAGTGTTTACAAACTTCGTGATCTGTCAGTCATAACAGGAAAGCAAATCAGGTTTGTTTACCTCGTCCACTCACGCGAGCGTCATCTGTCAATCATAATACCTTTCAGACAGACAGCACGTGAGAGAGACGAAACACAGACCCTTTTGAAGTTTTACTCAGGGAAAGTTTATAATCCCATGTGCTCTTTGATCTCGAGACACGGGCATTTTAAAGAGTAACCCGTTAGCCGTAAGTAAAGCCTCTGATGTCGGTCAACAGCGCCAGACGAGAGATTCTGGTAGCCGAATCGTAAGCTTTCATCTTGAGCGATAGTCTCTGAATTTTTCGTTCCACACAGTAGCGTGAAATTAACAACATTAGAGATCAGAGCAATCTAATGATATATATATATATATATATATATATATATATATATATATATATATATATATATATATATATATATATATATATATATATATATATATATATATATATATATATATATATATATATATATATATATATATATATATATACTCTGATGTTTTCTTAACCCAACTATCAGAAGTCAGTCAGAATGTTGAATATTCTAGCGCAGTCCTAGAACCCACTTCTTGTGGATATGGTGTATTATTGATTCGTGGAGATTTTCATTCTGAATTTTCTGGTAAAAGGATAATAGTGCTAATGATTTAAAAAGTGATAGCTTAACATTTATTCTTCACTTATATTTTTCTAGCTAGTAAAACGAGTGAAATAAAGTAACGCATAGCGATTTCATACCAGATATTCAATTAAAATGTTAAATCACGCCACCCGCTACCCACATACATTAGACGGTAATTAGGTTAACAGTGTAGGCAGACGCGACACTTAATCTCTACAGGAGAGAGATAAACCCGACGGTTTAGCTGACCGGACTTATAGGCATTAAAGCGACTGATAGTGGGAGTATAGAAATACATGTTATATTTCATTGTGTATGTTTGTTATTATAGTGTCTATTATTTTAATACCATACGACAAAACTAATAGACGCCTACAATTTAATAGCTATTTAATGACAGGCGATCATTGTTTAAGGAGAGCGTATGGAGAAATTAAATAATAATAAACATTGTACGCTGACCGCCGGCGCGAGCAGGGGTGGGCGAGTTAACATAACTCAGCCCGACTGAACTAAGCCATCAGCGACGTCTGCTAGCGTGTAGGCGTAAGGAAACACCATGTGTCTTTTATTTTAAACTTAGTCAGGACTGACGGAGTGGAGATGAGATCGTCTTGTCCCCGTCTGTGCGTATATATAGTAGTAGCATTTTTTCCATAAATGTTTTCTTGTATTCTTTGCAGACCTGATCACAAGGGCGTCCAGCGGTTTTCTTCTGTTTGTTACTTTTCTCCTGTACTTGGCTTGTGCACTACCAATTTCATTTAGAAACGTTCACTCCCAAATGGTATTTTAGAACAATAAAATGTAACCACTGGACTTACCAAATCCAGATTTATATTTTTACCAGCCACAGCGGTGTACATATAACATTATTATTGGTCCTGACTCCTGACAGTCGTAATTCCAGTGGAGTATCTCCCTAGATAAATACGCTGTGCAGAATCGGCGCTCTAACACAGAGTTGGCCTATATAAGAACCATCATCATCACCTGTAACAAATTTTTAGCAACCAGATGTTTCCCAATACTGGAAGTATTTTCCCCGTGAAAGGGTGAAACTCAAGAACTCTGAGTTTTAACTTGTTGTTGTTGTTTTGAAGTGATGGGTGGAGAGCGGGCACTTAACAGATGACCGTTATTGCCTCTTCTCGTTCCATCTTGGTCTACCCTGTTCAACCTGAAAATTGGTTATAATTGGGGTATTTAGTGTCATTTTATTTACTAATTTTGTATTCATTTAAAATAACTATTGTCTTTTGCAGTTGCTGATTTTAATTTATATTAGTATTTGTCCATTTTATTTTCTCTTTTGTATTGTTTATAGATAACTATTGTCCTTTACACTTGATTTTAATTTGTATTAGTATTTGTTCTTTTGAGTTTTTTTTCTTGTTTAAACCTCGTTGTCTTTCCTTGCGTATGAGTAGTCAGTAAGTTTTTTTTAATTTTTCTGTTTATTTTAAAGATTTGTTAGTTCTTGTTGCTTAATTTTTATTTGGTTGAATGTTTTTCTGAAGTACTAGCCTTATATGTTTTCCTTTGTTTTATGTATATATCTTTTAAGTATTGATTGGGCTTCTCCTGGGGCATCTATACTTAAAACCTTATCACCTGTCATGTCTATATTGTGATTTCTAACAATTTTAACTATTTGTAGTAACACTTATATACAGGAGAAGCACCATATTAGGCGTTCACATCACTAGTTAGTTCTGGGGATGAAATGGGGCCAATTTGGATCTGCGACAACTGGGGGTGACAGAATATTAAGTGAAATAGATAATATATTCATGGACTAAATATATTACCATGAGATATTACAGATCTACCATACCAGGCAATTAGGTAAAAGTGCAAGAGTGGCCACTGTTTGAGAGAGTGTGTGAGTATTTTCCTTGTTTGCTGGAAACTATCCATTTATCTGATTTGTCTAAATTTTGTTTACCTCACTGGGTGTCATAGAGTACCAATACTGTTCATTCTGTAACAGAGTGCTAACCTTCAACCTTTGGGTTAATAATTTTGGGTTTTTTCCTCCATTCGGGGAGGGTGCACTTTTTCTGCTTTATTTCATATGCATGTAAATGACCCTTTGATCTTTTTTTTCTGTAGACGTTTTGATGTTGTCGAGTTTAAATGATAATAAACTACAAAGAAACTTACCTTTGTGTGTTGGTCAGACCCATACCCATTTATCCGTAGTTTTTTTCACGTTTGTGTGTGTTGTTGTCACATAGCTGTGAGTGTGCAGAGTAACTTATCTATTCTTGATAGGGAGGCAAAGGCTGTCTGGTAATAAGTACAGTCGTACGGACAAGCTGAAGGAGATAACCTAATCACTCCAGAGACATATCTTTCCCTCAATCTACCACCTGTGAAATCTATTTTCTATACCTTTTCTCGCATATCTGTCAACATCCACTATACTTAGATGAACCAAATAAAACGATTTTCTTTCCGTACGACAATCATCCAGAGCTATTAAAGTAATATTTTACTGAATATATTCAGATAGGGATTAAACAAAAATACCAGCACATTTTTTTTCCTCACAGAAGAGGTGGGGAGATAAAAAGTTCATGACAGCTTAAATGATCTCAGTTGTTATGCTTGATTTCTTAAAATTCCTGTGAGGCTCCGCGAAGAAGCATCATTCATCTATTTATATCTCTTAATTACTTACTTAGTCGTTCCCCTTCTACTGTGAGGTGTACAGGTTTGGAAGAGAGAGCGCCAGACTATCCTGTCGGCTGTCTTCCTCCTGGCCTGGTTCCATTCTAGTCCTCGGTCCTTCAAAGATTGTCTAATGTTGTCCTCCCAGCGGACTCTGGGTCGTCCTGTGGGTCTGGATCCCTGGCTCTTTGTTTCCTATGCTTGTCATGGTAGCTGTCACAGTATATATGTTCTACAAAATATTAAGTTGGTCACGCTGTGAGTGGTGACATTGAGATAATTTAAAACCCATTTTGGCCATGTGACCTAGCAGGAAGTGCGCGCGAATTCGGGCGCTTAAAAAGTTAGTTGAGTTTCTGGCCATCGACCAGGAGGGTCGTTTTTGAGGGTGTTCCCTGTCAGCATTTCGCTGGGATATTTGGATGCCATTATTGTTCATGGATAGTGCTTGTCCTTTATTCATGTGGTCAAGTTTAGTTTGCATATGTCTAGAACAGTGGTGTAGTTTCTAGCAGCATTCTTTCGTAATTCATTGATGAGAAGTCATTTGTAGTTAAGTATGGCTTTATTAGATTACAGAACTTAGCCGATGAGCGAAAGTCATTGTGTTGTTCACTCGGTATGACATACCCGCAGTTGTGATAATGGTAAATTGCATGTTGATTATTGCAAGTTATTTTGGCATCCATGTTGCATATGTATTTCTAGCCGTGTGTGGCTACGTTGTGTGCATGATTATTTATTAAAGGGAACTTAGCCTGCTACAGGTGTTATGGTGAGTTTATGTCAGCTAGTCTTTGTTGTGGTCGTATTCCTAGATAACGAGTCTTGATATTGCTAGTATTATGATCCATATGTTGATTGGTGATGTAGGCTATTCTCTTTGTCTTGTGCCCTAGTAACAGCGTTACCTATTTTCATTTTAAATTTTAAAAAAAAGTGAAGGTAGTCCCACAGCAGATACTACCGTAGGGAAGTGAAGTATTACAGACTTCACTATACTAGGTCCAGCATCGAGAGGTGGGGTGATCAGTTTCTTTCCTCGCGGCCTTTTCCTTCTCTAAATCAAGGACCCATTTATAGCTGAGTAGACTGGCCATAATAATAAGGAACCAGAAGCTGGGATAGACAGCCACAGTTACATACCTAGGATACATAATAACACCAGATAGTAACACCAGAAGGCGGAACAAGCAAAGACAACAACATATTTAATACAGCGTGATCAGCCTTTGCTAGTCTAAACAACATCTGGAAGTCCTCTCAATACAGCACAAACAACAAATTAAGATTATATGAGAGCTGTGTATTTTCTGTGCTTCTCTATGGTGCAATGCTGGAGAGTAACAGAGAAGGAAATGTCGAAATTGTCCTCTTTCAACACAATCTAAGGAAAATTCTTCGAATTTTTTTGCCGAATACCATCACCAAGCTTACTCGAAGCAACCAAGAGGACATGCACACCATCATAGCTGGCAGATGCTGGAGTTGGGTTGGCCATGTCCTCAGAAGAGACCCCGATGCCATCACAAGAACAGCTATGCTATGGACCCCTGAAGGAAAACGAAAGAGAGGCCAACCAAAAACAACTTGGCGGAGGACTGTGGAGGCTGAGATGCAAAGAATGAACCAGAGTTCTGCACTGTACGAAGGATGGCCGTCGACCAAGCAAAGTGGAAGCAGTTTGCTGCTGCCCTACAAGGCGCCACCAGGCGTGATGGCCACTGAACGCTTTGACAGTCGTCGGCTTATTATCAAATAAGAGAGAAGAGAAGAGATTGGCGCGTGTCGATACGGTGAATCGAACCCGACATCATTGCCGCGAGAGACCAGCGCTCTAACCACTCTGCCAATCAAACGCTTATTTTCATTTATTCCACAGTAGTATGTGGGATAAGTCAATTAGAAAACTAACCAACAGCGCTAGGATAGTCCCCGCCTAGGCCAGACAGTCAACCACAACAATTGATGAAGAACGTGGTGACGGTTGCACTTTCATTTGCCGCTTTGAGATACAAAAAAGGTAGTCCTATAGCAGAAATTGCCGTAAGGGAGTGAAGTGTTAGAGACTTCTCAATACTAAATGCAACTTTATGATAAGTGACCAGTTTGCTTCCCTGCTGCCCGTGCCTCCCTTAACCCCAGAGCAGGGTCTAGTGCTCATTTACAGCTTCGTAGACTGGAGTGTAACGCGACTAGGTTTCGATACTGTCGTGTTTTGGTCTGTCTTACACCACGGTCATATTTACTGCACGCAATACTATAGGGAAAAGGGACCGATACAATAGCCAATGAAAACGCTCCTTTTTCTCGTGTGTATAATGAAACCTTTTATGCTTAACATAAATCATTTCAATTTTAGATTCCTAACACCATTTTTACCCCATGCCATCCAAGAGGGAGGGTGCGGTACTATAAGTCTTTGAACTTGGCTGATTTGAGGCCACAACTTTTTCAAACACAAGCTGAACAGAAGAGAGCGGCAAAAGTGTGCTGTCAAATACTTTGCCACTGCATCTGCATAGCAGACCTAGATACCTATTAACAGCCTGTTACAGCTTATGTGCATTGCCTGAGAGTTTTATCCTGCAACTACCAAGATTGTACGAGACATCCACTTCTGTGGGACTCTGTGGTGCAAACGTTCTCAAGGTTCATAGAACTAGCCACCCTGTTTTTTCCCGGCCTAGAGATTCAGACATTGTGTGATCCTGGCTATAGTTGGATGCTTCTCATTTTACCAGATAAGTGGAAGCGCAATTCCACTGGTCAGCCTAACTAGAAACATTGTAAAATAAATAAAATACAAATAACAAAAACAGATTGAGTGATGACTCATGAAGGACTTTACTAAACTAAATACCAACTTCACAGTCCAGCGAAAGTGATAACTATATGTAAAATAAATAATTGATATTTGAAATATAACTGATAACTCTATATGGTGTTGTAGGCAGGTGAAGACTGGGTGTGTTAGGACATCAGTGTTCGTGGTTTGAATATGGAATGTCAACTCGACCTACGCAGGGGTGTGTAAGCATGAAGTGAGAGTGTAATACGCGAATGATAAGAAGAGTTCGTGGTGTTGACAATTGGTCTTTCTCTTTCACTCATGTATGGCTGGAAGTCATCGACACCAACGACTGTGTACCTTTGCTACAGTTTAATTGGACGTACACACTCGACAGCACGGATACATTGACAAATCACAGGTTGGCATAATATATCATGGTACAGTGGATAAATGGTCTTGCAATGATACATGGGCACTCATGTAGAATAATAGCATAATGGACTGTCAGTCGACAAGCACTCAGTATTGCCCATATATATATATATCATCTGAGTTTACTGACAAAAGCACGTCAGTTTATAAACAATATTCAAGATGGCTTCTAGACCTAACCTCGTCTAGCGAAGATTCCTTTAAATAATGATCAGCACATATTTTTTTCATGTAATCATACTGAACCGCTAGTAATGGGTTCTCATGTGTAGCAGTGATCTCTGGACTCATCAAGCGATAATACGGGGCATCCCTTTCTCTTCCTGATAGTCCTTAAATATGTGAATACAAGATGGCTTCTCTCATGAGCTGTAACTCATGTTTGGATACAACTAGGAATCTGTATCAAAGTTAATCATACATTAAATTTTCTCATTACTTTGTAGATTCTATCATGAGACAATTGACTTCACTTTACAATATGGTGCTGCTATGAATGAATGTCATCTTCATATAGTTAAATCTTCCCTTATTGAAAAACGATGGCCTCGTAAGAGTTCATAGGAAGTGCGTTTGTTTTACCTTGGTATCAGAAATATGATTCTGCCATTCCTTGGCAATAAGAATAAACACTGGGGTAAAGCATACAGGATAGGTCTAAACGTCTATCACTTTCCCCAACAATCTTGAGATCACTTTTCCCGGCGACAAGCCGATACAGAAAAACACAGCCCCATCATCAGGGTGAAGCCAAATCACACCTCTCTAGCGACACATCCGCTGAACAGCCCTTTGACCTTTCCAGCCAAAAGACCATATAGTTCGACTTAGACATGCAAAGATATTCAGATATAAGACAGACTCGTCCTACCCAGACAAACAATACACATAAATTCAGGCCATAGATACACTGAAGCAAGAACAACCTATTTCTACCCAAACAAAGAATAAATCGCAGTAAAACTGGATTCATCCGCGGAGTTCGATCGAAAGAGACGACACTCCTTTCAAGGGAAGTAACTCAATAATGACTTTTCCTTAAGCACTAAAAAGTATCTATTTTGTTTACAAAATATTTGCGAACATAACAAGCATACAAATGTATTATATTGTAAGATATCAAAGACTGCACGTAACAATAACTTTATCATATTTAACTATTGTGGACATTCACATTCCATGTGTATTTATTTTATTTTGTAAAAACATTTGAATTCTTTATCATTTTCCTAGCCGAAAAGAGAAACGGTATAGGATCAATAAATTGTAAATATATATACAGTATATCTAAACCAGACAGATTGCAAATGGAGGCAGAGGAAAAGAGGTTACAAAGGGAACATGAATTGCGGCTGAAAGAGCTTGAATTTCAAGGACATGTCACAGGAAATGGAAGTAGCCCAACTACCTCTGATACTAGTGCAAGTCATGGTACTTCTAATGGAGCCACGAATTTTCACTTGGATCCATTTGTGGAGAAAGAAGATGATAGAGCCTTATTTAAGTAGGTACGAGAGATTAGCTACTAACTATGACCTAGAGAAAGAGAAGTGGAGCCTTAAGTTATCACAAGGGCTGAGAGGAGCTTCTTATGAAGTTTTTGCAAAACTGGGCAGAGAAGACCAAGAAGATTATGAAATCTTGAAGCAGGCACTGCTAGTCCATTATGAAAAGAACTCAGAATTTTATAGGAAGAAATTCAGAACTGCCAAGCTACTTTCTGGAGAAACTTACCACCAATTCTCTGCAAGATTAGAAACCTACTTGGAGAAGTGGACTACTCTTGGAAAAACTCAAGACCTAAAAGAAATGGTCATGATGGAGCAAGTAAGAGAGTCTATGCCTCCAGACATGAGAAAATTTCTTATGAAACAAGGTGCAGAGAGATTGGGGGAGATTCTAACAGTTGCTGAGAGCTACCAAGCGGCTCAGTCAGAAATAGCTGGAGTTAAGAAGAAACAAGGAGATAGTAGTAGAGCCCGACAAAACCAGAATAAGTTTGAAAATAGGGACCAACCATATAGATACAAACAAGATTATGACAGGCCTAAATATGACCAAAGAGACAGGAACCCTCAGGTACAGGATAAGAAACCCTACAGACGAGGAGAAAAGTGGTGTAAAATTTGTAAAATGAATAACCACCATACTAAAGACTGTAGGAAGAAGAACCCTCCATATTTCGCTGCATGCCTCAAAACATGAAACAAGGGAAAGAAGGAACTGTCTACAGGGCAGCATGAACTTCATCATCCCCTGTGTGTGAAGACGTAGTATGTAATGGTACCACTATCAAGTGCCTTTATGATACTGGATTGGACTTTGACTCAGTCATGAGTTCTAACCTGGTGCACCCAGATCAATATACCACAGAAACAGTGGAGATACAGGGAGCAACCAAGGATATAGCAACCATGACACTGCCCATAGCAAGAATTAATGTCAAAACTCGCTATGTGGAAGGAGTGATTAGAGCAGCAGTGATAAATGAACCAATCTACCCTTTGATATTGGAGTGTAGATATGTTTTTGGGAAGCCCCAAAAGACCAGTGATTATGGCAGCAGTACAGACCAGGTCACAGTCTAGGAAGGAAGAAGACAACCCAATAAATATTCATCTGAAAAAGATAAAAAAGGCCCAAGAAAAAGACAAAACATTAAAACCTTGCTTCGGCAAATTGCCAAACAGCCATAACCCCCCAAAGAAAGGACAATTTTATGAGGATGATGGATTGCTTTACAGGAAAGCTGGAGCAGGACCCAATGGGCATAGCCAGTTAGTACTGCCATCTTCTTACAGGGACAAGGCTATGGAACTAGCACATGTTGATTCAGACGGTGGACATAAGAAAATTGGTACCACTTGTCAACGGACCTCAGTGCAACATTATTGGCCAGGTATTGCTGAAGACATATTTTAGTATGTGAACACCTGTGCACAATGTAGCAAGGTGACATCCCCAAGTTGGGAAACTCAACAGGACCTAGGAACGCATTGCGGTGAAACTAGGCCTGAAAATAAAAAGAACCATAAACAGGTAGACATAGTGGGTAGGATGGCACCTTCTCACACATCCATCATCTTCCATAAAACCAGTGACCCTGGCAACTCTCCATGTTGTACCGAGAGTAAACACAACCCAGTCCACCCCTACACAAATGGGATCGAAATATGTGGAACTGATTAAAAATAGAAGTATGGTTAGTCAGCCAACTTTGAAAATGAAACTGCGGGGCGACCCCAGAAAAATTGGAAGTGGGAGAGTGGGCAATTGGCCTAATGCTCAGCTCACTTCAACATACGGCTATTAAATTAGCATTATGAGGGCACCGGCAACATTGTTATTTGGTCGGCCCATCAAAGGTCCATTAGAAGCCTTAATGAGGACATGGACAGGTGAGAAAGCAGAAGAGACTGTAACCTCATCATACCAGTATGTGAACAAGTTGACATCTCGGTTAAAAACTGGCTCGAAATTAGCAAACGATAATCTAAGGAAAGCCAGAAGGAAACATGGTGAGTACTATAATAAGAAGGTGAAGGATAGAGAGCTAGCTGTGGTGGAAAAGGTGCTTCTTCTATTACCTGGCAGCAGCAATAAACTTCAGATAGGATGGCAGGGCCCATACACAGTTCTAGAAAAGTTATCTAGAACTAACTACAAGATAGACAAAAAGGGAAAAGAAAAGGTCTATCATGTAAACCTACTCAAGAAATATCATGATAGAAAAGTGTTGGAAGGTGCACATTTAATGACCCTGGCCATAGCTACTGAAATGAAAAATGAACCTCTCACCTCATATGAATATCCCTTGAGACCCTGCGAAACTCCTGCGCAGGTAAAAGTCAGTAATCACTTGACAAAAGGGCAGAGGGAGCAGATTCAGAAGGTTCTGGAGAATCATACAGACGTATTAACGGACAAACCAACTTGTTGGAGTATGACATGAAATTACTAGACCCAACACCAATCTGTATGAGGGCCTATTCAATTCCTTTCGCAACAGAACAAGCTTTAAAGGGGGAGATAGAATACTTATTGTATTATCTGGCATAGTGAATCTCCTTATAGCTCCAGTGTGGTTTTGCTGAGGAAACCCTCTGGGGAACATAGACTTTGTATAGATTATAGGAAACTGAATGCTGTCACAGAGTCTCAGGTGGATCCATTACCGGATACCAATCAACTGTTTGCCAGGTTGAATAAGGCAAAATATTTTTCTAAGGTGGATTTCAGTAAGGGATATTACCAGATTCCAGTGAGGCCTGAGATCAGACCATTTCTGGCTTTTAGCACCTCAGAAGGGCACTACGAATTTAATATGTTGCCTTTTGGATTGAAGAATGCTCCGAGTGTGTTCTCCAGAATGATGACAAAATTATTGGATCCCCTGAAAAATCCAGCTATTACAAATTTCATGGATGACATCCTCATCGCCACTGAAACATTTGAGGAGTATCTAGCATCTCTAGATATGTTATTTGACAGACTCAGAGAGGCAAATTTAACTGCTAGGCCTACAAAATGTTATATTGGCTGCAAAGAATTAGAATTCTTGGGACACACAGTATATCAGAGTAATATGACCCCTGATCCTAAGAATTGCAGAGAGCACCAAGACCACAAACCAAGAAAGAGGGGAGATCCTTTGTCTCACTATGTGGGTTTTATCAAAAATATATCAAGAATTTTTACACTGTGTGTGCTCCTCTGACGGACTTAACTAAGAAAGGCAAGCCAGACAAAATAGAGTGGATGGCAGAATGTGAGCAGGCATATACAGAGCTAAAGCATAAACTCACCAGTAGACCTATATTGAGACTACCAGATTTGAGTCAGGAATTCGTGGTGAGAATGGATGCTAGTAACGTGGGTTTGGGAGCAACATTATTACAAAGATCCCAATTACCATCCGGAGAATTGAACCCTGTTGCTTATGCCAGCCACAAATTGAATAAAGCAGAGAAAAACTACTCCACAGTTGAAAAAGAATGTTTAGTGTTAGGTTGGGCAATCAAGAAGTTCCAAATATACCTGTATGGTAGGCATTTTGTGGTCCAAAGTGATCACCAGCCCCTGGTTTTTCTCGCCCAAGAAAAACATGGTAATGCAAGATTGTTAAGGTGGTCACTTCTAATACAACCTTACTCATTTACCATTGAATATATTCCTGGATCGCAGAACGTTGGAGCAGATTTCTTAAGTAGGCACCCACCTGCAGGAAACCAGGATACCAGTAAGGCAGAGTGAACCTCATTTTGGGGTAATGCCGTGATTGTAGATCCAGACAGGAAAGCTTCACCAGGTGGTTCACACTTTTAAATGGGGGAGCTCTGTCGTGTTTTGGTCTGTCTTACACCATGGTCATATTTACCGCACACAATACTATAGGGAAAAGGGACTGGTACAACAGCCAATGAAAACGCTCCTTTTTCTCGTGTGTATAATGAAACCTTTTATGCTTAACATAGAGGCCCATTTTGTGTAAGTGATAGTAAGAATTTATTTAATTTCTAAAGGACTAAAGATGTTTAAACGGAAAGATATAGATATTTCAACAACAGGAATATTACTTGAGAGGTAGGTGCAAAGACTTCCTCGAATAGTAGTTCATTTATAGAGAAAAATCGTTTAAAATGACATCTATACATCAGGGTAGTCCCCAATTTAGTTAGTTAAAGTCTGCATAGATTTAAATGCATTTTGCTAACTAAACAATTATTATACAGAATGGTAGAGATAAATTCACAGTATAATTCTAACTTTAAATGATCAAAATCGGCCTAGAATTAAGAGAGATAATAAATATTAAAAATTTTGCACACTGAACAAGAAAGCAGAAATCATTTCAATTTTAGATTCCTAACACCGTTTTTACCCCATGCCATCCGAGAGGGAGGGTGCGGTGCTATAAAAGTCCTTGAACTTGGCTGATTTGAGGCAATAACTTTTTCAAACACAAGCTGAACAGAAGAGAGCGGCAAAAGTGTACTGTCAAATACTTTGATAATTTCATCTAGGCAGTCATCAACTGTCCTTTGAAGCAGCTCGCAGAATTCCTCCTTGACCTCTGCTCTTTCATCTTCATTTAGCCCATACACTATGACCAGATTGGCTATGGTTTCTCCTTTTAGTTTTACAACCATAATGCGCTCTGAGACAAAGTTCCATCCCTTGATACTATCGTTTTGGCCACAACGCAACTCACGCCCCCTTTAGCTCTTTCAGATGTGGGTACACCACTGTAGAGCAGCGTGTTGCCATCGAGATCCATGACTCATTGTCCTTTATTCGTTTCCGTTATAGCCAGGATTTCTAGTTTTGCTTTCCTCATCTCTTCCACCAGCTCCTCTTCTTTCCCATTTATACTTCTTGTGTTCCAAGTTTCATAAGTCGTAGCCTGTAGTCCGTTCCAGTTCGTCACCTTTAGAATCAGTCCAGTTTTCTCTCTTGTAGTTCTCATAATCAAAAGTTTAAAGCAAACAGGTGATTGGCCTGTTGGACCTTTGCATGGTGGAGGGGCTTCCTCCTTACGGCCTCCATGCAGGCCACCCTCCTTTTTCAGCCGGGCTTGAGACCAGCCTAGGCGAAGTTGCAGGCCAACACAACAGAACTTATTGATTTATATTCCACAACTAAACTTCCTAAAGCCGATTTCAATGACAAAACCTATTTTTAGTAATCACCAGTTCACATTTATTTACATTTGTTCCAAAGTAATTGATCATTAAATATGTTATATGTTCTTTTTACAAATTCATAGTTGATTTAGTTATTACAGAGAGAAGTGCACACGGATGAATCAGCACCTTTAATATATCTATATTTATATCTATAGAGCCAAATAATACAAAGAATTTCACTGTTAATTCAGTTGGGGGCTTGTACGAGCTAAATTAAATATATTAATAATACTTCTTCATAAAAGTTGTCGGGCAGATAAAAGTTAACATTGTTAAGACACATTCAGCATTGTTCTTGACTTTTGAAATTTCTTGTGAATACTCCCTCAAGATAGAAACATCATCATCCTCATATCTGTATCTCTGCCAAGAGTAATCTAGTGCAAAGGCAGATACCTTTGAAGACCCACATTAGATACTCTAGGTTTTGGCCATTGTTTGACCATCACTGCAGAGCAAAGGGGAGGCAACCCGTGACACAGTGAATGCTACAAATTCTCATCTTATTTGAACAGATTATGTTAGAATTGTTAAGGTATACTTTTTTAAAATTATAAAACAAAGAGGGGGAGAAAAGAAAACAATAAAACATACGGAGCTGAAAAAAAAGGGACAGAATTAAGACAAACAGGAAATGTGGAGAAAATCTGAGTGGATAGCTTTTGGCAATAGGGATTTGAGAGCTCCACAAGATGCTATAGAAGAAAAATAGAAATGAAAAAGAAAAAAAAGAGGAGAGTTTTTCCTAACTGTCATGTTCATGATTGTGAGATCCCAGAAATGAGATACCAAACTTTGTTGAAAAAAAAAAAATTTAAATAACCATTTCATCATTATCTGTTCCATCAGAAAAATTGTAGGAACTATATCCTAGATGTTACACATAAAGAGACAGAAGATAAAGTGATTTGGCCATCTCATGAGAACGAGCCCGATAAATTACCACGACATGCCTACAATAGTAGAAGATCTGGTTTCATGGCTCAAGGAAGACCAAGTGGCAGATGGGTAGATAATATCACAGAAATCCTACAGCAGCCAATGCAACATACTTGGCTCAATAACGCTAATTTCAACTCATCACTACACTTCAAGGCAACAGTGGAACAAAAAAGTTAAGTAAGTAAGTTTTTGCACCTACTTATTAAGTAATATCCCCGTTGTTATAATAGATATGTCTTTCCTTTTATATATCTTTATTCTTTAAGAAATAAAATAACTCCTTCCTATCGTTTACACAAAATAGGCCTTTCTGTCAAGCATAAAAAGGTTTCCTATACATAACAGAAGAAGGAGCGATTCTATTGGTTGTTATATCAGTCCGTATCTCTCCGATATTTTTCGAGCGGTAAATTATGACCGTGGTTACTTGAATGCGTGATGTGAAACAGACGTCATTTCACGACAATATGGATGCGAGCAGTGTCTACACATGGGTAGGTGCTGAGGGTTAATACGGTTTAAATGGCTATTGACTCAGGTGTGTCCTGTTCGAAACTGAAAGATGAGACTTTGATTTTTCCTGTTCAATATGTTGATGCTGTCATTGTCTTTTGGGTAGGTGTCATGAAGTGGCTTTAAGTGTAGAGTTTGCCTGAGTGTAAGGACAAGACCCTAGTATGAGAAAGTCTGAGAAGATAGATTTTGTATGAGAAATGACAGTGACTGTGGAAAGATGAGACTTATAGCTTCGAGGGTGAGAACCGAGATTGACTCTCCCTCGCCACTCGCGACTTTGTTAAGAGCTAAAGACTCACTACCTCTGACTACCCTAAAGGAGATAAGGTTTAACTAAAGACCACAGACACACTATATAGACAAGTATATACGTACAGTATAGTTTAGAGACTGATCCAGTATACAGTTTATAGTTTATTTTACACAACAAAATAAATTACATATCAAAATAAATACTGTGCGTTGTCGCACACCTGGACAAGAACAAACAATTAAAATGACAGATAATAAAATCCAACCCTGTCCCCCATTCATTTAACCTGTATGGGAAAAAGAATTTAGGATTAAACACACAGTAATTTGGTGGGGTCTCGAAGTACGAGCCACCACTCTTAACTATCCTATTATGTTAATTATAAAAATCTAACACCCCTGTCTGGCTGCAGACGTAACTAACTGTCTACACCAAATCTGAAAGAACTTTCTAAAGTCTTACACTGCCAATCACAAACACTGATCCACTAATGGACTTCGTCAGTGCAACCTCAGATGCTGTCCTCTGCTCTGACTATCTAACTTCCTAAATTCTGTCGCTCCTCTGTTTCTGTTCGGACTATTTGACTAAAAAAAAACTTCTGTCTCTCCTATCTAAAATCTTCGGAAGGAATTCTGACCCTTTCTCCTACCATGAATATTGTAGCTGATTTGCTTGGGCTTTTAGACTTAGGTACTTGACTCGAACTGAAGATGCTTCACTGCTGACGAAACTTAATTCAATGGCCCTGTACCCCTCTTTGGGTTTAGGATCGTCGGCTTTATTATGGCCGAATTTACACAAACACAACCCAAACTTCAGGCCACGCGCCTCTTTGGAGTGGTATAACGAGCTGAGAGCTCTGGATTTCTAAAGATAAATACGTTCCCGCTGAAGCATGGGGCTTCACTGCAAGAGAACTGCTATCTATTTCTGGTGCAGACGTACTTGGCGCCGGTAACTACAGCGTCACCAATTCTATTTCACCTAAACATCGGTCTGGTAAGAAAACTCCCAGACACGGGCTGACCTAAATCTTTTGTTACGCCCGTCTAGCCTCAGCGTCAAAACAATTCAAGCTATGAAGCGAAACATTCCACACTAAAATTCCTAGGTCTACTTTATATTACAAGCTGACCTGGTACCATAATTAAATTAACACAATATAAAATATACACCCCTCTAGGAATAATTAAATCCCGTCTCCGAAAAATTAATTACAACACTATATATAGATATATATATATTGACCATCTGTAGTGAATTTCTAAATACAATATCTAAATTAGAATATAACAGTATAGGGCATAAAGGCAAAGATAAGAAAGTACTAAAAAAATTTTTGGCTGGAACGGTTGTTGTCGTCTACGCCTTCAGATTATTATTTGCTAACGAATAGCCGAACAAAACGGTACCCAATTTTTCAAATTCGTCCTTGACATAAACGAACCACTTTTCCTAGTTTTAAGAAATATTTGCCTAAAATGCATTGTGGAACAAGGAGGGGCAAGGATAGATGGAAATGCTAATTCGTTTCGCATTGATTTCAAACTAAAAGCCACCCACAGCACAGTGGCAAGTCTTGCCTTAGGGGTTTCCCCAATACGATGTAAAAGTTAGAATTATGGACACCACGGTCATGGAAACATGTTTAGCTCTTATTGTGAATGACCTAAGCTCTCGTATTTCGCTTGATATTACATGGAAAAAGAGTGAACGAGAGGTAGTTTAAAAATAAACAACTAACATAGAAAAAAAGATAGAATTTTGAACCAAACCACATAGCCCCTTAAAAATCGTATATTCGTGTACCTGAAGACTTGCTGACCAAGAATATGTTGTTGGTTATCTCAATAGTCCGTTAACTAATCAAATAATGATAAAACAATACATAGAGATCAGAGATACTGTCAGGTCAGGTCATATCTGCTTAGATTGGATCGCATATTTTTTGGGAAAAAAGTAGGTGACAGATAGGCTAAGATATTACGGTGAATCCGATTGGGTGGAATTTGAAGTGAGACGAAATATTATTGGCTGACCTTTGAATAAACATAAATAGCCTAGTAACGTAGAAAGGTTTGAATGATATTTTTGAAAGACTGTTTACACTGTAATATTAAGAGTGATTGGCCAACTGAGTCGATATTGTCAGAACAAGCGTTAGGGGGGACGCCATTTCTTGAAAAAATTCTACCAGCGATTGATGAGATCAGGCTGTGCTTTCAAATACAATTTCTAGGCAGCCTGGACAACAAAACAGATCGAAACTGTGTCAGTCATCGTCTCTGTGTATTTCATTGAAAAATTGTGGTAAGATTGACATTTATTAACATGTATTTTATATAAAAATTGAATGTGAAATAATAATATATGTCTGTACATGAGTGGGTCTATAGCGACCATGAGGCAAAGCCTAAAGATTGATCCACCATGTGATAGACTGTCAGAGAGGTGTAAAACTACAAGAATATGTATGATTGTCATAAAGGAGCATAACACCTATCCTATTATATGGAAAAGATTACAGCTGGAATTGCAGTGGCGTTGTAACTATTAGGGGAGAGGAATACTGGTGTACATTGTCACATCAAAAGATAATGGTGGCATAGGTTGGTATAAGGCTATGACCCTTTTTTGTTTGTTTGTAATGTACCTGTCCTAGAATGTGGACTATTAGTGTATGCTAGGTATTAAGAAGGATGCATAACCTTCACATTTCAGAGGTCCTGGGTACTGACGTTAATGTGGTACCAAACGCTTGAAAACTGATCGATTCAGGACTCTGTCTGTATACTGCAAGCCCATGCTAGTGGCCATTGCCTATCAAACAGGGAACAGATTGTCAAGCGAGCAGAGGAAACGTTCTACCTGTATTCTACTGCCAAGTTAAGTTCATGTTCGGCACCAGGCAGCTCAACTAACAGAACTTTAAAAAGGAATATAAAGTGACAGTGAATAAAACTGGGACAAATATTTAATAGTCCCACAAGAGACAAACGAAAACAAACATAACTAAAAGGGTGTGATTTTAAACAACAACCTAGGGGTACTACCAGTATTACCTTAAAGTAGGAAAATACAACTACAGACGTATATTAGAAAAATATTTTTATGTATGGACAGAAGATCTACTGTGCTATTTGACTGATGTAAATGATTCTTTTGATTTCACTTTTGATTGTCAGTCCTGGTTCAAAATAAATTAGAATCAGGATAATAAATTGTAAAAATTATATTTACACAAATTTCAACCACAGTCTTAAATAAGATAGCCTTTTAAAGTGTCGTTTGTATGTTACTGTGGTAGTACTTGTGCTGTTGTGAATAATAAACTATTTGTTTGTATGTTTGTTGATTATTGTACATACACTCTACCTTCATAACCCTAGACACTACACGAAGTCATTTAATATAATAAAATAAAAACATTTTGAATGAGATAAAAGGGGTGGTAGCGGAAAGGTACCCTGAAAAGTTCACAATACTATTGGGTAAATTCAGGGACCTTCATAGCTAATCTCATTTATTACAATAATAATACCTAACACCAATTCATAACATCAAAATCCACCACACCATCTAGGAATAATGTAATCCCATCTAGACCCTTATCTTCTCACTACAAAAGGTTATTAATTAAACACCAGTAGTAAATACACAAATACCTACGCTCTCTCAGTAATGTTAATTCCACCCTCTGTCATCCAACTACATTACCCAAATAGCTTCTGGTAATTTACACAACAATTTAATGCACACTTAAATAACGTACACAAACACCTAGCGTATTTACACTGCAAATATTATAATTAAATCGAGGTTACATATATATCGGACCTCACAATTATAGTATTGATATAACCTAAGGACTTAACCTTCTACCATTAATTTCACAAACCCGTTACACGTATGATAGATATTTCTACGATTCACAGAAAGTTCTAAGCACAACTTACAGTTTTCTTCTAAGATAGCAATTGATGGCACTTTATGTTTTATAAAATTAATTCAACTCTCCGAAGAAAAACTTACGTTATCGTGCTAAGATTCTATTATCTTAACGAATTATCTACTCTGCTAAATTAAGATGCTTACATACCCAATATCAAATTTATTACTTAAGAGCAGACGAATAAGACTTATTTTCACGGCTGTAATTTCTGGAGACAAAGAGGCCGCTACTAGATTTACTCTGTTATTTATCGTACCAAAATCTGATGCAACCGCCCCATGCTATGAGTGAGTCATCACGTGGCTTTGTTTAGGGGCCAATCTTAAACCAATAATCTTTCTGCATTTAATAAACTATTGAAACCTGCCAATATTATCGCAACAAATACATGACTCATGGTTATACAGCTCGCGCGCATCTCATATTGCATCATGTTAGCTAAGATTATCACCGACCGCGTGAGCAGAATCAGTTTTGATACGTTCTACGTGACCTGGGTCGTGCATTTCTCACACCCACCCCTCGTTTAAACGGGTAGGTGCCAGGTTTTCTGGACTTTTCCCAGTCTGAAAATTTACCCCTCCTAATAATACTCAAGCGCCTAATACAATAAAATGACCGCCATTATTTTACAAAAGAAAATCAGACTACGTGAACGCAATTACTTCAGGGAAAAGAAGACTGGTGCGGATATTAAATTTAAACCTACAGAATTCCCTCATGAAAAAACGCAATTAATTACCTACAGAAAAAGACTAAACTCAAATAATTTCACAGAGAAAAAGAATGGGGCTGTGGAAAATAAAATCACAGTAACTTCTCACAGTAGGTAATTTCATTAAAGACATTTCGATCAGTCAGATTTCTCTTGCAATATGTCTGAGAATATGTTTGACTGTTCTCATGCTGCAGTGTCTGTCCTTTTGTTGTTTAGAGGCTCCTGTTTTAGCAAGTCTTATCAGCTGTCTCATTTCCTGTTAGATCACTGTGTCCAGGGATCCATTGTAGGGTTATACAGATAGAGTTGGAATTGATCAAGTTGTGAATCGCTCTTCCTATAAGGAAAATGTCTTTGTTTTCAGATGGAATTTGTTTAAGTGCTTACAAAACGGACATGGAGTCATTGAAAATCACTATGTCTGATGGCTTTCGTTCCTAAAGGTCAAACTGTTGGTATAGTAATTCAATTCCTCTTTGTAATTTAAACAGTTTTCACCACAGGAGTCACAGAACTCATAAGAGGATCGACCAGGGTGATCTCTGTAAAAAAAAATTTTCAGTTTGCCAGACACTGTAAAATATTCAGTTGTAACTGTATGTTTTTTTAAGTGTATTTTTTTTAATGAGGAATTATTTTGTTAACAATAATAAAATGTTCAGTTTGGCACAGAAACTGTGAAAAATTAATTCCATTGTTAAGGTGGGTTGTCACAGGATTTACTCCCTTTGCTCTGCAGTGATGGTCTAACAGTGGCCAAAATTCAGAGTATCTACTGAGGGTCTTCAAAGGTGTCTACCTTTCACTCAAGATTGCTTTTGGCAGAGATGTGAATTGAAGAATCGTGCTTCAATTCTAGGCAGCCTCACAGGAATTTAAAGAAATCAAGAACTACAGCTGATAGGATCCAGGCCGTGTAAACTTTTTATGTTTCCTGATCTTCTATGAGTAAGGGTTTTGCTCATTCTGATGAGCCCACCAACTGATTTAACTCAGTAAAATATTACCTTAATAGCTCTGTTATAGGTACAAGGGGATTGACATAAGTCTTGGGCCTGACCATGAAGGACATGTCACAGAGAGCTGAAATTTTGTATAGTGTTTATTCATTTTCAATATAGCAACCGTCTGAATTGACACACTTCTGCCATCTCTGCTTGACCTTGAAAAGACCTTGGGAGTAGAACACCCTATTTTTCAAACTAAACCAGTCATCACATGCCAGTATAACCTCTTCATCGCTGTCAAAATGATTTCCTTTTAGCGGTTTTTTAAGATTTGGGAATAGAAAAAAGTCTGATGGAGCCAAATCTGGAGAATAAGGTGGGTGTGGAAGAATTTCAATATTCAAATCGTTGGCTGTTAGCTGCACAAGCCGTGCTTTGTGAGAGGGCGCGTTGTCTTGAAGCAAAGGAAGATTTTGAGTGCGCGTTATCCCTCGTTTCCTGGTCACAACTTTTCTTAGTTTGGTGAGAAGATCTGCATAGTACTGTCCATTAACTGTGTTGCCACGAGGCAGATAATCTTTCAAAAGGACACCTTTGCCATCCCAAAAAACAGTCAGCATCACTTTTCCTGCAGATTTCTGCGCTCTCGGCTTGACAGGTGTTGGGGAGCCCAAGGTTTTCCATTGCATGCTGGCAATTTTGGATTCTGGGTCATAATGGTGTACCCAAGTCTCATCTACTGTCACCATGGTCTGCAAAAAATTTTTTGACTGACACTTTTTGAGCAACTGTTCACAGCAATTTACCCTCGTTTGCTTCTGTTCACGTGTCAACAGTCGCGGAACCCAGCGTGCACACACTTTTCCCATGTTCAGCCAGTTGTGTAAAATTCTATAAACTGTTCTTTCATTTAGTTTTACTCTACTAGCTATCTCCACAATTGTCATTTTTCGATCCTGATCAATGATTTCTTCACTTTTGTTGCATTTTCATCGTTGCACTCTGAGGCTGGTCTACCAGATCTTGGCAGATCAGCAACATTTGAGCGGCCGCACTTAAACTGTTGACACCAGTTTTTTACCGAAGTATATGAAGGACAAGAATCACGAAACACTGGTTCCATCTCCCTGTGTATTTCTGTAGGTGTTTTTCCCTGAAACATTAGAAATTTTATCACAGCTCTGGCCTCCTTCTTTTCCATTGTTTTGTCAAATTTTTGGAGCAGCAGATCTGGTCAATAGGGTACATTGCGCCGGGTACCGTAGCGGGAAAATCCATTGAAGAAACAAACGCGTACTTCGCACATTCAGTGCAAATATGATGAACTTTAAATGTGCCAAGTTTTATCTTCCTCCTGTGACTCCTTCGTGGTCAGGCCCAAGACTTATGTCAATCCCCTTGTATTTAAACTGACTGAGACATATGGGTACAGTTCACTCAAAAAAAATGATTAAATCAACTATAAATTTACTTATTTACAGATAACAAATTTAATAATCAATTATCGTTAACAAACGTAAAATAAATGAGGGTGGGGTGAATTAGATAGTCTTTAAAATTTCATCATGGGGGATGATCTGGATAGTATAGGGAATTTTGTTATTAGAGCTCTCTTGTCAGCTTTAAGGCGGTACTTAGCTGCCAGTAAGATGTCGGTTGGTTTCTGCTCCAGCCGATGTTTGTTCTTTGCAAGTTATGGACTGGTTCACTTGTCAGTGGTCAAGTCTAGTGGCCATAACATGTCACTCGTAGTATCGTGGGGTAATTGCGAAGACGATGCTGCGTCTGGTAAGCCCTGTCTGCTGTAGGTGTCTAGCTTTGACTGGAGGCCACTTATACCACTCACTTGTTACACAGATAACACCACCAACTGGTACCACTGACCCAAATATCTTTGGAAATAATGACTTCTGGCTCAGAGAATTAGTTTCGGCAACTTGATTAAGATGCCTCTTACACGTGATCTTGGAGGTTACTTTACAATAGACTCCCACTATGACTTAGTGTTCAGGTTCCTAGGATTCTGGGATTTCCGTATTAATAAATGTAGAGTTGTCGTCGTGTAAATCCACAAGATGCTCAAACATGTTGTCCAGTCCTTTAAAGTGGAATCCTGATCCTTTCTTACTCTGGCTTGTCTGTCTGTCTTCTTGACGAGCTGAATTTCACAGTGCGATAAACTCAAAAGGCGCTAAATTATATGACAACATTCGGCATGCATCCAGATTGCTACTATATGACAAGGCTCCAATCAGAAATGTTGTATTTTTACATCTCAAATGCCAAGCCAATAGCCTGCAATTTGCGTATATTTTTGTGGGGTATACTCCCCCTACCTCTCACGGAAAATTCCTGCGTGACATCCACACATAAAATGTGTTGTTTACAAGTCCCCTCTCCATATATGGTATGTCAGCTTTCTTCTATTATCGATCATGTTTACACTCATGACTTCATAATATATCACAGGTAATCTCTTTAAAGATGGATAATTATTCTTCGACAAGTCTTGTCCGGAAATGGTTATGTCATTTACCAGGCCTAGCCAATAATCAACAAACTGGTTATACAGAGCTATTATCAAGTGATAAGATAATCGACTGTTGCCATCACAAGTTTGTTTACTCACTAATTCGGTCGCTCCTACACACTATCTGTTCAGAAATGTGTAACAACATTTCACTCCACAGATTCAGTCTCAATATGGGTTCAAACGTGATTGATTACCCTAATCAGCCAAAGATGGTCGCTGAAGTCCCGATATGACAAGAATTGTGGGAAGGGAGTGTAAACAATGAGTCAAAAATACCAAATACTGTCCAACGTGGGAAAAACTAAAGTGAAGAGCAAAGAATGAATTACAGGATGACACATGTAAATGTGACATTCGAGGTTATTTTTTTACGTGTGTGCGTGTGTGTGTGTGTGTGTGTGTGTGTGTGTGTGTGTGTGTGTGTGTGTGTGTGTGTGTGTGTGTGTGTGTGTGTGTGTGCGCGCGCATGTGTCTCTTAGACTGCATGTTTTTTGGTTAATTAAATATACTTTCAGTTTGGCACAGAAACCAAAAAAAATTTAAGTATTTTTTCATGTTTTTTCCTTGTTTTGTTTTATTGGTCATTGTTTTTAATAGTAGAATTTCAGTTTGGCATAGTAATCTCATTAAAGATGGATAATTATTGTCCGACAAGTCTTGTCCGGAAATGATTATGACATTTACCCAATCTAGCCAACAATCAACAAACTGGTCAGATCGAACTATTATCAATATAATCTATTGTGGTCACCCCAAAGTTGTTTACTTCTTAATCGGGCATGCTCATGCACTTTCTGGTAACTAATGTGTTACACATTCGTAAACCACACTTCTCTCTACAGATCCCAGGTGTCAATATGGGTTCAAACGTAAGTCACTGATTGCCCTAATCAGTAAAAGATGGTCGCTGAAGTCCCAGTATGAGAAGAATTGTGGAGGGGATTGTAAACAGTGAGTCGAAAATACCAAATTCAAATACTGTCCAAGGTGGGAATAACTAAAGTGAAGAGCAAAGAATAAATTACAGGATGGCACACGTAAATGTGATGTTCGAGGTTATTTTGTCACATGTGTGTGTGTGTGTGCATGTGTGTCTTAGACTGCATGTTTTTGGTTAATTAAATATACTTTCAGTTTGGCACAGAAACTGTAAAAAAATAATGAAGTATTTTTTAAATGTTTTTCCCTTGTTTTGTTTTATTGGTCATTTTTTTGTGTAGAATTTCAGTTTGGCACAGTAACAGCAAAAAACTTAAAAATGTTTTTTAGGTTCCTTATGCTTTTGTTTTATGCCATTCATTTTATTCTTTTAATAATTACAAAATAATTTTAGTTTAGCCCGGAAACTAAAAAAGAAAGTTACATTTTTTTAGGTAATTTTTTTTTTATTTTATAGGGCATGTTTGGGGTTTTTTGGGTCATAAATGCATTTTTTTAGATCATTTACTAGTAATCTTTAGGTAATTAAAATTCTGGCCCTAGTCATAAGTGTATCCCAAGGAACCGAAAACTTCGACAATGTGAACACAAAATGGATTCCTACTTACTGCACGCTAGATGCTAATGAGAAGGCAGATATACCTGCTAAAGAAGGAGGAAACAAAATACAATATATAAAGGGATAAAAGCAACAATTAAAAATAACTTCAGAAGCATTCTACTCCTTACCTAAAAGAGACCAAGTGATAATTTTCAGACTGTGATCTGTTCAACACATAAAAAATCAGGCAGATAGACTAGCGGGGAAGACAAACAAACAGTAGAACATGCCCTACAAAAATATCAGCTCCCCAAGAGGAACAGACTGACAGCATTCACCAACCTAACCGAGGAAGAAAGTGTATGGCAACTGGAATGCCTGTGGCAGATCACCAACTTTATGATAGACACAGATGTGGCTACAGGAGAGCGAATGTAGAAGACAATGACTAACCTGGTAGGGACTGATTATTGCATTTTGACCTTTGACATAGTCACCTTAGTTCTGCTTTATTCTATCTCCACTTTTGACCACAATTGACCTGAGATCATAAATCGATATCAAATAGTTTAATTTATCATCCAACACAATATCTTACAGTTAACTGTTTAGATCATCATGCACAATTTAATTTTAATGTGATAAATCCTTCTTTTCAACTAGTGTCGCCGTGTGTCGTATTGCAAGATTCGGACCTCTGCCCTTCCAGTAGATAGTGTGTTGTAACCGTGAATACTAGAAACTTCCTTCACTCAGACTGACTCTACTTTTTCTTCATACCCACTGTTTATCAATCGATACCACTCAAAACAGCAGTGAAAATATCAATGGTAGAACTTTATTAACATACGTTGATAACTGAGTAAAAATGGTATGCCCAACCTTTCTCTTCAAGGTAGGCAGTCTTGCAAAATACAATCTTCAGTTTCAAACAATCTTAGTATCCATTTTTCACATACATTTGCTTGTCTTCTTACTATTACTTGTCTCAGCTATAGAACATGTCATATATTTATTCAGACAGAACTTCCTGTCGTTCTTCTGTTTATGTTTCTTTTCCCATGTTTCTTGTTATATCTCTATACGAGAAACTGGCCTTAACCGCCAGGGCTGTCACTTTTACCAAGATTTCATCTGTTTACTGTCCTCTGCTCAGACCTGGTCTGCTGAGCCACATACGCTAGTTATAAATCAAAATGTCAAAAACGTACCTGTTTTGTTTCTTCATTTGAAATACACTTTTTCTTACACACACACTTTGGTGCTCCGAATATATCTTATATACGCTGCACGTTCAATATCTAACTACACACTTGAGAGCAACACCTTTCCCTGCCTACACCTAGCGCGTCTCTAACCAGACTCTCTCAAAACCCTGTTCCAACATTCTTCGTTCACGCCTAACATGTGTTTACGCATCTCGACTTTCTCGTGCAATCTTTTTTCCTCAACTCACTCAAACCTGTAAGGGACTTAATTCTAATTTACTTCCCTTAAGACAAAGCCTAATCTTACACATCTTATCTCCCTTCATTAACGACAAATAATCTGCAACCAAACCCATCCATACCATTTCTCCACATTCTTTCTCTCCATCAAAACCAAACCACCGTTCACACATCTCCCCCCCTTAACAAAAAATTTCTCTCACAGAGAAAATTTCCCGAAAAATCTCCACTCACTCTCTTCCTTCCCTCTTCTACTACCAATTCCATCCCTCTCTTCACCAACCTCTGTCCCAATGAGACCCACCATTCTCCACTTCTAATCAACCTCACTCATCTTCCTGTCTACAATTTCCATTTCATAGTATACATTTTCCATCCTGGAACTGTTTTCATAGTATACATTTTACTGAATACAACTCTTTTCATGTTACAACTTGTACATAATGGAACTCATTTCATAGTACACCTTGTCGTTTGCTCCTTTACGACTCTTACTAGACCTTTCTAACTTCATTAGCCATTTACCATCCCTTTTATCTCTACTCCCAAGTTTATTATCCCGCCTACGCGAATTATCTTGAATTTCTGCCTATCTCATTAATCGTTCTACTTAGCTGCATATCTTTCCTACGTTATCTACATTTCATTTCCATCTTCCCTTGTGGTTAAAAGAAACCCGTAACCATATACAATTGTGTACTGTTTCCTCTACATAATTATTCATGTCCTATATTCTCATTTCCTTATTCTTTCTTGTCTTATTATTCTTTCTTATTTGTCTCCCTATAACTCTCTATTTCTTATAACTTGGAGAAGCCTCGCTTCCCACAAAGTCTTCACCAGACTCTGGCAACTGCCGAAAAAAAAATCTGCATCTTCCTCAACTCCGTTGTCAGCTCCCTCTAGATTATCACTTCTAATTATCCAATTTTCTCTATATCTTCGCCATTTCCCTATGGCCCTCATCTACCGCCATATTCTCTCTCTATAGTTTCTCCAATACTCCTTTAGTTGTCTCGTAATTCCCTTTCGTCTCCTCTCTGTGACTTCTCCATTCCTCCCATCTACGTCTCTCTCCCTTAATCTATGGCTTCCCTGCCTCTTTCCTCATCTCTTCCACCAATGCAATAGTCCATCGTTCGGACCTACTCAGCTCACTTTTATGTTCAGTGTAGAACGATTGCATCTAGCTTCCAAACAACTAGACTCCCGCTGCAATTTCTACTTCTCTCCTTTTATCCAAAATCTCCGTCTCCATATTTCTCCATACTTCATTTGTCTCTATTCTTCTCATTTGTCCATATTTCCGCCGTCCTGCTCCACGGCTTCCCAAAATCTCATTTTTCCCTTATTTCTCCATATTTCTCCCAGAAACCCCATAAAACCGCGTCCTCCTCAACGGTTTCTCAAAATCTCTATTATTCTTTCCGTCTTCCTCTACGACTGCTCAAATATGTAACTCCATATTTCTCCCATTTCACCATAATACTCCATGTTTCTGCCGTCCTCCTCTACGGCTTCCTCAAAATCTCTATCTTCATATTACTTCGTACCTCCATACCTCATTTTGCTCCATAACTGCCGTCCTCCTCCACGGCCTCACCAAAATGTCAGTCTGCACTATTCTTGCCGTCGTCACCACGGCGTTTCACATAATTTCCGCCATACTACCATGGCCTCTAATCTACTTCTTACATCTCCTTCCCTCGTCTCCTCTACTGCAGTACCCTATTGGTCAGGTGTACCCAGTTTACTTCTTAAGTGCGGTATGGACCAATCATACTTGTCTTTTTAAGACTAGCAACCGCCGCCATCTTGTTCCATATAACATATGCTATGTCTCCTCCCATAGCCTCCTCCTATGCTAACTTATTCATCAATTTTAGCATCTCCATCATCCTAGCCTCTCTGGCTCTAAGCGCTTCTAACTCTATCTGTTTATCCAAATCTTGAGTCTCCTCTTCTCGTCTAACCTCGTCAACACTTTGCTTCCTCTCCACCTCTGTATCTCGTGTATCTCTCGAGTTTCTCTCGGCCTCCTTACTTCTTACTCCGTCAACCGTTTGCCTCGGTTTCCCTCTATCTTCCATTTCTTCCCTTCTCGTACTCCCTGTACTCTTTAATTTGTCGCTACCTCGACTTGTACTCCTAGTATCTCTCATACTACTACTCCTATTTCTATCTCCCTTTCTAGCCTCTCGGCTCTTAGATCGGTAATCACGTCGATCCGTATGTGTTCTATTTCTCTGTGTATCTAGTCCCTCAGGACTCTTGGATAGGTATTCCCGTCGACCCGTATCTCTTCTATCCTCACTTCTATTTCTCAGCCTATCTCCGCTATTGGATCGGAAATCCCTTCGATCCGTATCCCTTCTTATTTCTCTACTATTATCTCTCCTATTCTCCTCGCTCTCTCTAGTCCTGAATCGGTATTCTCCTCGACTCGTATCTCTCCTATTACTAGCCTCTCTGCTCTTGGATCGGTATTCTCTTCGACCCGTATCCCTACTTGTCTCCTCAGTATCTCTACTCTTAGATCGGTATTCTCGTCGATCTGCACTTCTACTACTTTCATATTTCTGAACTTCTTCCTCTTTCTGCTTCGCCTTCTCTGTGGCTTTCTTTATATCATCACCTGCCCCAGGTGCTGTGACATCTTCCTTTTTCTCTGATGTGTGTCTATTCATATCCTGTCTCTTTTCTAACTCTTCCAACTTCTTCTCTAAATCTGCGCAAAGTGCAGTTAACTGTTCTATTTTTGTTCTATCTTTATTTCCTTCTTCCTCTTTGTTTTTCTTCGACCTTCCCTGGTCGACACTGTCTATTTCCCATTGACCCGTTCCCTTGGTCTTTCCATCTTGTTCCTTTTGCACTTCTCTATGACTATATTTCTCCTTTTCCAATTCTTCAAATTTCCTGTCCATATATTGAACAATTGCCCGTATGTCCTTCATCTCCGCTACACTACTATTTCTTACTTTATTCTTCCTCTTTAGTCTAACCTCTTCTACATGTCTCAACTTTGCTAGACGCCTTCTGTAATCCTCTGAATCGTCTGATGACGACGACCGCTGTCTCTTCATCCCTCTTATATTTTCTTCCTGCATCTCTTCCTGCGTATCTGAATCTTTAACTGATGTGTCCTCTATATTCTGAGTTTGCCTTGCACCACTTTGTTGTTTAGTCTCTATCTGTTGCTCCTTTTGTTTCAATAGCTGCTGCTCCTGTGCTCTTTGTTCTGCAGCTCTCGTATGTTTGTACGGTGCATCTATTTCTGTTTCAACATTATTCCATTGTTTCCTTATTCCTGTCGTATCTTCTAGAATCTCATTGTACTGTTTACTCTCTGTATCCTGCCATACTTGTATCCTGTCTTCCTTTGGCCTATATGTGCCCATCTCCTCTTGTTCGCTGTGTAAAATTTGGGGGGTTGGGGTTAACCGATCAGATGTTGTTTCTGGTTCTGCCTGGACGTGTGTTCTTCCTGCCCTTGTGTGACACTGACTACCTGTTGATGTTTCTCCATAGTCATCTTCCCATCCTACTCTCCAGTTGTCTACTATCCTGTTAGACTCCTTCCAGTCACTATCCTTTTGTGTTGCTTCAATTCTACGTGTTCCTATGCGTTCATGTGTATTGTTATGTTGTTTATGTCCTTCCGTGTAGTGTGGTGTGTTATTGGGAATCCGTGTACATCTTTCTTGAACACTGCCTCTCATACTATACATACTATGGCTCCTTATATAGCCTCTTATATCCATCGGTCTATCTTCCTCTATTTCATCTACGACAAGCTTGTAGATTTCTTCCTTTCTTTGTGATAAGTCTATATCAAACTTTTCTTCCAGAATTTTCTGCACCTCCTTTAGTACCACGATGTCTGGTTTAGTTCTTCCAAGGATGGCTTTTATTTCTTTCCTCAACTGCTCTATACTTGGTTGAGGTATTTTGATCCTTTCCATCTTTTCTGTTACACCGTTAATTCTCTGTATTCCATTCTCTTTTGTGTGCTTTTTCTCTTCTAACACTGCATTGAGTCTGAATGGTGTGCATACATCTTTCTTGATTCCTATCTTGTCCTGCTTCCTTGTTTCCACTTTCTTCTGCTCTCTGTATATCTTGTTAACTCTATGCTGTGGTACCACCACTGTTTGTGGTTTCCGATTTTGTCTCTGACGCGCGTTGTTATTGTTCATAGTTTCTTGTATTTGGTGCTTTTCTTGGTATTCCATATTTCCTTCCTGACCTTCCATCAGTTGTACCCTTCCTAACACAAATCCTCTTGGTATTCTAACTGTTTTTCCCGTGGTGTTTATAATAATCGTTGGAAATTGTTGTCTTTTTCCAATTTGTACTATTCCTTCTACCATTTCTAGTCCGGGTTCATCTAGTATATCTCCATCTTCCCAGTCGAGTGTTAAGACCGTTTGTCCTTGGTTGAAATATGGGGATCTTTTCAACTTGCCTTGAACAATACCGACTTCATTCGGTCGCAGCGTAACTGTTGTTTTGTTTCGGATTATGGACGCTATGTATATGTCGTCCTGTAACCTGATGCATTCGCCATGTATCTTCAGTTGGTGAGTATCAAAATGTACTTGAGCCTTATGTTTTAGCAGAAAATCACGTCCTAGTATGATATTTCTCATCATCCCCTTCACAATGGTGAACGTGTGTTCCACGATCATATTGCCAATTCTCATTTGCACCATAGCTGTTCCCATCACTTTCAGGTTTTCTCCTGACACCGAGGTAAGTGTATTTTGTGACTTTCTGTATTGAGCTACGCCTCGTATCTGTTTATAAAGTCCAAACCTAATGAGGCTTACAGTAGCCCCTGAGTCTACCAATGCTCTATATCTCCTTCCGTGTATTTCGACAATACATGAGCAAGGGTCTGGTTTATGAGCTAGCTCGATTGCTGTTGCTACTTGTCTTCTTTTAGGGTTACGTTGTTTTCTTTCTTGTTTTTCAATTTCATTTATTTGTATTTTCTTGTCTTTGACTCCTCTCCTGATGTCTCCAACAAAATTCCTCAAATCTATTCTAGTTCTTCTCCTATTCACGCTGTCCCAATGTCCTGATCCATAGTTGCTGTTGAAAGTCGGGAGTGTCCTGTCCCTGTTATTCCATGTTCTATTATGTCTCTGTTTATTTTGATACTGGTTACATTTCCATTTCCCAATTTCGCGATCTGTATATATGTTTCTCCTTTCATATTTGTTCCTGTTTATAACTGAACCATCCCAATTCATCTTCCTATTCCTGTATTCTTGATATGTCTTTTGTAGCCATCCTTTCTTGTCAAACCAACTTGCAGGATGGTGTACTCTGGCCCATTGTCTATGGTATGGTTGTTGGTTATACCTAACATGTGCCCTTCCTATCATGTTCACTTGTGGTTGCCTTCCACTTATTGTATCAATATATCCTTTCTCCGTCTTGTCACGTGGTTGTACTATCTCTCTGATGAGTCTCCCTCTGTTGGTGTTTACTTCATTCTCTTGTCTATTCTTTTCGGACTGGTTGTAATATTGTTGTCTATTGTGTTGTCTACTACGTCTCGGGTTAAAGGTCTCAACTCTCCTTACTGAGTGTTGTGGCTCTAGTGGCCTATAATTACACGCAAAGGCTTTATGTCCCAGCCTATTGCAAGCATAACACACGATTGGCTCGCGGTCTACCTGTCTTGACCTATAAAACGTTTCCCTTCCTCTCCCTCGTCTTTCTATCCTTCTTTGTTGACAATGTCCTATCTCCATAGGTTCTTCCTGTGTTTCTTCACATGGAACCACTCTACCAAGCCTGAGGTCCAGTCTTCTTCTAAGGTTCTCTTCGGCTGTAGCAAGTGCAATGGCCTGTGACAAGTTTTGTGGGTCCTTCCTGAGGAGATGTAATTTAATTGGTATCCCATTCAACCCATCGACGAATATGCCCACTAATTGTTTTTCCACCTCTTGCTGGTTAATTTGTTGCCCCAAGAAAACTTCTTCCACTAGGTTTAACAACCTGTCGCTGAACATTTGAATGGGTTCCTCTGCTTGTTGTTGTATGCTCCTCAGCATCGTCCACGCGTAAGATGCATCCGTAATTTGTGCATACCTTCTTATTAGTTCTTTCTTAAAATCTTCCCATGTCTCATCTGGGACAGTGTCAAACCTGCGTCTTATGAAATCTACTACTAACCCGCATGAGGAAAGATATGCAACTTGTTTGTACTCACCTTGGTCCATATTGACCGAAGTGCAATATCTTTGTATCTCGAGCAACCATTTTCTACATAAAGTAGGATTCCCTGCATATGGTGTTATACTGTTCCGGATATTCTGGAACTTACTTTCATTTCTAATGTATGTCATAGCCTTAGCTACCTGCTCAAGAGCAGCCACATTGGGATCTAAACCCGCCGTAAGTTGTTGTTGTTGTTGCATCTTGTCTTGACCTGTAAGTGTTAGTGTTAATAGAAACACCTGTAAAAAAATTAATATAAATCTCTTGGTTGACCTGTAAGAGAATTATTAACCAATATCTGTGTACAATATTTATAATTCTTATGAGTTACAAAACAATTATCAATCTAATTCTCATAATTTAACTGACTACACTAATAATTAACTTAATTTGTTTCTAAATGTTTATGTGTTACATAATCTGTTTTCCTTGATTGGGATACACACTTGCTCCTCCAGTATTTCAGAATTAATCAACACAATTTTTGTCTTATACGGCTGTATACTATTATTTTTGCGCGTTGGGCCTGTTGATCATTCAGATTGTTATCTCATGCATGTACCTGTATTCTGACGGTCGTCGGTTGATGTAGACTGTTTTGTTCTTTATATTCTTCTTGTGCACTTGTCCTTCGTGATGTCTTGACTTCTGTGTTGTCTTGCTTTATTTCTTCAGCTCGCAGGATTCCTTCGATTTGTATCTTCTTAATGAACTTGACCTTCGTGATGCTTTGGATAGACTTCGTTGTTTTTGATGTCGCTTCACTTTACTTGACTTCTGTTTTGTCTTGATTTGTTTTTTCGCTCGCAGGATTCTTTCTTTCTGTGTAATCTCTTCTTAGTGAACTTGACCTTCTTTCTGTCTGTAGTCTCTTACAACTCTTTCTTGTATAGGGCTAGTCAGGTGCATCAAAATACTCTGTGACCGTTGTAGTGCTAGATACGAAAATATTTGACGCAACCGTACCTAATATGTGATGCCGAAACTGACATCTGAGTGGAGTCTGTCTTTCTTTATAAAAGTTTCTTGAACTATCATTGAGTTATAAAAGTTTCTTGAGCTATTCTAGTGTAGGGCTGGTTACTCGCACCATTAGTTACCCTGTCATCTGTTGTCTTTGCTACTGCCTACTGTAGGGCTGGTCACGAGCACCATGAAAGTCTGTCGCCGTGTGTCGTATTGCAAGATTCGGACCTCTGCCCTTCCATGATGATAGGAAACTCTTTACAGAGCGATACAACAGGAAGCAATCTGATCATCAGAAGAAGTCCCCCCGTCCGACAAGTGTTTCGGCCCTATATACTCCTTTACACTCTAAGGGGGGGCGGGCCCACTTGGGTCATGACTCCCAAGCGTCTCAGCTTCCTGTTGTCTTGCATCGAAAATGAACCCATTTCACTTATGGTAGCAACTTTAAATTCCACAACTCCGCCAGCCGTGGAGGCAATTGTGAAAGTAACAAGGAGAAGACAAATTATTCCGTTCATTCCGTCGCACACACTGAGACACCAGCGCGAAGTCAACGAGTCGCCACTGCGCGTTCCCCACTGGACTTTTGATACTGACACCCCTTATAGTATACACCGCTTGTCGCCCCTGAGTCGCAGCCCGTTCACTAGTCCACCACAAACCTCAGCGTATTGTGGACTTAGAAAAATTCCTGGTGTTTTCTGTACCGCAGCGTTTATTGTTACGATCTCCATTCCCCATTGCGGTTGTTCCACAGCCAGCCTGATGCCTTTTCGGCAGTTTCACTAAGCCTCTTCAGGGCCCTTGTTCTCGACTGTCCCCTCAGCCCCAACAGTTTCAATAGATCATACACTGATGCAGCCACAAGCCCTCTTGCGCCCACTTCAACAGCCATGACCCTTGCAGTGAACCCATCGTGTCTCAGATCCGCGGCCAGATCACTATACTTGGCCGCTTTGAACGAATGTTGCTCATCTAATCTGGATTCAAATGGCACTGTCAGTTCAATCAGTATGACCTGAAGCGTTGCTGCAGAATGAAGCACTATATCCGGCCGTCTCCGCGATTTTCTGATACTCTCTGGATATGCCCCTCGTCCAGGTAGGTCTACCGCCATCTCCCAATCATTTGCACAATCAAGAAGAGATGGTAAACTGCTACCAGGTTTATTCGGTTTGGGGTGTGCTGACTTTCCTGCCCTCAGAAAGTATGTGTTTGCGGTGTCTGGCCGGACTTTGCTATTCGCCTTCATTCTTGCCAGATCTATTGTCGCAGCAAGCTCATTTAGCACTTTGTTATGGCGCCAAGTGTATCGCCCTTGCCCTAATGACACCTTACACGCTGAGAGCACGTGTTCAAGTGTCTGCCTCCCCTGGCACAGGGGGCACTGCTCATCATCCGACTTTCCCCATTTCACAAGGTTGGTGGCCGACGGCAGCAGGTCATACAGTGATCTGACAACGAAGCTGAGCCTAAGAGGTGCCATATGCCATATATCATTCCATGTCAAGGACCTCTGCAGGGCTCCTTCCCATGTAGTCCATTGGCCTTGTTGGACCTGCTGCACTGCTTTTTGCAACCTCTTATCATTCTCAGCTTCTCGTATCTCCTGAACTACCATGTCTCTGCGCTCCCTGCTTGATGCCTTGGACCACCAGCGGATGTCTCCATGACCAAATCCCCGTCTATTCGTTTGTGTGTATCCGATTACCTCCCTCAGTTTGAGTGACTCTTGGGCAGCATCAACAGCTTCTTCCACTTTCCACTTCCTTCCCGTTTTCAGTGTGGGCTGAATGGACTTAACCACGTCATCAGCTGACTCGCGTAGCATCATTGCAAGCCTTGCCTTTCCAACTTTGTACTCTTCAACAACTGACTTGAAAGGAAGCAGAAGTTTTGACTTTTTGCAGTACAGTGCTACATCTGACAGACCTGGTGGTACTCCTAGCCATTTCCTCATGAACTTGTTGACCTTCTTCTCTATGGCTTCCACTGTACTTGTGCTTATTTCATATATAAGCAGTGGCCACAGCAACTTTGGTATCAACATGAACTGGAGGCACCACAGCTTGAACTTCCCCAGGAGTCTGCTTTGGTCTATGATCTGTAGCCCTCTGTCTGCCATTTCTATTGTCTGTTGCACTGCCTTTGAGTCTTTTAATGAGGCATCGTACACCCTGCCAAGACTTTTAACAGGTTCCTCAATGACAGTAGGGATTCTTTGGTTGGAAACCGTGAATATGACCTCTGCTATCTTCCCTTTCCTGACTGATAGGCTTCTCGACTTCTTGGGTTTGAAGCTCATTCTGCACCAGCTGACTAGTTCATCCAGGCGTGCTAACATCCTCCGGGCCTGATGTTCATCTGATGTCAGAATTGTTGTGTCATCCATGAATGCTTTGAGCGGTGGCATGAGACACATTCCACCGAGCTTTGGACCTATAGCCATTCCTTCAGCCGCATTGAGGATTACCTGCATAGCCATCACGAATAGTATCGGAGAGATGGTACATCCCATCGCAATTCCAACTTCAAGGCCAATCCACTTCGTTGTGTACTCTCTGGTTGAAAATCTGACAGCAAACCCTGCGAAATACAGCTTCAGCATTGCTGCAATCTCTTGTGGAACATGATACATTTCTAGGGCCTGCCACAACATCTGGTGTGGAACGGATCCATAAGCATTCGCTAAATCCAACCAGATTACATGGAGGTTTGTTCTGTCAGACTTTGCCTTTTGGATTGCTTCCCATATCATTGTGGCATGCTCTAGACATCCTGGTGTACCTGGGATACCTCCTTTCTGAATGGTAGTGTCAATGTACCCATTTGCCAGGAGGTATGTAGTGAGTCTTTTCGCCATCACTGAGAAGAATATCTTCCCTTCCACATTGAGTAGTGAGATTGGCCTGAACTGACTGATGTCTGTGGAATTTTGCTCCTTCGGGATGTAGACTCCGTTCGCCTTTCTCCATTCCTTGCTTACAAGCTGGGTTTTCCACGCACTCTTCAGTAAACGAAGCAGTCGTTTGAGCACCTCAGGGCATCTCTTATACACCACATATGGAACACCATTAGGACCTGGAGCTGACTTGCATCGAGCTTTCTGGACAATGCTTTCTACCTCTTGCACCGTTGGGGGCTTGGTGTTAAATTCAGCTCCTGGCTTACTCGGCCATTTAAGGCCTGCCATGCTGCTGAGCGGCTCATCTTTGCGACCATCTGAATATGTCATTCCAAGGTGTTCTTCCAGGTCTTCTTTCCTGATGTTTAGTGTACCCGACCGTGGCTGCTCAAACAGTTCTTTGGCAAACTTGAAGGGCTCCCTGAAGAATCTTTCCCTATCCATTCGAGTCTTCCTTTTCTTCCTTGTAACCGTGAATACTAGAAACTTCCTTCACTCAGACTGACTCTACTTTTTCTTCATACCCACTGTTTATCAATCGATACCACTCAAAACAGCAGTGAAAATATCAATGGTAGAACTTTATTAACATACGTTGATAACTGAGTAAAAATGGTATGCCCAACCTTTCTCTTCAAGGTAGGCAGTCTTGCAAAATACAATCTTCAGTTTCAAACAATCTCAGTATCCATTTTTCACATACATTTGCTTGTCTTCTTACTATTACTTGTCTCAGCTATAGAACATGTCATATATTTATTCAGACAGAACTTCCTGTCGTTCTTCTGTTTATGTTTCTTTTCCCATGTTTCTTGTTATATCTCTATACGAGAAACTGGCCTTAACCGCCAGGGCTGTCACTTTTACCAAGATTTCATCTGTTTACTGTCCTCTGCTCAGACCTGGTCTGCTGAGCCACATACGCTAGTTATAAATCAAAATGTCAAAAACGTACCTGTTTTGTTTCTTCATTTGAAATACACTTTTTCTTACACACACACTTTGGTGCTCCGAATATATCTTATATACGCTGCACGTTCAATATCTAACTACACACTTGAGAGCAACACCTTTCCCTGCCTACACCTAGCGCGTCTCTAACCAGACTCTCTCAAAACCCCGTTCCAACATTCTTCGTTCACGCCTAACATGTGTTTACGCATCTCGACTTTCTCGTGCAATCTTTTTTCCTCAACTCACTCAAACCTGTAAGGGACTTAATTCTAATTTACTTCCCTTAAGACAAAGCCTAATCTTACACATCTTATCTCCCTTCATTAACGACAAATAATTTGCAACCAAACCCATCCATACCATTTCTCCACATTCTTTCTCTCCATCAAAACCAAACCACCGTTCACACTAGTAACCCTAAGAACTTTGAAGTGGGGATTGAATAAAGCAGTACTGAGGTGATGATGTGTTGTGTGCATATATGCCAGAGTTTGAAAATGCAACTGATGATGTAATATGTTATTGATTCGATTCATAAGTACTGAAAGTGCTTTCTCCAAGTAAGTTTTATTAGTAGTTTTTAATCTACTGTTTTATAATGATTATCTATAACATGAAACTGATAAATGTAGTCTTAATTACTGAATGTTATTCCCATTCATGTGAACAGAAGAACAGGAACAGAAATATACTGTGTTCTATTTAGTGAACACCCGACAAACATGTTCAGAGGCTTTGTGTTATCTACATAATTTTACTTAAAAAAATAAATAAATAAAAATGTCAGAAATTAAACAATGTCTGAATAAATGGTTATTACGTGGCTTGTTTTTCACAACTATAGTTTAGTTTGTTGATATTCTACTGGCACATCTGATTGGCTACGTAGTTTAGAGAGCTTTCTTCTCGATGCAAAGTTACTGGGTTCCATGACCAAAACCTGGTACAGTGGCATGCTCCAGTCTACCCAGCTGTAAATAAGTATCTGACTCTGCTCTTCATTTAGAGAAGACCAAGACAGAGAGGCAGGTAATTCACCCCATCTCATAAAGTTGGACATAGTATGGTGATCTCTAACACTTCACTCGTGCTTTCTTATTGCCGGAAACACCAGGTCACAGTCAATTTTACAGGTAGTATAAATTTTTTTATTTATTTTTCTCAAGTGTCCTTATCTCTCACTTTCTTTCCTTTCCCTGACGAAACCCTTGTGGCCGCACTGTTGGCTATTTTCCTGATCTTTTGTCCCAGTAAGACAAACCATCTATTTTTTAATTTTTTTTTAATATCCATCTACGCTATTTCATGTCTTACAGAAGTTCCCCATAGCTTCCTCCGCCACCCTTTGGCAGTATCAGTTATGGGATTATCATTATCTTTCAGCTTTATATTCTACTGATAATAAACAACTGAGCAAATCATTGATGAGCTAATGTCAAAAGAAAAAAAAAGGACAGAAGAGATAAAGAAAATAACTAATGGACAGACAGCATGGCATAGGAGTAAGGCATTACCAGAACTCGCAGCCACCACCAGAAAGAGTGGATTCTGGTTTTTTTTTTAAATGGCTGCCAGCGTAACCTGGCATGAAACTTGATGATAATAATATTCTATTGGCGACATATTTGTTGGAAAGGAAGGATATGCAAAATAAGTGGCACTGCTCAAGAACATTCCTCCCTCCCCACTTCCCCAAAATGGTTAAAGAAATGCTTTCCTAGATGGTCACAATAATCTATGCCTATCACTCTTAATAGAATAACAATGCAACAATATATCTGACATCAGAGATGCTGCTTAGTTTAAAAGTCCTTACCTCTGCATTGGCTATACACTTTAAAAAGTTTGCAGTCTCCGGACCACAGGCAGTGGCACTGAAATCTGATCTTTTCCAGCAATCCATCATTCGTGCCATTTCATTAACACATGCAGCAGCTGTGAATTTTAGAGAAGGAAAGCAATCAATGAACTCTCAACTTTCTACAGTATTCTAAACATTTCAATGTTTTAATAAGAAGAGAAAGTTCTTACAGCAAAGAAATACTTACTTAGTCGTTCCCCTTCTACTGTGAGGTGTAGAGGTTTGGAAGAGAGAGCGCCAGACTATTCTATCAGCTGTCTTCTTCCTGGCCTGGTTCCATTCTAGTCCTCGGTCCTTCAAAGATTGTCTAATGTTGTCCTCCCAGCGGACTCTGGGTCGTCCTGGAGGTCTGGATCCCTGGCTCTTTGTTTCCCATGCTTGTCGTGGTAGCCGATCTTCTCCCATTCTGCAGACATGGCCAAACCATCTTAGTTGGGACTGTTCTATTTGGGTCTGCAGCGGGTGGGATTTTAGGCCTTGACGTATCGTCTGGTTGCGGACCATGTCTCTTCTTGTTACTTCAACCACCTTCCTCAGATACCTCATTTCTGAGGTTTGGATCTGGCTTTTGTGGGTTGTAGTCATTGCCCATGACTCGCATCCATATGTCAAGACTGGGACATAGGTGGAGCGGTATACAGCCATCTTCGTTTTCTTACCAACCTCTTTCTTGCTGAGGAATCCTCGATTTATGGCCTGATAAAGTCTCCCAGCCGCTGCTTTTCGAGTGGCCATCTCTTCTTTGATGCCCCCCTTTCGGTCTATAATAGCTCCGAGATATTTAAAGTGGTCGACCTGCTCCAGGACCTGTTCTCCCAACTTAATCTGATGTTTTCTTTCTTCTCGTGATATCACCATGGATTTTGTTTTAGAGCTGCTTATGACCATCCCTCTCTTCTCCAGCTCTTCCTTCCAGACTTGCAGGTTGGATTGGAGATGTGTCTCTGATTTCTTACAGCAAAGAAATACTTTGATAAACTGATAACATGGCATGGGAGGAGACTTGAAGATACTGCTGACTCAAGACACCAGAGCCTATAGGAAATGGAAAGACATAATCACCAATGCGTTGGCATCTTTTAATGATGCTTTTAATTCTAGTGATCCAGAGTCCAACTTTACACTATGTGCAGCCTACGACACCTACTGCACAATTTAGACCTGTTATAAGGTGGTGTCCTATTTCCTCTAAAAATCTTATTCTTGACTAGCAGTTGGGTATGCTTCTTCCCATCTGAAGATGCGACCTTTAGAGATTCCCACATATTCATGGGCAACAAATGCAGATCCTTTGTTAGTACTCTGCATAGGTCAGCATGCAGTAAGGGCAGCATCTACCCAGTACAGCAAGTAGTTAAGGGCAGCATGCAAGAATCCATTTTCTGATGTGATCTGACACCAATTTCACACTACCCACTATGATTTCGAAGGTGCCGAATATGCAGAAATTATATATGAAACCCACTGACAAATGATTATGACATATTGGATCCTCCACAGCTGATGATAATATACAATACAATTTTAACAAAGAAGATATAAAAATGAGGTGAGGAAGATACAATTCAACAAAGAAAATATAAAAATGAAATTAAAGGAATATACAATTCATGAAGAAAAATTCAACACAGGAGACTGAGGAAACAAACGAATCCAAAAATAAAATTATGAAACAGCACAAAAGAGAGAAAGATAGACAATAATTTTGATTGTTAAACAAAATAAAATACACATGCACATGACTTTGATCAAACATTTATACATGAGCATACGCCAAATGTCCCTACCTTCAGGAAGCACTTTTTTTGACTGGACTTGATCTTTTAACGCAGGTATCCGTACCACCTTGTATGTATAGCCAAGATTTTTGTAGTTGGTGAACTTCTTGACAGGAGATTTTGAGAACACGGCATCAGTGAGTCTCATCTTGTCACATCCAATATGTAAAGATCTGGACTGTCCTGTACAGAGTGGGTCATGCAAACATGTAGACAGACTGTTATGAATAGATTAGCAAAATTGTCAAATATGACAGGAGGAAAGATGCAATTTTATAACACATTTTAGTAAACGTTCAACACAGTAGCATTCTTAATTCCTACCTGGTTTCCAGTCAAATACATGACCTACAGCAGTTTGTTCATACAACTTACAGAGGAATGCAGAGGTCGGAGTGGCTAAGAGGTATGGCATCCGACTCGAATTCTAGAAGTACCAGGTTTGATTCCCAGTAGAGGGAATATAATTTATGGAAATATTTTTTCAGAACCAGTGGTCCTAATCATGTCATACTCCCCTCCCCCCTGGTCTCAATGGTAGTGAGATCAGATGCCTAGCCTTCTTGGATAAGGGCAAAAAAATAGGAGGTGCTGTGTGCAAGTTGCGCATGTTAAAAATCCCACGGCAGTTGGAAACCATAAAGCGTAGGCCATAAGGCCGCTGCCCTGGCAAAATTTAAAAATTAGAAACCTACCCACCAAATATATTTATAGAATTTGTGATTCATGTATACACAGAATGGCATTCTGCTGGTGCTATGCAGTTTGTGCACTGTGCTGAGATCCTCCTGTGTGATCTAAGGGAGGAGAGATCGGATGTCTTCTATGTACTAATAAATGAAACTTATGCAAAAGGAATCAAATCAGAAGCTTGTTTAGTCTTAGAGTTATTCAAATCACCATCTGACTTGGGAAAAAACAAGTTGACAGAAACCGGATGAGAGCAAGGCAAAGAATGGCAATAATGAAAAAACTTGCTGGAACAGCTTGGGGTGCAGATGCGAGTGCTAAATACGTTATACACAGGGCGAGTGAGACCAGTCCTAGAGTATGGCATTGCAGTACGGACAACAGCAGCTAAGTCAAAGTTCGATAAAATCAGCAGACTCCAAAATCAAGCAATGAGAATTATAACAGGCGGCATGAAGACAACACCTATAAAAGAACTCGAAAAGATTACATGCCTCCAGCCAATGGAAGATAGAAGAGACAGCAGGGCCCAGCAACAAGCTGAAAAATTCAAGAGACTAACAGACCAGCCAATGTACCATAGAATAAATGCTCTTAGAAGGCAAAGACTCAAGCGAAGCAACTTTGCAGAATCAACCAAAACACAGATGAGAGCAGTTTCCATAAATGCAACATCACCTATTAAACCCATCAACGCTGCACACAAGCTTCTAGTTTAGAAACATCATCGTTTCCCTGAAATGATAGAAAACATTCCTGGAATTGAATGTAAGAAGAGCCAACTGCAACAGAGAGAAAATCCGTAGCAACAAAATACATAAAGAAATATTCCCCATGCAGCACCTGGATCTATGCATACACAGATGGATCAGCAACAAATGCAACAGAAAATGGAGGTGGAGGTGTCTTTCTGACTTTATGCACTGGTGCACAAAAAAAAGCTGTCAGAGCCAACAGGTCAATTCTCAAGTTACTTCAGAGCAGAGGCAGAGGCCTTGAAAACTGCAGCTGAGGTTTTAATGACAGGGCAAATCACAGAGAGACAAGTTGCTTTCTTCACCGATGCACTGTCAGTAATTACAATGCTGAAAAGCCAAAATAATGCAGATCTGGATGACCTAAGAATAATGCTCAACAAACTATGTCAACGATTTAAAAGAGTTGTGATCCAATGGATCCCATCTCATTGTAACATCACTGGCAATGACAGATTAGCAAAGGAAGGTGGAAAGCTACCTCAGCCTGATGCAAGCATAACTTTCGAGGAGGCAAAGAGTTTTATCAGAATCAGATACAGAAACAAATGAGATGTAGAGTATCTTGGTTACACACAAAATGATGCATACTACCAGCTCAACAGAAGAGAACAAGTGGTAATCTTCAGACTCCGCACTGGCCACAACAGATTGGCATACCATCTATTCAACAAGCTAAAGATAGCAACTACCGATGAGTGTAAGTGTGGCACTGATAAAAAGACTGCTAAACATCTGCTTCAAAGTTGCCCAACATATGTGGAACAGAGAAAACGCATATGGCCGACACCAGTACCATTCGTGGAAAAGCTCTACGGAGATGCAAATAGCCTCAAACTGACTACTGCTTTCTTTGAAAACATTCAAATAGACGTCTGAGAGTGTACGAAGAAGAAGAAATTCAAAGACTGTAGCTGTATTTTAGTCATGTTTAAATTTTTGTTCAATTTTTAGTTTTCAATTAATGGCAGCCAATCAGCTGTTTTCTTGAATCATCTGTTTAACTGCAAATTGTTGCTTGGTAGAAGTTAAGAATAGTAGACACAGTCCACCATGTGGGGCAAGTGTCTATCATTAAATATGATGCATGCTGCATCTATCGATATAAAGTTCGCCAGTGGACAAGTCACTTCAACAAGTTTTCATAGAAAATGAGAGAATATTATACAAGCCTACTGAATGGTTCAAATGAATGAGAATTTAATTCATCAATTGAGATGAAGTTGGCTATCAGTCTGCATGAGAATGCACCGCCGTGAGCATCTGCAGTCCAAACTTTGTATGGCTCACCACCTGTCTAAATATGATGTGTAGTATGCACAATAGCATAAAGATCTGTGTTTGTTTGTTTGTTTCAATTTACCAGAGTTTTTGGTTTTTCCCTCATGTTGCAGCAGAATTGAGAAATCTGCATGTTCTGAGTTTCTGTAATCAGGGAAAGCAGTCACTGAAGATTTTTATGAATGTTGGCAGAGTTGTCAGAAGGAAAGTATATAGGCCTAAGTCTGACTGAATGGAAACACTGATAGTGATTGCTTCATATGAATTTAGCAGAGTTCAAGGGGCCAAACTATGCGTGGTTAACTTGACATTTTCTTGTTTGTTTAGGATAGTAGCAATAACTGTTTGACGCCATGTTGCCCTGTCTCTCCCCCCTCCCTGTGTCGAGGCTGCAAACAAAAATAGCCTCTAACACGAGCCTCTGATCGTACGTTCAACTCGAAACAGGATGAGTGTTGGTTTTGGGTTATGGTTAGGCTAGTGCTTGTTATTTTGTAATGTATCGAAACGACACGGTGGAGGTATCACTAGAAATGGACTATGCCTACTATTCTTAACTTTTACCTGTTGTTTTTATCAATTTTACTGCTAAATGAAACTTACTGCAAAAGGAATGAGATATAAAGCTTGTTTAGTAGGCCTACAGTTCAAAGAGCGTTCTCGACAGAGGGATGCAAGCATATTATATGTATATGCTGTTCAATCTACAGCTTCTCCCTACCTCCTGCTGTTTTCTGTAGTTACATGTAATGGCTCCTTGGCTACCACATGAAGGGTAATTGCTGTGAGCACAAATTTAGAAGCACCGATGAAACCGTTGGTATGAAATATCGGCCTCGGGGAAAGCAAGTTTGACTTTCATGTGTACAACTTCGGATGCAGTCTTATTTTCGATAGTCAAAAACAAATTTATTTATTTTTAATTGTCGTAAAATGTCTCCAATTTTCCACTACAATAAAAGTGTGTATTTGGGGACTCGTAAAACGTTTAATTATCTTACATTTATAACTTTTCAGTTCAGCAGTAGTTTTAGTCATTTCTTCATAAGCAGAATAGAGGTTTATATTGGTAAATCACAATATTTTTATTTAATAACTGGACGAAACAGTGAAGAACTGCACTGCAGGATCAAACATAAATTAAAAGAAGAGGCAAATGCCTTCACGAAGAAGTTAATACAGTATAGTCAAACTTAGTCAGGATTTAGGAAGAACAGATGCACTATGGATCAGATAATTAAATTGGAACATGAATTAAAATCAGGATCTCAAAGGACAGAAAAAAACATCTTAAACTGTGGTTGACTGGCAAAAGACAAGCTATGCCTTTTGCAGTCCCACTGAATTGGAGAGAACCCACTGTTCCACTGATGAAGAAGATGACATTGGTGGTCCTGAACCATCAACCTCAAGCGACCCAGATTTTGAGCAAACTACATCCACTAAACCACACTTAATAACCCAAGGTGAACTGAATGATCTTGTAAGAGATCTGAATTTACCGAAGAACAAGGCAGAGCTTTTGGATTCCAGATTGCAACAGTGGAATCTCCTGGCAGAAGATGTTACAATTTCTGTGTATAGGAACCACCAGAAGCCGCTTATTACATTCTTTTTCAAAGAGGGTGACCTTAATGGCAGCCCTCAAAATCAATTACATACCGGAAGAGTGGAGGCTTTTCATTGATTCATCCAAGACGAGTCTTAAAGCTGTTTTGTTGACCTAATGGTAATGTGTTACCGTCAATTCCAGTTGGTCACGCAGTTCATATGAAAGAAACTTATGAAAACATTAAGCAGCATTTGAAGTGTATAAACTACGATCATCATCATTGGTCACTTTGCGGTGACTTAAAAGTGGTCGCTCTTTTGCTTGGACTACAGGGTGGATACACCAAGTACTGTTGCTTTCTCTGTAAGTGGGATAGCCGTGCACGAAGTGACCATTACATCAGAAGACATTGGCCAATCAGGCAGTCATTGCAGCCTGGCAGTAAGAACGTTGAGAACCCAGCACTTGTCGACACCAGCAAGATTTTGTTGCCACCCTTGCACATTAAGCTGAGTCTCATGAAAAACTTTGTCAAGGCAATGGAGAACAGATGAGGCCTTCAAATACCTCATCAGAAAATGTCCAAGACTGAGTGAAGCTAAAATAAGAGAGGGAGAATTTGTTGGTCCACAAATTCGAAAACTTCTTCATGATGACGAGTTTCTTTGCGTGTTGCATGGCAAGGAAAAAGTCAGTGGTGGACAATTTTCTTGGAAACAACAGATCTGATAATTACAATGAAATTGTAGAAAATCTCCTTCTGAAGTATAAGAGTCTTGGCTGCAACATGTCTTTGAAAATTCATTTTCTGGATTCTCATCTGGATTTCTTTACGTCAAACTGTGGAGCGGTCAGTGATGAGCATGGTGAACGATTTCACCAGGACATTGCTGCTATGGAGACAAGGTATCAAGGCAATTGGAGCCCTTCAATGCTTGCTGATTACTGTTGGACTGTGACAAGAGACACCTCATCGATTGACTACAAGAAGCAAGCAGAGAGCTCGAACAGCGACTGAATAATGATGGAATGGGTTCAAATGTGCCTTTTTAAAACATGATACGAGTATGTGAACTTTAAATAATGTTTTTATTTTTTCTATCATTTTATGTTGAAATATCAATTAATTGAGTATGTAACCACAATTTTTATAATGCTAAAGTAGAAAGACTAGCTGTTCACCCCAGAGAATTAAACAAGCATACATTATTTGTATTACTGTAATGTAAATTCATCATTTAAAAAAAAAACCAGAGCCAATTGGTGAATTTCATTATGATATTTGAAATCAGCATGCCAAAATCAATAAGAAATGGTATATTTAATTTCTGGTACAAATAACTTTTGAAAATTTGTTGACTAGTGTAATCAGCAGTTAGACAGGCAGCAGCACCTGTGCTGTTTATTAACACAACATCCGGTATTATCCCTGGATCTCAAAATGTTGAGGCAAATTTCTTGAGTAGTGCCTATTTGAAATCACCCACCTGAAGGAAACCAGGAGAAGAGTAAGGCAGAGTGAATCCCATATTGGAAGAATGTCGTGATTGTGAATCCAGACAAGAAGCTCCAACAGCGGGTTTACGCTTTTGAATTGGGAGGCTCTGTCGTGAAATGACGTATGTCTCACATCACGAATTTTAAATAATTCTGACCATACCGCGCGCTATACATTGTAGAAAGATATGATACACTAACCAATGAAAACGCTTTTTTGGTCTTGTGTTTACTACCGCTGGGAAAATAAAGATGGCAAGGCCCTATCTGTGTAACCTGATTAACTTCGGAATTTTACTACAGCATCTTGGAAGAAGTACCATTTGAAAGAGGGTACCAACACAATATTAGGGATGTTACTCTACCCGTAAGTAATAATACTTTTACTAATACTAATATAGGACGGGAGAAATCTTGGGTTGAATGCAATCGAAGCTTCAGGTTGTCCTAAATTTAGCAGTTTAAACTATGCATAACATAAAATGCAATTTGGAAACTAAAAGATTATTACATAGATATATAAAGCCTAATTCCAGGTATAATTTATGCTTTGAATGAATAAAATCGCACCAGGAATAACGGAGATAATTTTAAAAAGTAGTTTTCCTACATTGAACGATAGGCAAAAAGGTACCCATATTTTCTGATCGTGATTACATTCATCGGGTTTCCCATCTCGTACGTCCGAGGTCACACTATAAATAGACTTGCCTAATAAACTCGGGTCAGTCACTATTATTTGAATATACAGAGAGCAGCAAAACAGGAGCATATGTTAATGCAAGTGTTTGCCTTCTGTACCTGTTAGCAAACCTTAATCAACCATTAAGGGCTCGTCTGTGTGTTCCTGAGGGTAAGAACAAATATATATATATATATATATATATATATATATATATATATATATATATATATATATATATATATATATATATATATATATATATATGTCACGACATAGACTTTCGCTAAATTGTATATTGGTCACACTGGAGAGCGACAACACTGGTTCGTCTCTTGTAAAAACTTGCTCGGCCAGTTTTTCGATTAGACGGAAGCCGGAAGGGAGCTTTTTGGCGCAAAGGGAAAAGTCGAGATATGTCTGCCGGCCTAAGCGGTCGTTGTTTGGCCTTTGTCAGCAGTTTTGCTGGGATATCATATGGATGCCAGTTTTTTGGTCATACTTCTTGCTTTTCATGTGATCGGGAGTAGTTGGTTTGTTACTTCATAGATATTGTGGAATCTAGTGACTTTCTCCTGGATAATGCTTATAATAATATTAGCGCAGTTATGTATTGCGTTGTTTGTTCAGAAATGATTATAGTGTAGCCACTGATTGTGTCGTGTTAATGGCATTTTGACATTATGTGGTGCTACGGTGTTTTGGCAAGTTATTAGGCATCCTTCATTGCATTGTCATGCGTATTGTTTTGGGTGTGTACAGTTTTCATTAAAGAGGATCAGTACCTGTAGCCAGTGTCATGGTATGTTTGTGTCAGCCAGTGTAGTGTGGTCGTACCTCTAGCATTGAGCCTTGCTATTGTTGTTGGTGATACATTAATATGATGATGATGATGATAAATCCACATTACACTAGTAGTTCTTCTGACATCTGAGGTCTCGTCCGATTTTGTGGTGGACCTGTGGGCCATGGGGCCAGTTATTTTCTAGTATTTGGCTCATATTTATTGCAGACTATTCTTTGGCCATGGAGGCCAGTATGTTATAGCGTTTTCCCAGCTAGCTGGCATCAGTGATTCTATATTATTTGATAATAAGGCATTATAGCCTGTGGGGCAGTAATTATGCCATTATTTATTGTGCACACACAGTGTTAAAGGCTTGTAACGCCACTGTCTGGCCGCCTTCATATTTTCCGTCAATTCACGGGTGTGAGTTGTTTACGTTTCAGTGTCCAGTTGAAGTTAATGTGTGTGTCGATCTATTAGTGTCCTGTTTACGGTCGCTTGACCTGACCTCGTTCTCAAGCGCTGACCTACTTGTTGCATTATAGTTCGCTATGGTTATTTTCTGTAAGTTGTCAGTTTATCGCAGGTGGAATAGTGTGTAATTAAGTTTCAAGTTGTTTGTTAGGGCATGGTTGCAGGGCTGTTTACAGTTGTTGAAGTGTTAAGCTGTTGTTACAGTGTGGGGCAAACGGGTCAGTTTGACACATTTCTGAGTCTTTTTGCTTGTGGGCGACAGTGATCCAGCCGGAGCAGCGGAGTGACAGGTGTGGTTAGAGGGGTTATGTAGGATGTAGAGGAAACCAGTTGGCTATTTTCTTTGGTGTAGTTGGGCCCGAGTGATAGACTGTGGTGTCATCAGGAGGGAGATTTTGTCAATATTGGTGTGCTCAGGGCCCGAGTAGTAGACTGTGGTGTCATCAGGAGGGAGATTTTGTCGTTATATACCAGTGTTCCTGCAAAGTGATGCCATCATCTTACTACCCAGATGTGCCCACTCAGGGGTGAAAATCTCGTGCATTGACCTCCCTAAGTCGACGCCTGTGACAGTGCCTAACAACACAGAAGTGCATGACCAGGGGCGTATTTCGTCTACAGACGGTCTTACCGACGTGTTGGAGTCCAGTGGATATTACCTTACAGTCTGCTGGGATCCTTGGACCATTCTACGTCTTTATAGACTGGTCGTGTGCTACACATGTGACAGTACCAAGGATCTTACACGTGTACCTGTCGGGTAGACTATTGATTGTAACTGTGTAGCTGAACTTTGCAGAAGTGAACATTTCCAATGATAATATTGACAGTGCTGTGTGAGCATCGTGGAATATAGTGCGGTCATCATACAAGAAATTACGGGACAGTGACACTCAGATTTGACAGTTATTCCTGGACTTATATTCGTTTGGATTACGTGTTTTCAAGTGTGGAGTCCTGTTTGTTCTGTTCATCATCTTCGTCAGTGCGGAGGATTCTGCTTACTCAAGCGCCATTGGAGCTTCAGTTAAGTTGTTGTTTGTTTGTTTGTTTATGTATTATGTACTATATCGATATTTTGTTGTTTTTTCTGAGTATTTAATCTTCCAGTCTGTCTTTCTTACTGATTTACTTTGATTTGTTGAAGAGTGTATGCTATTTTCTTTGTCTGCTTCTTAACTTGTTATTGTTTTCTTTCCTTTTGTTTTGTCTTTTCTCAGTGTACAAGTATGATTTAGTTTGTTTGATTGTATATTGTTTGTTAGTTAAGTCTGATCTTACTTTATTACCTTAGTAGTTTGTTTATATTTGCATTATATATACATATAGTTGTGGCATTATAGTATATTATTACTGATAGGTTACTTAGTTTATTATCTCTGAAGTGAAGATAGGGCTTGGTGGAAGAGTTACCTTCTAGCACCTCATTGTTGAGTGTGGTTTTTGTAGAGTCTTTGGTGTTATAGTGTATTGGTGTGTGTGTGTAATCCAGTTTTGGCCTTTCGTGGAAAGGATTGGATTAGACCAATTCTATTAAGTTGTGGCTGTGTTTGTTCTGTGGCGGAGTCTGGCAGACGAATTTCCTGCAACTGCCCTGCATAACATTCCGAGCTAGGTTGGTGTTAGCTGTAGTTGTGGTGTATGTATTTATATTGTCGTGTACATTTAGTATTTCTTGTGTTCCGTTTAAGGGGTGTGTTCTCTTGTCCTATCTTACTATCTTGTAAATACGTTTACAGGTATCCCTTGTTTTCGGTCGTGCTCAGTCACGCATTGTAGATATTAATCTGCGTCTTCTCTTGGTGTTCTATCGTCTTGTTCCTCGTGACTGGAATTTTGTTTTCGTGGTGTGATGTGTGTGTTTACTTCATCTGTATAGTCCTCATTTGTGTTCTTTTTGCCACAGTACTTGCATAACAGAGATTATTCAGTGTAATATTAACAGGAGTGTTATTGGATTATAGCACCAGTGTGGGTGCCAGGATAGAAGTGTGGAAGTAATACCTATTTTGAACAAAGTTGACATTAGTGTCAAGATATCAGAATTGATTATCGTAAGTGGATACATGGTTGTCAGGGGATCAGGAAGTTGTTATTAGACAGCTATTGACTATGGTGAGTTGAGATGATGCTATAATAGAGAATAAGGGATCAGAAAGTCCTAATTTTCACAAGTGGTCATAACATAGCTAAAAGGCTAAGGGGGACTTTATTGATATCATAAGAGGTAAAGGGTGATGATATATTTACACTGAAAGTTGAGGTGTCATATACTTACACGCATATATATATATACATATATGTATAGTGAGAAGAGATATTTATATTTATCATATTTACTGCACCATTGTAACCAGAGAATTTCTACTGATATAAGTGAAGAGGTTACAGTACATACAACTGAGTGATTTGATAGTAAATCTATTGTAAGAAATAATACTGAGCATTCTAAGTGTACATCATGGACATTGATACTTGCATGCGGATAGGCCAAGCAGCCGGGTACACAGGAAAAGAATTAGTGGAGTTTGCTAAGGCAAAATTCAATTCAATAGAGAATCAAAAAGATTTGAAAGAGAAAGCAGCAAAGGAGGAAAATGACAGAAAAGAGAAGGAAGAGGGGGAGAGAATTGAGAAACAAAATGCTCTAAGAGATGCTCGAGCTGAAGAGTTAGAGCTAAAAAGAAAAGAATACGAATTACAAGAAAGGAAGATGAAAGAAGATAAGGAGTTACAAGAAAGGAAGATGAAAGAAGATAAGGAGTTACAAGAAAGGAAGATGAAAGAAGATAAGGAGTTACAAGAAAGGAAGATGAAAGAAGAAAGTGAGTGGAAGCAGAGAGAATTCGAGTTACAAGAAAGGAAGTTGAAAGAAGAGAGAGAGTTACAAGAAAGGAAGTTGAAAGAAGAAAGAGAGAGTTACAAGAAAAGAAGATTGAAAGAAGAGAGAGAGTTACAAGAAAGGAAGAATGAAGGAAGATAGAGAGTTACAGTTGGAGAAGGAGAGAATGAGAATAGCTCTGGAAGAGAAAATGATGGAGAAAACTTCTGCTGAATAGATACAATTAAAGAAGTTAGAAACGTGGGTGCGAGTGGTCAGAATTCAACGGGTTCTGGTGCGGCTCATCGTCCTTTTAAAGACTGCGGCTACCAAATTTCAATGAGAAAATTGATAGTTTAGACCAACTTCTTGGATGAAAGATTTGAGGCCGATGTGTGGCCTACAAGGCTGATAGGGATCAATGGCCATCTCTTCTTCGTCATCGATCAACAAGTGCTGTGTTACCAATTACCGACAGGTGTGTGACTATGGAAATGTAACATACGCGAATGTGTATAGGTTCTTTAAGTGTGTCTATGATAAGTCACTCACACCACAGCAACGTGGAAGTCAGGAAATGTTGTAAGACCTGGCAACGTTATACAGTTTATTGACGAGACGGTCACGTAGACATCATAGCAAGACAATTCACAGCATACTCATGAAGCAACATGTAAGTAAATCCATAACAACGGTTGCATAAACCACCACAGCAAATCATGGGCATTAAGTACAGAATATCCATCAGGAAACATGAATCAGCAAATAGGTGGATAGGCTGCAGGACATAGCAGCACATATTTTATCTATTAATAGTACAGCAAAAATATCATTTCAGTTCTCAATAATCCATGACTTTGAATCCATATGAATACAATGTATTAACAAGCCAACGAGGTTCGTGGCTTTGAATAACAAGTTCCCTGGGAGAAAACAACATTCTCTTCAACACACTATCTATCTGCAAAAACAATCCATCACAGGAATATGCATATGGAATAATGGCCTGTACAATCTGTGGCCTCATAATATCCTCAATAAAGTACATTCTACAATTATTAAATATTCCTTCCACAAAAAGAATATATGCTGGGACACACTAGCAAAAATGGTAAAGCGTCCATTTCCAAGCTCTGCCAGCCAAATACTGTCACGAAAAATCCCCTGCTTAAAACAGCTCAGTACCCAATTCATTCCAGCGCAAACTCGCAGCTTGAGATGTGAGCTAAATTCCTCCGCCTTCTCCCCCAACCTATATCACAGAACATTCGAGCACTCTTTTTTAATCCTATTTTTAAAAAGCAAACCAACAGCTAGTCAGTAGAGCTGTGTTCACAAATTACTGAGCATACAGCTCCCAACTAAGAAAAATCTCTCATCACACAGAGCTTGTTTACTAGCGTGTTTACAAAAAACCCGACCTGTACATACAAGTCTTTTAACACTTAACTCCCCTTAATAAAACATGACTTAACACTTTGTTTCATAGATCTAGAAAAGGCGTTTGACAGGGTCCCCTGGAGCAAACTTTGAAACTGTTTGGCAAGGAAGAATATTCCAGCACTTCTGATTCATGCTGTACCGAGCTTCTACAAGTCTTGCAGAAATTATGCGCATTCTTTACAATTGTAGTCTGGATTTAGACCTGGAAGATGTATAGCAGCGGTATGAGTAGCCACTCATGAGCAGCAATGTTCAAGAATTAAAAGAATTGTAGTAAGTTAGCTTGTGGGGTATTACTTAGAACGCAAATAACGCATCTTTAATCCAGCCGGCGAGAAAGGTAAGTTTGAAGTTCTCTATATTAATTATTCTTTCTCCCTTCCGTCACCAGAGATTTAGCAAATCATCTCCTGTGATGACCAGTAGATCGCGATCGACTGGTTGTCGACGACACCCCCCTCCCCAACCTTAGAGAGATTGGAGATGAAAGATCGAGGCTCACTGGACTAACATGTTGGGAGGCAGAAAACAATCCCAGGGAGAGAGAACAGCAGAGGCCGTGCTAGAAAGAAAAAAAAAAAGACAGCGTAATAGCATTTATTACTTAACTGATCAATTTATGATTGACTGAAAAAAAAAATCTTCATCATTCAGTACAGCGCGCTGCGTTTGTGCGATCATGTCTCTGCCTATTCTCTATAACTGATGGGGGGGGGGGGGGGGGGTAAAGGGATCCCGTTACACGCCCTATTGAGGCATATTGGGAATATGGTGTTAGGCCCATATTTTCTCGACCGTCGGCACACTAGGGGTGATGTAGTCAGCATCACGCCGGCCGCCTTAACCTTCACAGAGTTGCTCTGGTACCCATTTGGGGCTGGGTCGACCCAGGAGCCGTTTGCGGCCTTAAAAAAATCCCACCTCATCTGGGGATCGAACCATAGACCACTGAGCTAGGAAGCCAGTGCACTAACCACTATGCTACCGCGGCTCCCTATAACTGATGGATTCTAGCAATTTTGTTGTTGATCAGTTGTCATTCAATAGTGTCAAGATGCTCATTACTTTTTTCTCCACATCTTTTTCTACTTCTCTTTTCTTTCTTTCTTTCTTTTTGTTTGTTTGTTTTTGGGTATTGTTACGATATTTTCTTATCCCATATTCAATAAAAGTCGATGTCTTTTGGTTTCGTTTTTGGAATAAAAAAAGGGGGCAGGGTCGTTGCTGGACAGAGTAGGGCCCACGTGACAACAACCTCCAGCATGAGAATGGAGGTAGAGGCAGTTACTGCAGCACTGAGGTGGCTGTCTGAAACTCCATCAACCAGGGCAGTTATATTGTCAGACTCTCAAGCCATGCTTCGGAAAGTTCAGAACGGATGGCTGCGGCAGGAATGGAAAACATCAATAAAATCCTCAAGTCTTGTAGAACTGGTGTGGATCTACTGTCCTGTTCATGCAGGGGTACGTGGCGATGAGAGAGCTGACAGACTGGCCTCGAGAGCACCCATAGTGGAGACACTGGACACGGATAAGGGAGAGATACTAAAGGCAATTAATGATCGCCTGCTAGATACAGTAATGACACTGCAATGGATGAATCAACAAGGCTGAGGCTGTTGGAGTTTTGGCATCAAACGTGGGACTAGCAAAGATGGACGTGAGAGAGGATGCATCCGTCGTATGTACAACCAGCGTGCTACAGGTACAATTAGCATTCATACTCTTTGATATTTGCTGAGGGAGACTGAGCACCTATGGGTTTGCTCGGGGTGCAGTGAAGTCGATTATAATCACCAATAACAATAACAAGAAAACTGGTGTTTACCTTATGAACGGAAACCCTGGTTCAACCCCGTGGAGATTATTATTTGGGTATATAGTATTATTTATTCTATCTAGCATATTACGAGTATATTGGTTGTTTTTCTTGTGTTGGTTCTTCCCGGCTTTTTATATAGTTCATTAGCTTATCTCACGAATTCATGAGATACTTTTTCGTCAATACAGTTCTCAACATTCTTCTGAGAAATCACGTGACTGTTTCGTGCAATGATTTATCTCATTTGCTAGCCCAATGTCAAGGATACTGAAAACATATTTTATCATTGTATTTTCTCTTCAGCTTATGTGGTACACAGATGTCTATCAGTTCAGGCCAAGACCGCCTGTCTTGTGTCATCCGCTCATGTTTTATTCGTATCTTCTTTATCCTTTTATCAGTTCACTTCTCCATGGGTGTTTTTGATCTCCCTCTTTTTCGTTTACCTTCGGGATTCCAGAAGTAACTTTTAATGCGAAAAGCTGGTTTCCTTAGTGCATGCCTCATACAACGCCACCGTTAAGTCCTATAACTTCATGCACAGTTAATGGACACTTCTCCTGCTGTATGACCTTACTATTTATATCATTTGGGTACAGGAAAGAAAGGATACTTCGTTACTTATACAATGACAATACTTCAGTTTTCAGTAACTACACCATCCTGAAATATTCACATAAGCTTATCTCATAAATCTTAGGACTTGACCGCAACGTTGGCTATTTTCTTTGTCCTTTGTTCTCGTAAGACGAATCACATTTTTCCCCATTTTTTTTTTCCATACCCATCTATTGTACTCCACGCACGGCTGTTTGTGCCTTATACCCGAGCGATCTTTTAGTTTCGGTGACCGGAATTCTGACACCGGGTATACAATTTTCATATGCACCGTAAAAAACTACTGAGGGTTTTGGCGGGGAAAATCAGCTGATGTGTGTGTAAAATCAGTAAAATATAAATCATTACACACTCGTTCTGGATAAACACAGCGCTAAAATTCTGTTGTGTACTATAACTTTGTTCTGTGTTCTATTTTTGATTGCATTTTTATTTGTTTGAAATTAGTTTTGACGGAGTTACAGACTTTTGAAAACAGCGTCATGATTTGAGGAAATTCATAAAATAAGTAATCTTTTTATTAATTTAATATCTAAAAATCAGCCCATTCGTTTGAGTTTATAATTATAAAGACTTCTCGAAGGGAAACTAAAGATTATTTCCACATACTTTTTTTTTTGGTTTCATATCTTGAGAATGTGTGGTAGTCAGTTTTGTGAGTTTGGCATTAAAAGAACAAGCATATTGTCACCAGATTTTATAACATTTAAATCACTGTAAACGCAATCCTGATACTCGCAAATCTTAAATAAGGTTGTAAAAAAATAACTTTTTGTAAAGCACCATCTGTTTTTGCATTTTCATTCATTTATAATGATATTTAGCTGCGTATACAAGCATCAGAAAACATGTAAAGCTATAGATAGATTACTTCCACAGTACTTTGATCTATCTTTCAAGTCTTGTTAATCTTGTATTTATAATATGAATGTCTTTTTTTTATTGTGTGTGAGATAAGGACTGTTTCATTAGTGTTCTTTGGTAGACAATCCTGTGCACACGACGGCTGCCAAAGAATTCTAAGTAACTGTTTGTATATCTTCTTTCATTCAAAGTTACAATGCAGGTATTATATTTAGAGAAACCAAATTCTAAATCTAATACCATCCTTTTATCAATGGCTAGAGTCAGAGATACATATGATAATTTAGAAATATGTATGAATGGCATGAAAGCTCAGATAGAGTCGCTAAAAGATTTAGAGTGGGATGTCATAAGAGGTTTTGGTGTTACTAAATGTATAGGCTATCCTGGATAAATAGGTGTATCAGAGGATACCAGGATAGTGCCAGATAAGAGACTGGTCTTATAAGAAATACCCCCTTCTCTGAAAAGAGCAAGGGTGTATAGACAATCCAGATGGGGTCAAGCTATGTAAGTTCTCAGAGTAGATGATGATGATCTCTGAGTCCCTAACCGCTACCTCTACTGATCCCAAATGATTTAGCTACGGGTCTAGGGGAATGTATTTACTTTATTTAATGCTTAATTTCAAACATAATTTCAACTTAATAAAATTTAATTAAGCAAGGCTGTATGAAAGTTTCTGTACAATTTAATGTTCCTGAACCTCAATCTTTTGGGTCAGGAATTATCAACTCAAGAAAGATTATTTACAAAAAATGAAATAAATATTTTGGAAAAAAATCTGTTCCATTTCTTTTAAAGGGTCACTGGAATGACTACACGTACTTTTACTGTTCTTAATATTTATACTGCTACCAGTCTTATACTGCAAGGTCTACTACTTTCATCATTCCACAGTGGTTAAGTTTATTTGGTGAATGAGGTTGGATGAATTGCCAGTGCCTGTTTAAAGGACTTATCTTAAGAATGTTGCTGCTTCAGTTCTGTGAATCGTAGTCAGGATCAACAACTCTGTGACTCCTGGCTGAGAAGATGGGGTTTATCTCCAAGGTTTATCTGGAGCTCTCAACTCCCACACGCTCTTCTTCTCAAGTAACTGCAGCCACGAGGTAAATTCGTGGTATAACCTGAAATAGAAGGACAACCCCTTCCATGTAGAGATCTGCCTCAAACAATTCACCCCTAACCATATTAAAACTTACTGTGGTCAGGCCTTTGTGCTAACAAGTTGCACAAGACCTTGAATACCGTTGTCTACCATCAGTTTTCATGCCATATCTTTTTCTCTGGGTTCATCAAGGCTTGGGTACCTCGCCCATGTTTGGCTTCCATACAATAGTCATGGCGAGTACAATACAGCATGTGACCTGTTGATTGCTTCATTCTAACCTTCCCTAGATGTTTATTATATGATCTATGAACAGTGTGTCACTCCAGAAGAAAATACTACATTAAATCGCTTCTAACACTCACTGTCGTAAATTTGCAAACACTATACACCAATTTTTCAATTCGAACAAGCCTGCACTTACTACATGCATTCCTACTTAGGTCAGCGTGACCCAACACATCTCGTCGTCAGTTACACTTTCGAATAAATATGGCACACAATAGCCTGTTTACTTTACAGGTCAATTTCTTTTAACAAAGTATGCAAATAAAATTATCAATCTTACCCTCAGGTAAATAAGCTCACACACACTCAAGCTGACTGGCTGTAAATGGGTTCTTAGTCCGCTCTACCAGTCCAACCGGCAAAGGCATTGGTCTACAGTCTTTTTGTATACGTCAGCTCAGTGTGATTTTTATGATTTCAATGGCGGAAAACTACAAAATTTGTTACTATTTATAGTAAAACACCGAACCAATCAGAGGAAAGTCAAAAAGTTAATTTTTTAGACTTGTATTTATGCGATTCTAAGTGTGTCTGTATGATCTGACTAAATTTGAACATTTTATATCTTAGTTATTTGTAGACCGATTTTAATTATCAAAAGTGATAATCAAACGGCCAATTTTTCTCTATCGTTCTATATAGTTTTCCTTTAGTTATTCCTTTGCATTTCCATCTGGGTAATTTTTTTGCAATAAAATCGGGCCTTACTCTGATCTGAGAATCTCACTAAATTAAATTTGTCTAAGTGTAAAATATATGATTTCTTCTCCTTACGCAAACCAGTGGTGAATATGATGGGTGCTGCAGGTAGAACAAAGGTCAACTCGACCGACGCAGGGTTATGAAGATATGGAGTGAGAGTGTAACGTATTAGTTAGCATATAAAGAGTTCACTGGCCGAACCTTTTCCTTGAGTTTTAAGCTGTATATAGCTCACTCACTCAAAAGAAGGATAAATGATAAGCCAAAGATAATTCGTAATAAATATTCTCATAGCATTTCCATACAGTCCTATATCAATAAGGTTGCTTCATGTAGTACATAAGCGCTGTTGGTTAAACTGTCATCTTCATCGATATACAAACGATCCTAGATGCTTGGTAACACGATGTCCATCTAGATCTAACCGAAATAGAGATCATCAAAAGGGTCTGGTATTACCTGGAGTCCGAATTAAACACAATAGAATACATGAGGAGAATCTCTGACAACAGAATCTCGCAGAGACACTATCTCCTACTGAAAGATCATTCACAGATCATTTTCAACCTTGTTACAGGACCAGCCAAAAAACACACACAGCCATTATCAGCTGGCTTCGTCGAAACTCACTACGCCTCCGTAGGAAAACGAATACCTGCCCCAGAGTTCGGCACAAAGAATATAGTCCGACCTAAGCATACGAAGATATACAATATAAGACTGAATCTTCTTGCACTAAACAAGTAATACATATAAATTCAGGCCATCAACATTCTAAGCAAAATCAATCTATTTTCTGGCCCTAATAAATGAGAAATGACATAAATTCAGTATTCATACGCCAAATCAATAACAAGAGAGACCACTCATATAATCAAAAGTATAAATCAATCATGGATAGTCTAACCTTGACCGATAGAGTATTTCTTTTCATATCAAACAGTCATACAGTACATTTGTATGCCTACCTACCTACAGTAATCCGTGCGTCGCATAATTCCATACAAAAGAATATGCGCGCAACACTAAGTTAATATAATTTTATTATGAGGGAATTTTTATGTCTATATGTTAAGCAATATCAGCGCTATAATTTGAGATATCCCTTTCATTTTAATTATCTTTAGTTATTAAGACATAAATTATCTACGTTCGGTCAAAAACACAAAATAGGCATTTATTTCTCGTCAACCAAAATTTTCTTACCACTACAAAATATGGAAACGATTTTATTGGTTGTTAAATTTTGTACTATGCTCTTCGATAATTTTTACTTGTTTCTTATAAAAATTCAAATACACTAGATAAATTGTTGGCGGTAAATTTGACTTGCCCCCTCAGGAAAATTTCAAATACTGTAGTTATTTATAGATTTAAAAATACGATAGCTAGTTCGTTTTGAGCGGGGAATTTGAGCGTGTTGTCATACGGATTCACTTCACTACATGGGATGGTAAAAAAGTTGTTGTTTTCTTATTCGGGGATTATGACTTTTTGATGAAAATGTTTGGTTTGTCTGGAGCTCAAGGAATATACCCATGTCTGTGGTGTCTCCAGGAAAACAAGGAAATAAAGACATCCAGAGAGCATACAACTTGCAAACCAAGAAGTTTGGCAATGTTGATAAGAGATTACAATAGATAAATAAATATGGGAAAGGGAATAAAAGGAAAGTTACACGTTACCATAATTGTTTACACAAACCAATGTTAGAGATTGAAATTGAAAATGTAGCTCCTCCTTACCTTCATATTTTATTAGGCATTGTTTTGAAACACCACAGACTTCTAGAACAGGTAGCCGATACAATAGACGCAAAGATATTTGAGAATCCGGAAGAGATACATGCAAACATTAGTACTAACTACTATTAAGAAATTGAAGAGATTTGGTTGGAACTGGAAACAGGCAGAAGAATTAGAAGCTAAAATTGAATTTTTTAAGGCAGGTATTGAACTTTGTGAGGATAAGGAGGAGACAGATAGTTTTAAAGTTAAACTTGAAAATGCACAAGATGCGCTGGCCAAACTTTAGTTTCAAGATCTGTGTGCTAGGTCTGGTCCAGTTTGCTCACACTTGGACTAGGTACTAACCAAACACAAAATCATACCACAGGCTTATCATAGCAGAGCATTCATAGGGAATCACTGCCACAGATATCTCACACAAAAAGTTTATAAAGATCTTACAAGAGCAATCATTACACAAACACTGAAAATTACAGACAAGATATAACTAACATAGCTTTTATTGCCCAAGAACAATTCAACTCACTGAAAGAAGCATTTGAGAAAGTACACAACAAAATATCACACAGTAAACCAATTAGTAAAGAATCAATAACAGCATTAATAGAGACTTATATGTCTTTGTACAGCTGATAGAATGGTCTGGCGCTCTCTCTTCCAAACCTCTACACCTCACGGTAGAAGGGGAACGACTAAGTAAGTAAGTATGTCTTTGTTCAGAAAGCTATTCCCCAGTAAGACAATTCCTAAACAGCACATATTAGAAAAACCATGCGCAGACTGGATCAGAACTCATGGCTTTGGAATGGGCATGCATGGAGAGCAAGGAGGAGAATTTGTACATTCCATTATTTCCAAAATTGAAAGACGCGCCAGCGGTATTAAAAACATAACTTCACAATTAAAATTTATAATGGAAACTCATTTGTTACAAATTTCTCCATCTGTGAATGTACAGATTCATCCTATAAAAAAGGAAGTGTGAATGATAATTGAGCGAAATTTTGGGGCTAGAGCAAATTATGGCAGTTGTTGCGTGAGAGTGACAGAATTAACAGAGTGTGGAAATCATTTAATAGATGTATTAATGTGGACTTGCAATTTAATGTTTCAATAATTAATGTTTGACGCATGAAACCAAAACAAAACTTTGATATACATTTTCTGCAGGTTTTCTACTTTTTATTTATGTAATTTGTTATGCATGTTGATTGTGACCGTTTTAGTGTAAATTGCATTAGAAACAAACCATAACAAATTATTAAAAAAACATAAATTTTATCTATTTCAGACTATTATATCTTCTGTTCTAATTGTGATAAAATGTTTGTTCCTGTTCTAAAATTTACTCTAACATTTCTAGTCTAGCTTTACACAAAATTAAAGCCGGTATTTATAATAATAAAGTAGCCTAAAAGCATTAATTAAGCCCTATCAAAAGTAAACACCGCCACATTTTTTCCCCTTAGGAAGTTGACCACGTGACCTCTGTCACGATAGCTATAAATAGCGCGGTCAGGGAAAACTAAAAGATCGCTGGCAAACAGCCGTGCACGTCTTACCGCAGTTCCCGTCAGCTTCCTCGACTTAATATACATCTTTGACTGCACCGTCTCTCTATTATCCCGTGTCTCGATGTCCTATCTAGCCCTCACTTTCTTTCCTTTCCTTGACGAAGGCCTTGTGGCTGCAACGTTGGCGAATTTCTTTGTCTTTTGTCTTCGTAAGACGAATCACCTTTTTTCAATTTTTTTTTCATACCCATCCATCTCACAAATCTTACAATACCTGTTATGTAAAGAGCCGACTAAGCGTATACCTGTCAGGGTGAGGAGTCAACAATGAGGCTTCACCCTTGTAGTTTGTTAAATAAAAATATTTAGGCCCAAAAAAGTCTTCTCGATCTGCTAAAGTCATAAAGAAGTAAAGATTGAAACTGTTTCGTCACCTTATTAGAATGTAACCAGACAAACTATGTAATAAACTTCCCCATACCATGGCGTCGTAACAAAGTCAGGAGGATGCACAAAGAAGACATTTTTATAATTTTTTTTTAAACAGAAATTGAAACTTGAAATAATATTCGTGAATCTTCCAGGATCAATGGCTGTCGAGTCAGAAAAAGGGAAGGTAATTATGAAATATGTAACTTGAGTTCATTGATATAATCAATGTGCAAGATCTTCATGAGCGTCCGACTGACAGAGTGGTTAGAGCGGTGGTCTCTCGCAGGAAAGGTGCCCGGCTCGAATCACGGTACTGCCACGCTCCAGTCTACCTAGCTGTAAATGGGCACCTGACTCTTTGAATTAGGGAAGGAAAAGGCAGCGAGGAAGGGAACTGGTCCCCCCCCACCTGTCGATGTTGGACGTAGTATAGTGAAGTCTCTAACACTTAACTCTCCTGTGGCAGTATCTGCTATGGGACTACCTTGACCGTAGATCCTCAGCTGACTTTTAATGAAATAGTTCACCTTTAAAAACAAACACAAAAAGAAGTTTGCTACCTGCAGTGTACCACATGAGTACCACAAATTTTCCCCTACTGTAGTTTAAAACTCAAAAGTTGTAGTTTTTTTAAACTAGTACAGTATTTCTTTATTGCTGGCTCGGCTCACCATTTTGGTTTGGTTTGATTTTTGATGGTCGGCGTCTGTGGCCTAATGGATATGAACGCAGTTTCATAATCCAGATATACCAGGTTCGAAACCTGCTGCAGGCGGTTTTGTAGCAGATCGCTTTGTGTGGATTTTTAACAATGGTATAAGCGCCGTACCGTTCAGAAAGCAATGGCAAACTACTGAATGAAAAAAATTGCCTAGAAAAATCACAAACAGCCAGTAAAAGCTGGGGTTGATTGCCACGTCCTGTAAAGGATAAGCAACTAACTTTTTTGATTTTTGACTATCTTCATTGCACACGGACAACTCCATCAGTGATCCGATCTCCTCCTTAAGAGACCATTTGAAATTAAATAGCGAACCTATGGCTGGGGGCAACTTTTGCTATTACCACAAAGTTGTATTATCATCACCATTTTCTTGTTAGCTCCTTAAGGAGCACGGACCACTGCTATAGCTGGTCTCCTTGCAGGAAACCTGCACCATAAACTCACTTGCTGTTGTAGCAGTGTTTTCTGTAGCAATTTGTTTAAAATGGTGAGGCTGCCAACACCATTCACAGCCTCATATTAGTCGTTTAGTAGACGTCTCAAGAACTGCTATGCTATGGACCCCTGAAGGAAAACGAAAGAGAGGTCGACCAAAAAGAACCTGGCGGAGGACTGTGGAGGCTGAGATGCAAAGAGTGAACCAGAGTTGGGGCATTGTACGAAGGATGGCCACCGACCGAGCAAAGTGGAATCAATTTGTTGTTGCCCTACAAGACGCCACTAGGCGTGATGGCCACTGACTGCTTTGACGGCCGATGGTTAAGGATCAAAGAAAGAAGACGAAGACATGTCTCAGTGAGCAGTAGTGATGTTCGTCTAGTGTTTCATCACAGTTTCCCCCGGGGGACTACATCAGCTCTATTAACAATAGACAGTAAGACTTTCATAATTTACGCCAGGATCATCATCATCAGCTTGTTCTTCTGTTTCTCTTTAGTCTCAAAACATTTGGTTTTTGCCCGACCCCAGTCGATGAGCTATGTACCGTTAGTCGCCACGTTTGACTATCGGTTGTTTGTTTAGTTACGCGACGGATAGAGCTGCGCGTTCTTTTATGTTGTCAATTCTTGTCTTTTTCTTTATGAACTCTCTTCTTCTGCCAGTGACTGTGCATTGAAGGATAACCTTTGATAGATCACCTGATTTGAATCATCATTGCTGCAGAACATAACCGGGGGCTCTTCGTCATCACCAGGAGTTTATTTGGCAGGGGCAAAATCTCAGTCCTGCCCCAAAGGTTCGAGATCACGCACAGTTAAATGTTACTTTGCGGTGTGCAGAAACTCCGATAAATTTTTATTGGGGTTTTCGCACCGCTTTGCACCTCCCACTGCATGCAGGAAAAGTGTACGTGATTTGCAAGAACGATGACGTATGCATGTTGCCAGGCGTGACGTAAACTGAACGAAAACGACAGTCTGCTCACCGCCGTTCATACGTATAGATGTGTATTCACAGTGTAGTGTAGCCACTTTGGAACGCTTAGTATAGCCACTTTGGAACGCTTGGTATAGCCACTTTGGAACGCTTGGTATAGCCACTTTGGAACGCTTGGTATAGCCACTTTGGAACGCTTGGTATAGCCACTTTGAAACGCTTGGTATAGCCACTCTTCTTCAAGGTATACTTCGTATTAGAGTATGTTTTATGTACAAGGTAGGAAGCCTTAAAATGTGAGTAGTTTGAGACAAAATTCACTGTGGATATCGGTGTATATTATTACTCGCTTGTAACAGCAGTGCTCTGGCTGTGTTTTCTAGATATTAGAAGTGTGCAGCATGGCATGTTTTAATGGCATGTGAAATAAAATTTTGCCTCGTTTTGGCGAGGCGCGTCCCGTTCAATCTAGTCGGTTATATTAGGGCGCATGTCGCATGGATTTCCTTCAGCTGAATAGAATTACTGACGTGGGTTATGAATAAATGCAAACGAACACACATAAGACGTATGGAATGCATGGACAACACTCTCATAATGGATTGATCAATTTACTATATTATCTAATGGACTACAACTGTGGTCGATCATTGTGCTGTAAATAAACTTCATGAATCGTCACCTCAGCGTCTTGAAGAATTTTACTCGAGGACTGTTATTTGTCAAGTATGATTTCAAGTGACGTTAGGAGCATAAACCTAGACGACTTTTGGTCATTCACAAAAATATGAACAGTAATAAAAATAAAGGATCTTACACTTCCTACATGTTAATTAATCAAGAGAAGAATCAACTGCACACACACACAAAACACCATACGATATTTAATTAAAGAATCGTATCATATTAACAATGCGTATATTGGCTTCAAAATCACCATCAAACAACCTTTGCAGCAACACTCAATTTATCTTCAACACTGGGATGCCATAAGAAGGTTCCTCAATACGATAATCTACGTCGACTATCTAGCAACGTCTGCACTATCAACGTCTGCACTATATGAAAACAGAGTTTGCAAAGAATTTCCCCGTAGCATAGCGAAGAGACTTGACTTCTTTTGCACTACAGAAAACAGCATGTTACACCAAGCTGGCAAATTTTGACTTTTTTCGACGTAAACCTGACTTTTGAAACGGATGCCAGCAGACATCTGCCGCCGCTTATGACGTCACTAACAGTCATTCCCTGCGGGATACATCGCCATTTTGATCAACTGACTAGTCTTCACTTCAGTGACTTAGATGGGTGTTTCATACCAGAACAAGGCGATCAGACGATATTCTCGTGATAATCTAAAATGATCAAGTCTCTAAAACTTCACTCCCTTATGGTAGAATCTGCTATGTGCCTACTTTTTGTATTGTTACTGTTAGTGTGTTTTGTGGACTCTGACTGTGCTGTCACGGTCACGGATTGCCTCCCCTTGGCTCTGCAATAGTGGTCCAACAGTGGCCACAACTCAAAAGTAACTAATGTGGGATTTCAAATGTGTCTACCTTCGCACAAGATTACTCTTGGTAGAGTTGTAGATAGAAGGATAATGATGTTTCTATCTCAATTGAGTATTCATAAGATATTCCAGAAGTCAAGAACAATGCTGCATGGGTGTGACAGATTATGATAATAGATTTCATATTATCTATTTTCTTTATCTACACTTTCCTTTTTCCTAGCCTTCGCCTACGCCTGTTGGTTAATCCTAAACCATTCCTATACTCAGTATCTGCCCCTTTTCTAATTTAGCACGCATTTTATTTGCTGGTCGCTATTTCCTTGATGAGAATTTACCAGAGACCGATTAGCTAACGTGAGCTGTATTATTTTACACCTGCGATCGAAGATAGTTGTAATGGAATCTGACAGCGATCAAAAGGGGCAGACAATTGCTATTATCTTCCCCTGAACTGTTCGTTTGTAAAAGTAATTAAAACACGGCGAATTGCCAGTTTCGAAGGACGAGATTCGCTCGATAGTGCGATCTTTCGATCGAAGAAATCTCGCACGGTCTGGTAAATTACGCTATGCCTGATATAAGCAAGTAGAACATGGGTTCTGGTTGTCGGCTCTGACGTGTGAGTAAGATCTTTGATTTACAGATCTGAAGGGAGAATTTTCCGTAGGTGTGAAGTCTGGCAAAGTCTGGTTTTTGGTGTATAGCGTAACATTTCCTTCCATCAGAGATACTTGTATATATGTATATATACCCCAGAAATCTTACTCAAATTCATCCAGTACTCCACAGCTTTAGAAGACATCTAGCGGCGATTTTTAGAATCCCCTGGTTTTAGGATAGTTTCTTAGTTTATCGTTGGAGATAGTCTAGTAGAAGTTTGTGTGAAGGTAAATACTAGACTAGTGGTTTTGAGTGATTAAGTGGTAAAATCGTCAATTATATTTTACTAGATTGTGTGCAGAGTGATTTACTAGTTAAAAACGTCCATATATTTCTCTAAGTTTTACTGTGTTACAGTGGCTAGCAGAACAGATAATAATTTCTAACTAAACTGTTCCAGTCATAATATAAATTTTATTAACTGATAGTAACCAGTCAGAGAATATTTTAACTCACTAAGTAAAGGCACTGATTCATCATGAGTATTGACGAAATATGTATTTATTTCTAATTCATGACGACTGATTTTTTAAAACGAGTAGAATTTATTTCACGGAAGTTTCTTTAAACGATAAGACAAGCTCTAAGCTTGTAGTTTATAATTTAATGTTAAATAACCGAAGTGGATGAATATATTATATTTTACGCGGGGTAAGGATATGTTTGTGTACAATATATTATGTTAAGTATTTGTATCTTTTCTCTTTATACAGTATTTGGGTCAAACCCTAAAAACTTTACCAGCGGCTTCCATGTAAATCTGAGAGTAACCATAGTGAAGAACATTTTTAACTTAGTTTCTGGGTCTTCAAGGTAATACCTGTCTGAGGTTATGTTTATACCCAGAAAGAGACAGAAATACCAACCCTAAGAACAGTAAAAGTGACTTGGTAACTGGCCATATAGATCCAGATTTCCTTTTGCAACATCAAATTTACAGTCAGCCTGTTGTGGCGACATAACTAACATTAACATCTCCCGACGTTTGATCATTTGTGGTGTGACCAAGAATTTTTATACTGAGAGAAGTTTCCGACCTGTCATTTATATGTACTGTAAACCTCAAGCTATTGACACTGTGACATATTACCTGGACAAATTGAATGTGGCATAAACAGTAATCCTAAATAATAATAACCAAGGGAACACTCCCGGGAACAGTGGATTGATTCTGTCTTTTTGAGGAGCTGGGGTTCTATTGGCCAAAAATAACACGGGATTGGCTGTGTGGGTGTCCTAAAGATTGCGCCAGAAGGTGAACATCAAGTCTGTTGGAAAGAACGAATGTCAGTGACCACTGGTGTATGGATAGAAGTCAATTGAGCAAGACAGTATATTTTGGTTGCATTCTCAAGTATTATGAAGATGTATAATAAGCCCGATGCTCTTGTAGAAGGTCAACGGCCGATGCCTTAGTGTCGTAGATTTTCGATAGGAGAATTAAGACTAGGTTTGGTCCCTTCTGAATAGGTTTGAATAGGTGATAGACTCAGTGAGAGTTAGTGAAAGGTAATAGAATTTCCACACACGTGAGATGATAGATTTTGATATAGTGGCTGTCTCTGAAAGCGAAAAGAATTCTTCTCTCTCTCACCTATCTTCTACAACAGTTGTTACAGCGTCAGACAGACTACACCAATATACATATTACGTATATTTCTATCACTCACAGGCACGCACATACACGTGACGACAGGTAAACACACAGACGTGGGAAAACTATAACAATGATATATATATTATCTAGAACGAGCTGACCAAACACTATTATTAAGTTCAAGAGCGATTTTAATATCAGGAAAAAATCGGCTCACAACATCAAAGAAAGTACATCAAGGAGAATACATATACACATAGTCATAAAATTCAAGGAAATGTTGCAAGGATGATAGCCCCCTTATAGTGTTAACTCTAGGCTTAGCCCAGCCCCGTTAAGAGAACAGATGATGGCGCCAGAGTCACAGATACATAGGGTTTGATTCTAAGAGTTTTCGTTGTTTTATCTCGTAATTATATGCACAGAGTTTGAAAAAAAAATCTGATTTAACCTAAGACAAAAACACAAGAAACTCTAGCCTTAGCAACAAATTATGCAGATTGAAAAAAATTTGGACAGCAACAGGGTGTCAAAGATATAATAGTGAAAATATCACTCAAACCAGCGTACACTCATTCATTCCGCCATGGCCTCTCATACATGTACTCACGACTTTGCTCGCTGCCTCTTGGAACACTAAATTAATATTAGACAAACATAAAGGTATGTTTTCAGGCACTCGTAAGAAATAAAGAAGTAGAACACTTGGACAACAGAAAAACAACAGACGTGAGTGGCTTACCCAGGGTTCGAACCCCGTACCTTCCGTACGACAACTCCGCCTAGCTATCAAGCGAATCACACTGACCCCACGGCCAGCTAGGCATCCCCAAAAAAGATGCTTTGCTGGCTATTTATCAGTACGAAACACACAAGATAACACCGGAAGTATACAGTGGGCAACTCAGCCCTTAAATGACGCAATCACTTCTGTTGTTCTCCTATTAACAGTATGTGTCAGTCCAAACAAGACAAAGACCTTGATACTGGGTCCAGTAAATAGTAGAAGACGTAAGGACATTAGTATAGAACAGAGGGTAGGTTTCTGGTATTGTATAAACATAAATAACACATAAGGAAGGGAAACCCGAGGCCTGTAAACAGTAAATTAATATTAGACAAACATAAAGGTATGTTTTCAGGCACTCGTAAGAAATAAAGAAGTAGAACACTTGGACAACAGAAAAACAACAGACGTGAGTGGCTTACCCAGGGTTCGAACCCCGTAGAAGACGTAAGGACATTAGTATAGAACAGAGGGTAGGTTTCTGTTATTGTATAAACATAAATAACACATAAGGAAGGGAAACCCGAGGCCTGTAAACAGTAAATTAATATTATCCTTATGTGTTATTTATGTTTATACAATAACAGAAACCTACCCTCTGTTCTATACTAATGTCCTTACGTCTTCTACTATTTACTGGACCCAGTATCAAGGTCTTTGTCTTGTTTGGACTGACACATACTGTTAATAGGAGAACAACAACAGTGATAGCGACATTTAAGGGCTGAGTTGCCCACTGTATACTTCCGGTGTTATCTTGTGTGTTTCGTACTGATAAATAGCCAGCAAAGCATCTTTTTTTTTTGGGGATGCCTAGCTGGCCGTGGGGTCAGTGTGATTCGCTTGATAGCTAGGCGGAGTTGTCGTACGGAAGGTACGGGGTTCGAACCCTGGGTAAGCCACTCACGTCTGTTGTTTTTCTGTTGTCCAAGTGTTCTACTTCTTTATTTCTTACGAGTGCCTGAAAACATACCTTTATGTTTGTCTAATATTAATTTACTGTTTACAGGCCTCGGGTTTCCCTTCCTTATGTGTTATTTATGTTTATACAATACCAGAAACCTACCCTCTGTTCTATACTAATGTCCTTACGTCTTCTACTATTTACTGGACCCAGTATCAAGGTCTTTGTCTTGTTTGGACTGACACATACTGTTAATAGGAGAACAACAGAAGTGATTGCGTCATTTAAGGGCTGAGTTGCCCACTGTATACTTCCGGTGTTATCTTGTGTGTTTCGTACTGATAAATAGCCAGCAAAGCATCTTTTTTGGGGATGCCTAGCTGGCCGTGGGGTCAGTGTGATTCGCTTGATAGCTAGGCGGAGTTGTCGTACGGAAGGTACGGGGTTCGAACCCTGGGTAAGCCACTCACGTCTGTTGTTTTTCTGTTGTCCAAGTGTTCTACTTCTTTATTTCTTACGAGTGCCTGAAAACATACCTTTATGTTTGTCTAATATTAATTTACTGTTTACAGGCCTCGGGTTTCCCTTCCTTATGTGTTACTCTTGGAACACACTGATTTTAGATCTTCGCACAGACTCAAAAAAATGCAGTCATAGCGTAGGTTTCTAGAAATGATGAATGTCAGGTCGGTGCCTTCCCTCAGTATAGGATTCACTTTAGTCACACCACAGATTTGTCCACAAAAAATATATATATATAGTCGGGAAATGTTAGTTAATACTAGAAGTATTTCGCACCACCAGGCAGAAAGATTACGTAGAGTTTTTTCTAGAAGAAATTAAGATCTGGCTCCAAGGTCCAGTATTTATCATTACAGTCTTTGAAAACCCGTTATTGAGATATAGTATTTCTGGCTAACTCGGGTTGCATATGCACTGTTAGACCAGTGGTACTTAAGAAACCCACGTGGTTCAAAATAAGGACTGTCTATTTCTTCACAAGTATGGAAACTACTACTAGGTGCTGGTAAAGTTAGGGTCACCCCAAAACTTTCACTGTGTGGAGGAAAAATAACACATATAATATAATAAACAGAATATGTACTGGTTATAACTTACATTTAAACTTGCAAGCAGAGAGCTTTGCTTATCATTTAAACTTCCCGTGACGTAAGTTATATTTAAAAATCAGCAATCCTCATGAATTAGGAACACGTGCGTATTCCGTCACCATTCATGAGGCTCGATTCTAGAGTTTATACGTTAGTTTAGAAAAATACACTCGACTGAGTATTAGCGGTTAAATTAAATTCATAAATAGCTACAATTTCCGTTATAAGCTAGAAATTTTAATTTTATTCTGCTTTCCACTGAATGCTTCCCTAGAAAATATAATAGCCTACCACTTTATTTCTCTTCTGCGCTAAAGAAATAGATTAAAATGAATTAAGCGATTAAACACTTTAACACTCACAAAATCTATATATCTATCATATTAATTACCTCAACCACAGAATTACAGGTAGTCGCACAACTTAAGAATAAAAATGCTGAAAATATTTCTGGAAGTCTAGAAGTTCGACAAATTGCCGAAACAAACTGAGATCTTCGCTAACAGCTATTCTGTTTACGAGCAACCTATCTACTGTGAGTCTATGAGCGAGAATGAAATTAAAGTTTCAAACTTGGCCAATATCTTTAAAATCGGACACAGGATCCTAATCTTATTTCGCCAAGCGAAATAGTCTCCCCTGTCCGTATAACACCTTCGTCCGCTTATCGCGTGACGTAACAGCCATCAGTGGCCGAGGGCTTGCATGAGTTGCAAATCTCAGACCACCGTCTGCAGTGCGGAGTGGATTTTCACGCTAAGCCGGGTTTTTCCTGACGAAAAACCTCATGCGTTTACTGAAATGCAGACTCTCTGTCTACTTTCCATGTCCCTCGCGTGAATTTTCACGCCCCAGGCCAGAGACCCTCAGACGAATGTCTAGCGAATGCTGTAAATTCACGCCTATCGTCCGACCAGCGCGACTGACATGTACGCAATACCACCCAGGTGCGATTCTCAGTTTTAGAGAAAGGAAAACAGGTAAAGTTTGCGAATTATATGAAAATAATATTCGCAAAACGAATGGATTAAAAATGTACAGGAAAAAGGAAATACAGAGATAATAAAAGAGAGAATTCGGGTGAAAGAATAGGAAGAAGATGTAGGAAATTAAATGAATATAAACCCTACGTGACACTTAGTGACTATCACAGAGACAGATTAATTGTCTGAACATTAGTTTCGTGAGGAAGAATATTGGTAATGGAACTGACTGGAAAGATGTATATTGCCATTATGAACATTATGACAGAATTTCACCGTCATGTATTCTTGTTGATCGTCCATGCATCAAAGTACTGTTTCGTATCGTCTACTGTGCAACGTAAATAAATTGTATGAACTAATTTTCTTACCACGAGTTGAGTATCGTCATGTTGGACAATTTGCCTACCACTCGTTGGAGTTTTGATTACTTTATTAAACCTTCGCGTAAATATTCTAGTGCCATCCCATCACCACCACTAACCAGGAATCACTATTAGAAGAAGCGAAACATAAGATAACGATCTTACAGTACCCTAAACCCGAATCATATAAACAAAGTACTGTGTGGCACCAACAGTTACTTGTTCACTAATGGAGGGGGTGTGACTGGGGTTTTGGTTGCGTACCTGGAAGCCATGGTTCCCTGTCGACTTCATCAGCAGGCAAGCGACGTTATACGGGCCAGTTCTAGGCCTCTTACACAGTAAGAGGTGAAATGTGTGTCATTTTTGCACACTTTGCACCATCGCCTTCCATTTCCTTCGGCTGAATTGCTCTGTTTCTGCTTGAGGTGATCATGTGGTTGTTGTTGTTGGGCCGTTTTGTATTAGGTGTGTGTCGTACTCTTGGATTCAGTAAAGGGGCGCTCCTCTTGTTTGGGGTGACTGTCGTGTGGGCACCTTTTAGACGGGTTCACTTCCGACTGGGCGCTCTGGTACCGATTAGCAAACAGTACTACCTGATCAAGAGTTTCGGCCCCGTGCTCCGCCAGGAACCTTCTCATGTCAGGGGTGAGCGAGTCATTGAACTGCTCCACGATTGTCATCTCTTTTAGTCCTTCGTACGATTCGTCGAAGGCACTGAGGGAGCCCCATTTCTCCAAGTACATAGCCAGACGTGAAGCAAACTGCTTATACGACTCGTCTGACAAAGTCTGAAACACACGCCTTTTTCCTGGCAGGATGACCCACGCTACATCACGTGATGCATGCAGGAGGTTTTGGGCGCGTCTTGTTAAAAATATATCTAATACTGTGTGTACCAACATTCCCAAGAACGCCTATTAGAAAGGCAGTTTAGAAGAACCGTAACTCTTTGTGAAGATGACTTCAGAAGTACTTGCTTAACAACAGTAAACGGCTGTTGCCTTCCCTCACTGCGAAGATGGGCTTTTGAAGCTCCTAGCAACTGCTAACACCTAATCAACTTTAAGTGTCTTCACAAGAGACAGCGTAGACTGGTGGACACAACCTTTATAACTAGCTAATAAAATAGAGGACCAGTAGAGCTATGGGGAAACCAGAGCAAGACATCCAGAGAAAACATCGGTGGTTGACGTTGGGACAGTCTTGATGGTGTAGACAGTTCAGAGCCTGCACTATTAATCCATACGAGAGGACAGACAAGAGTCTAGGCAACCCACTGAGTCAGAAAATACCTACATCATTCAGCAAACCAAAACTCGTGGCTAACCTTAGAGCCAGGCAGAAACACGCACACATTATAAAACTGAGTATACAGATACTTGCATAGAGAAGCTTATACACATGTGTCCAAATTAAGAAAACATTTTTTATGAAACAACAATAACATGTTGAAAGTAACACTTGTATTGTATTTGTAAAGACACCACACTGTAGATTGGGTTTTCTTTTTTTTTAATGTCTTTTGAAAATTATGTTCTATATTTGTAGAAATTTTAAACATCGAGTTTGTTTTATTTTCCTTTTTGTCACATTTATGTTGAATAAAAAAAACTTTGGTAATAAGTCTGGTTTGGTTTGGTTTTAAGGACTTTCTTCATTGCACACGGACAACGCCATCAGTGCTCCGATCTCTCCCTTAGATCACACAAGGAGGATCTCAGCGCAGTGCACGAACTCCGTAGCACCGGCGAGAATCGCAACGTGTGTATATACTGTATAGGAATCACACATTCTATAAATATTTTTTGTGGTGGGTAGGTTTCCTAATTTTTAAATTTTGCCTGCGCACGGCCTTATGGCCTGCTCTTTACGATTTTCCAACTGCCGTGGGATTTTTAAAGTGTACAACTTGCAAAAGGGAACCTCCTATTTTTTCGCCCTTATCCGAGAAGGCTAGGCGTCCGATCTAACTACCCAGGAGACCGGGGGGGGGGGGGGGGGGAGGTATGACATAATTAGGACCACTGGTTCTGAAAAAAATATTTCCATATATTATAATCCCTCAACTGGGATTCGAACCCGGTACCTCTTGAATACGAGGCGGACGCCATACCTCTTATCCACCCCGGTAATAAGTCTAATAAGATAAAGTCTGTTATTCTTTTATCTGAGGGCACATCCTGTAGGTGTTTCTTCAAGTGCAATCGTTTCCTCAATTTATTCTCAATATTTTTGTATTTACCAGGGTATTACTCACTTGAAAATATGACGGGGGAAAGTAAAAAATAACTGATCGCGTGCTTGGCAACTCTTATGGCTAAAATACCAAGACATGTGACAGGATACAAGAAAAGTAATATTTCCCCTGAAAAAAAAAAAAAAAAAAATTGAATTCCACTTTAGAAAAATGCGAAATGTCATCTTGCTTACCAGTTTAGAATTGCAAAGGGAGTAATTTCCTATGATGATATCATTACACATGACATGCTTCAGTGAGTGACACATCACAGACACACGACAAGTCACCATTTCCTGAGAAGGCAAGTCAGGCGTGGGACAACAACACATCCGGCCAGGGAATGATCGTTGTATTTCCTCGACTTCTTTTTCGTACGCTTTCAGATATCAACTTGAATATGTTTGAACAAAGCAATTATATTTTAGATTACTGTTTCAACTCCCACCAGTTTTATTGTTTTTTTTTTTTTTTGGTTTTTTTTTAACATTCTCGCATCATCATCACCGTCATTATCCTCATCATCAACATTATCGCTTTCTTTTTTATCTCATGATGGGGCGTGGAGCCACCACTCCAACTGGCCCTCCTTACAGGGAGCCTACACCAAACATTGACAAGCTGTTGTAGAGGTGGTTTCTGTAGCAACTTGTTTGACATTATGAGGTTGCCAACCCCATGCACAACCTCATGTTAATCGCCTTGTACGACATGCCTGCGGGGGCAGTAGAAATATTCTTGCTGTGTCTCCTCGGAGACCACCAGGTACTTCACGAGGCACATTCTCTTATAATACTTGAAAAATTGTGTTTGTTTCGTTTCATCTTCATGTAATATTTAATGGACGAGTCGAAGTGGCTAAGAGATGCAGCGTCTGCCTCTAATTCTAATGTTACCGGGGCTCGCTAAAGGGAATATAATGTATGGACATTTATTTCAGAATCGGTGGTTCCTAATGATAGCATAAAGATCTCCTGGGTAATGATATCAGATGCCTAGCCTTCTCGGATAAGGGCGACAAAATAGGAAGTCCCGTGTGCAAGTTTCGCACGTTAAAAATCCCCCTGCAGTTGGTGGAAATCGTAAAAGAGTAGGCCATACGGCCGCGGTCCAAAACTGGCCTTCAACAGAAACATTTATTGTTTGTTTACTTGTACGTTTTTGTAGTAAACATTTTTTTATTACAGGATGTAGTAACCAACCCCATGCCCAATCCTCCTTAGTCGCGTTTTACTATTTGCCTGGTAAAGTACAATGTTGCCATTCTTTGCTCCACTTTCGAGTTCCGGTAACACACGTTTGTGTTGGTTTTGATTTATTCTAACTTCCATGCATTTCCCCTTTCGCCTTTCTCTTTTTTTCCTTCATATTTGATGTCACTGTCCCATCACTCAACTTTGCCTACATTGTTGCCGAGATATACGTATAAATTCACATCTTGTATGGCGTGTTTATCCGAGGGCAGTCTGGCCATGATGTGCCTAATTTATTCTCGTAGTCGTTATCTATTCTCCGTATCGACCCAAATGCCCTAACCGTTCATCCTGCATTTTATCCGTCTGGTGTCCGTTCAGTCAGAGTCCCTAAGGCAGTCTAATTGTGATTCGACATTATTCTGGTAACTCCTGTGACTTGGCTGATACCAAATTGTATCGGCTATTGCCGTTCCTTTTGGATCTACTGACTGCGTGGAGAGGGGGAACATGTTGTGACACTCCTTGCAGATAATGTTTATCCTGGCTTGTGGTGAGCAGCTGAGATAAGATAGTCGTCGGCGCGTTAAGATTGAACCGCTGATAAGACGAGATTACTGTCTGTGTGACACATGTGGGCAGACAAGTGTGACATAATCGCTTCCAGGCCGACTTGTTATGACAACATTACTTTCTAATAAAGTAATAAGTATTACAGCTTACACATGTTGTCATGTGAGTTCCCCGATCTGTCTGTAAGTTTGTACACAAGGGCATTACCATATATGGCAGATATGACCTTTGCAAAATTTTTCCATGTCGGAAATATGTTCAAAGTACCACACTCGACCTGTTTGAATATGATTGGAGCGTTTATTTAACTCCGTAACAAACGAAGATGTGGGAAGATAGGAATATAACCTGACTATTTCGCAGTTTTATTTCACTGTGAATTTCACGCTCGCCAAGACAACATCCGACCTCGCCAGAGTGAAGACTAGATTCATAATTTCATTTGTTAACCGGACCTTTTATTGGAGAACCAAATAAGACTTACAAAGCACATGAAATCTCTACATTTTAATAAGGAACACCGGGACAAGGAAACTGAAGAAACCCACGGAGTCAGAGAGGGAATCTATTGTAAAATTAAAGACCCTCCAGACGCGTGTAAGAGACCGACTCGTCTCTTTTATTCATCTGAGCATTAAGTCTGTAGCCAGGATTGGCGTAAGTTGAGATTTACAATTCATATTTTATTACTAACATGTGAACTAACATATATATGGATATATTACCCTGTGAATTTTAATGTGTGAAACTCGCTATTGAATGTCAAAGTCATTTGAGGCTGGCAACCTCAGCGTATAGAATGATGATTCATGAACCACCACTGCACTGGTGATTGCTTTATTGATAGTTTCGTAAAGAGAACTAAAAGCATAAAGTAGTTCCTGGTTCCATATGGAGCAGGGAGGGAAAGATGAAAGAAATGATGTACATTCTAAGTGTAATACTTACATATTCAAAACAGTGTAATTGTCCATATAAACATATTCACTTCAAAATTAATGTAAGTTTTCAAGCTTTAAACCAGTGTAAATGTCTATGTGAAAATATTCATTTTCAAGTAATAGAAGTTTCAAACTTTTCAATCAGTGTAATGCATAAATGAAACATAAATGAATGTATATTGTGAACACTTTTCAAACAGTGGAGATGTAAATGTAAAACATATTGTATCTGTACATTTAATCTTTTCATTTAAATGTAATGTAAAGCTAAAGCTATTCAGTTTAAATGTAAAGAAAGTTTTATCCCGAGGGATTAAATTTAATTCTCATCGAGGGTAAATTATGACATGGGATGGTAGAATAGAAGAGGGGGGCACATAACTATATGTCGGAAAACGCCATACTCAGAAGAGCGTTTCGTTTCTATTTCTATTACCAGTTATTGGTGGTAACAGCAAAAAGGACCATTTCTGGGACAAGAAGGGACGAGTGTGTCGTAAAAATTTTTAATCTGTATGACACCACGCTCAAATTCCCCGCGTCAAAAACTAGCTATCGTATTTGAATCTAACGTTAACTGTAGGATTTAAAATTTGTCTAAGAACCCAGTCAAATTTACAGCCAAAAATTTATCTAGTGTATTTGAATTTGTCTAGGAACCAAGTCAAAAGTTACCGCCCAACAAAAATTATCTAAGGGTATAGTACAAATTTAACAAACAATCAATTTTTTTCCTTTTCTTGTAGTGATAAGAAAATTTTGGTTGACGTGACAATAGAGGCTATTTTGTGTTTTTGACCAAACGAAGATATTTTATTTCTTAACAACTAAAGATAGGTAAACAGAAGGAAATATCTCAAATTATAGCGCTGATATTGCTTAACACATAAGCATAAATATTCACGCATGATAAAATTTTATTGTAGTAGAAAAATTTATTTTAGTGATATTTTCATGTCAGGGTAATGCCAAATTTAATTACTTTAAAATTACCCAGATTGATATGCAAAGGAATAACTAAGGGAAAACTATATAGAACGATAGAGAGAAATAGGCCGTTTAATTATCACTTTGGATAATTAAAATCGGTCCACTAATAACTATAATATAAAATATTTAAAATTAGTCAGATTATACAAGCGAGCTCAGAATCGCCTAAGTCAAAATTCCTAGAAAGACTTTTTGACTTTGCCTCCGATTGGGCGGATGTAGTTCTATAAATAGTAACAAGGTAGTATGATCTGGGCCATTCGATTCAAAAATCTGCACCGAGCTGACAGAAACTAAAAGACAGAACGACCAAGTCTTTGCCTTCTGATCTGCGAGCAGTTCTAGATCCCGTAGAAGGCCAGTTCAGATTGTGTGTGTGTGAATATATTTGCCTGAGGGTTATATCACGAAATTACCTCGTGGCTGCATTTACTTGAGAGGAAGTTTGTGGGAGATGAGAGTTCCTTATATATCTGGAGCCAGACCCCATCTTCTCAGTCAGGAGCTATAAAGTTTGTGGTCCTGACTTGTGTATATGAACAGCAGCAGCAACATTCTAAGATAAGTCTTTTATAAAGGCTAGTGTCAGTTTATCCAATCATTCACCCAAGAGTAATCAAACTAGGATTACAACCCTTTTTAGGATGAATAGATAAAACCATCAAAATAATAAAGAGAACTTACAGCATAGTAATAGCAGACGTTATCACTCATATGAACAGAAACTGTATGTGTAGTTATTCCAGTGAACACTCTACAAAAATGGAACAGTTTTTCCAATATATTTATTTTGATGTGTAAATATCATTTTATTGCTTTTGAGTATTCCTGACCTGTAAAGATTGAGGTTCAAGACAATTAAATTGTACATAAAAATTCCATACAGTCTTGCTTAATAATTTTATTAAAGTTAAAGTCTGTTGTGAAATTAATAACTGTTATATTAGATAAATTACCCTAGACGTAGCCAAATAAAATAACACAGTTAATCATTTACCAAATTGGGATCTTAAGAGGTAGCAGTTAGGGACTCAGAGTACTACATCATCATCATCTTCTCTGAGAACTTACATAGCTTGACCCCACTTTGATGTCTATACACCCTTGCTCTTTTCAGAGAAGGGGGTATTACTTATAAGACCAGATAAGAATCTGGCACTATCCTGGTATCCTCTGATACATCTATTTGTCCAGGATAGCCTATAGTTTAGTAACATCAAAACCTCTTACGACAGAGTGGTTACGCTTTAAGACGGAAGACCAGCTTTGAAGAGTCTCCTAGACTTTCCTGGGAAACGAGTTTCACCCTACGAACCTTGACCAGAGACGAGTGAATGCAGTGTACAGAAAACCAACTCATCAGGAGGAGGAGGATCAGAATCGCCACTGGCAGCTAAGTTAACCCACATGCTGCCACTTGAACCTCTTATAAAAAAACCATCACCCGAAAACTTTATTTTGTAATTAACTATTATCCCTTTCTTTTAAACTGTTAAACTTAAAGTGATTATTAAATTTTGTTATTTGTAATTATACCAATTTAACTTCGATTCAATCATTTTAAATGCACTACATGTTTGCCTCAGTCAAAGTTACTAAACACACACTCTAAAAAGAGCTATATTATAATAATAATTCCACTGATTAACTCAGGGGTGGCGGCTTAACGAGCTAGAATAAACCATTGCTTAAATTCTTCACAAAAGTTTGTCGGCAGATTACAGAATTAACGTGATCAGCAACAGCCAGCATTGTTTTCGCTTATATGAATATCTTGTGAAGACTTCCATGTGATAGAAGCTTTACCACTCTTCTATCTACATTTCTGACAATAGTAACCTTGTGTAAAGATAGACTCCATTGAAGCCTATAATACATGCTCTTGAGTTTAGGCCACTGTTGGTCCACTACTGCAAAGCAGGGGATGCAATACCGTCAAAACATGGTCAAATTTGATCAAGTAAGTTAATACCAACCAGAAGCAGTTTTTGTTCATGGTCAACTTTATGTAGCGCTCACCCGAGGAAGGAACCCCGACAATCTTAAAGTATACATTCAGGACACAAGTTATCAAGGCAAAAATTGTAAAGATAACCGTACATTAAAAAAATTGCAATTAAAGAGCTGTAGAGTAATTAGTCAAATTACACTTTATTAACATATTGTCACTTCTCAGTCTTCTAAATGTGCTGAAGATGCTGACAGTTGAAAATGTTGGCTTTAAATCTTCTTCTGTCATTCTTTGGACGAGTATACATGATAATAATTAAACAAACACGGTTTTATATACTCTCAGTTGAGCCGCGCTGGTGTAATGGCTACGACGTTGTACTGGCGACCAGGTGTTCATGGTTCAAACCCGGCCGTCGGCGTTTGAAGAAATGTTTACGAACGGAAATTTGACTGAATAACCTGAACGGCTCCTGCACATAAATCCCGTGTGGATGGGAAGGAGCGAAGCTCCTGACCGGGTTGGAAGGAAAGTCCACTGACCCCCCAGCCTCGCAATGACATGTCATTGGGCCGAAAGAGCTGGAAAGCTCGAGTGCCGCTGGTTATAGAAAAAAAAATATATATATATATACTCTCAGTTTAGTGCGCACAAGTATTTCTCATTGGGAAACAATTGCGCAACTTGGGATTGTTGCGCATACAGGCCATTAAATATTAAGGAAAAATTTGTGGTGACCGCTTTTCCTGTCTACAGCTGCTTCTATGTCTTTCATTAGCCAGTGTGGTTGTTACCAACAGATTACTGGTGGCAATGTATGTAGTTATTATAATATTTATTTGTCTGAGGGAAAGTATTTGTTTTGAAAATCAGGATGCTTTCCTGGCCAAAGATATATCACCCATGATTGATTGATACTTTTGTTATATGGGTTATCTCCCCATACTGGCCACCACGTTGATAAGGTCTTCTTTTGGTCACCACGTTAATAAAGCTGGTATTGGTGTAAATGGTCAACTCTAAACCGGCACAGTGTTGGGCATACAGGTCACCTTGTCCAAAAACGTAATGAGGCCCCGACAAGGATGTAATGTTGACTATGAGTGTTAATGTGAGTGTCAATATGCGAATGCATGGATTGTTCTGAAGAGTTGACTAGAAGATCAAACACTCACTCACACGTAGCTAGAAGTTAATGATGCAGACTACAGTGGTCGTTTCATACTATTTAATTGGACACACACACTTGGACAGTACGGGTATAGTTACAGGAAAACAGGTCGACATATATCATCATACGGTTGATCAGTGGTCTACAATCTTAAGTTGGCATTCCTGTTGAAGAACATTACAATGGAACGTCCGTAGACAAGCCCTTAGATTTCCACTGTTTATAAATATAACCATCAGGCCTTACTGACCGATCATGTCAGTTAATAAATAATGTTCAAGCATGACTCCTAGACAGAACCTCTTTTCTAGCAAAGATTCCTTTAGGTAAAGTTCAGCAAATATTTCTGGAGACAATGTTAACCCACCAGTATTGGGTTTTCTTTATAACTGTGATCTCTTAATCATCACCTGATAATAAGGGGCATCCCTGTTCTCTGATCGACAAAAAATAGGATCCAAAATGGCTTCTGGTTCCAGTGAGCATTACTCACTATACAGATGCATAGTACAGCTTCAATAAAAGCTTTGTTCATGAACACAAATGTTTCTACAAGAATCAGCATATTCTTTCATCATAACTGCTGCGTACAATCATATTCAGTGCTGCTAGGTAACATGTCATCCCGACATATTGATATAGATAATCATCATGTAGACGTCTGCCCATCTAAGCCTAGCAAGGAAAAGTTCAGCAAAAAGTTCTTTTACCTGGGCATGGGAAATACACTAGCAGAACACATAAGCCCTCTCCTGGCGTTACAGGATAAACACTGGGGAACTCATAGACTTAATAATCATATCAGAAACTATCTTCTTCCCCATAATAGATCACAGAATCAACAAACTTCGGACTGGTCTCCGACATGGCATTCACCAGGCTCCATCATCACGGAAGACCCTTTTTCGTATTCGCATGCGCAGAAACTCCCTGACCCCAAAGTACAGTACAAGGAAAAATAGTCCCACTTAGACATACAAAGATATCACGATATAAGACCGAATCGTCTTAAATAGACAAGGAGTAAACATAGACTCGGACCGTAAACATTCCTGCATAAACCTAAGCAAGAACAATCTGTTTCTGGCCCAACAAGGAACAGACCAACAAAATCTGGATTCATACGCCAAGTTCGATATTCAGGGGAGATAACCCATATAACAAATGTATCAATCAATCATGGGTGATATATCTTTGGCCAGGAAAGCATCCTGATTTTCAAAACAAGTACTTTCCCTCAGACAAATAAATATTATAATAACTACATACATTGCCACCAGTAATATGTTGGTAACAGTGGTGTTTTAATGTTTTAGCAAGGTAATACTTCAGAAGTACTGAGTTACCACTACAATTGGCCCTTTTGTAGGAAGACAGGCCAAAAACACTTCGTTTCTTCTCGCTGCTGTGGTTACTAATTCAATTGTTTTACACCATGAGGTATTTGCCGACTTCTTCTGAAATACACAAATCTTTCCACTGCGTCCTGAAGAATAACTGAACGGCTTCTTAATTTTCTCATAGCACGAATTTTTGCTTGCCCCATGGACAACTGGTTAACTTGACATTTCTTTATACGGTCCCAAAACACAGAGCGAGAGCTCTGATGTTTATTTACTGTGTGTTAACTTCTCCAAGACGATAAATGATTTCCAAACTCCTTCTCGCTGTCATGTGACAGTTTACCGCGTACCTCAACTTGCACACAGACCACGAAAAAATATTTAACTTCCAACTTATGTATACTTCTCTCTAGTGAATTCAACTTACAACTGTAATTGTACACGTACTTACAGCAATAACCACAACTGATCTGTCTTGTCAACTACCAATTCTTTCTGTTACTTCCCTTTACAATATTATCTCCCTTACTCAATGAACACGTATTTCTCAGTGTGTCCGCATATCTTGCACTAGCGCAGGGTTTCTTAATAGTGTGTGTGTGTGTGTGTGTGTGTGTGTGTGTGTGTGCGTGCGTGCGTGCGTGCGTGCGTGCGTGCGTGTGTGTGTGTGTGTGTGTGTGTCTCATAGACACCTTTGATTGTCCGATGAAGACTATGGACCCGTTCTTTGGAGAAAAAAAAACAGTGTATAAAAGCACAATTTAAAAAAATTAATTTACATTTTAAATGTTTGGTCATGTACACGGATCCCATAGAGTTGTGGCAGCGCTAGTTAGCAAGTGGCTGCTGCACACAGCCAGGATTTCTTTGCCTCAGAAGGTAGCGATCAACTTCATGATTAATGAATGGTTACAACACACACATAGCGAGCGACGACATAACGCTAAGCAGATCTTCTATACAAATAGGTAACTCCACTGTCAACTGGAATACTGTTTATTTACAATGTGGACCATTGCTGTTACCCGGACCTCCAACAATCTTGGTCCGTCATACTTCCTCTTTAACACTCGCTCACCATTCAGAATTATATTCAATATTGTAATGTCTTTCACCCGTGTGTTACCGGGGCCCGAAAGGGGAGCAAAGAATAGTAACACTGTCCCCTGCCAAGCATGTCGTAGAAGGCGACTAAGGAGGGTTGGGCATGGGGCCGGTTACCCCATCCTGTAAAAAAAAATTTAAACCACAAAAAACTTCAACAAATATGGACAAGTCAAATAAAGAAAATAAAACACAGCCATCCAAGACAGGGGAAGGTCCTCTCGCGGGGAGGCGTATGATGCAACACAGAGAAAGCCGAAAGGAGTCTGTGTTGCTGACTAACCTTCTTTCTTCTAGGAGAACTTCCAGATTTGGCACCTGGAATGTTCGGACATTGAACGAACAAGGGAAAGTGGCACAAGTAGCAGCAGAAATGAGGGAATACAAAATCGAGGTTCTGGGAATGTGTGAAACAAAGTGGAAGGGGGTAGACAGGAAGAAACTCATCACAGGTGAATTGGTGCTGTCCTCAGGACACGAAGACGAAAGTTCACACCACAGTGAAGGGGTAGCTCTTATGTTATCTAAAGAAGCACAGAAAGCACTCATTGAATGGGAAGCTGTGGGACCCAGAATAATAACAGCTATTTTTCAAAACAGCTAAAAAGAAAATTCATGTCAATGTCATCCAATGTTATGCACCAACTAATGACAAAGAAGAGTCTGTGAAAGAAGCATTTTATACTAAACTACAGGAAATTATGGATAAAGTAAAAAGAAGAGACATCACAATTTTGATGGGTGACATGAATGCAAAGATAGGTACAGTCAATACCGGATTTGAAGAAGTCATGGGAAAACATGGGCTAGGAGTAATGAATGAAAATGGAGAACTATTCGCAAACTTCTGTGCTTCAAATCAACTGGCTATAGGAGGAAGCATGTTTCCACTAAGAGAATACACAAGGCAACATGGATATCACCAGACCATAGAACAGAAAATCAGATCGATCATATATGCATAAAGAAGAAGTTTAGATCATCATTGCAGGATGTAAAGGTATATAGAGGAGCAGATGTGGCATCAGATCACCATCTTCTGATAGCCAAAGTAAAAATGAAACTCAAGAGATATGCAACAATGCAAAATTATAGACAACAGTTTAATGTAGGACAGCTAAGAAATCAAGAAACAAGAGACAAATTTGCGGTCACAGTATCCAACAAATTCCAAGTGCTCCAACAGTTGGAAGATGTAGAGAATACAGAAGACTATTGGCAGCAGGTCAAAACGGTATGGAAGGAGACATGTGAAGAAATACTGGGGAAAAGGGAAAGACAACAAAAAGCATGGATAACAACAGAAACCACCAATAAGATAAAAGATAGAAAAAACAAGAAAGCAGAGTTAAACACAAGCAAAACCAGAAGTTCCAAAGCCAAGGCTCAAGAAGTGTACACAGAAGCAAACAAAGAAGTAAAAAGAAGTATCAAAAGAGACAAGAGGAAGTATATTGAGGAGTTGGCAAGAGAGGCAGAAGATGCTGCAGCCAAAGGAAATATGAGAGAACTGTATAGCAGCACAAAGAAGCTAACAGGGAAATACAAGCAAACAAGTTGCCTCATAAAAGATAAGAATGGGAAACTGCTCAGCAATATACAAGAGCAAATGAAGAGGTTGACAGAATATTTTGAGGACCTTCTCAATAGACCAGCTCCACAAAACCCGCCGGACATCCAGCCAGCAGAAGAAGAGCTACAAATTAACGGTGAAAGACCAACGAAGGAAGAAATAAAGAAAGCCATAAAGCTTCTAAGAGATGGAAAAGCGTCTGGACCTGATGGCATTCCAGCAGAGGCCATCAAAGCAGATATCGACACGGCTACAGAGATGTTATATAAATTACTTGGTAAAGTCTGGGAAAAAGAAGAGATACCAGCAGAATGGAAGGAAGGATATCTGGTTAAGTTGCCTAAGAAGGGAAATCTACAAGAGTGCACAAATTATAGAGGAATAATGTTACTATCAGTGCCAGGAAAGGTATTGAACAGGATTATCCTTGAGAGATTAAAGGAGTCCATAGACAAGAAATTGAGAGATGAACAAGCAGGTTTTCGACTAAACAGATCATGTACAGACCAGATAGCCACTTTGAGAATAATAGTTGAACAAAGTCTGGAATGGAATTCACCACTATACATCGGATTTGTGGACTACGAAAAAGCATTTGACAGTGTGGACAGAGAATCACTTTGGAAATTGATGAGGCATTATGGAGTTCCCCGGAAGATCATTAATTTAATAAAGAAAACCTATGAAGACATGACGTGCAGAGTTCTTCATGAAGGACAGCTTACAGAACCGTTTGGGATAAGAACAGGAGTGCGACAGGGATGCCTCTTGTCTCCATTTCTTTTCTTGCTGGCAATAGATTGGGTTATGAGATCATCGACAACACACACAACAGAAATGGAATCCAGTGGACTCTGAGACAGACAGCGATATCAAGGCTAAAAGAATAAGGAATACAGAGGGGGGGGGGGGGGGGGGGGGGGCAAAAGGCAAGAGGGGAGCTTTTCATTGCATTGGGAAATATATGGAGATCAAGAGAGAAATAGGATCCAACAAACGAAAATATAGGAAAATCTTCAACTCAAATGTGTTGAAGTCCATCTATTCCTATTGTATTGTGGCTCGGATAGACATGGAGAGCAACAAAGACAGTGTTGCTACAACCAAAAAGCTACAGACTTTTTCATAAATGGGTGCTTGCGTTAGGAGTGTAGAATAGAGGCGCAGGATTAAAATGGTATGGAAAAACGGTTACCCAATGCTGGTGGAACGTTGAATGACCTAAAGAACCTGGACCAAGGAAACAGTTGGAACAAGAGATGAGAAAAAGAAGACGATGGCGATGGATAGGACACACACAGATGGAGGTCCTGTTGATAGCATTACAAGGCAGTCCTTGTTCTGGAACCCCCAGGAGCAAAGAGATAGGCAGAGGATAGACCAAAGAAGTACATGGAGAAGAGAGTTGGAAGGACAGATGTGGTGAAACATGATTGAGTGAGAACATGAGAAAGAGACTTGCAGGATGATGGCACGTCGACAGGAGGAAGGTCTTGGCGCATGTGTTAGTGTTGAAGGCCATTATGGCTCCTTTGTTAGGAGTGGTAGGTGTATGATCGTCTGTAATGACTTGTCTTTTATTCTACTATTGTTCAGTTGTTACTAATATGTACATCCTTTCCTCGCTGGTCTAAGCAAATCCTTGTCTATTGATTACTATCGATTTAGGTTCATGGTTCCATTGAAGTTGATTACCGTACTACTCGCGAGGTGTCTTCCGTTTACCTGTCGTTTACCCCCTCCCCCCCCCCCCCCCCCCCTTCCCACAACAAACCCAAACACCAACACCCAAAACCCAACAAAAAACCACAACCACAACACACCAAAAAAATAAACCAAAAATAACCCCCCCCCCCCCCCCCCCCCCCCCCCCCACCACACACACGCGCTTCTAGTTCAGGCTTCGCCAAGCTATCCTTTAGACGCAGTATAACAGGTCACTACGGTGTTTATGGGAACGTGACTAATTCACTCTCCGCCCATACCCTTTTTCTGAAGCTGGGACAGCCATAACTCTCTCCTTCGTTCGCTTTACAGTCCTAGTACAAGAATTTTTGTATATAATTATCAATATGTTGGGTTTATTGCCCTACCCAATTCGTAGTCTCCTTGCATTTATCAGAAATGTTACACAAACTCATAGTCTACTTGACTATCGCACATCAATCTCAACTATGGCTTACCATCGTATATCTGGAGTACTAACCTCTTTGGGGCTGGTGTTATTTTGCCACCCTGGCAGCTGACCTTCACTCTCGCTTCTGACTGTTGGCATGAAAACACGTATGCCCCTAACCGGATTTTGTCTGCCGGATTTAGATCTGTTTCCACAACACTTGTTTTCTAATCTGGACCATACCGCACGCCATAGGTACGGGAACTTTCTGATACCAAGTAACCAATGAAAAAAACGTGACTCTTTTATCTATTTTTGACTGGTAAGGAAACGCCTACATATACTAGAACACCTAGAAGCCAAATATTGTCGGTAACTCAATTGCTATCGCATAATATCTTTAATTGTGGAAAGAATAAAGAAAGTATCACCAATGGCGGAGGATATTCTATATTTCTATACAACACGAGTAATGCTACTTTACACGTGTTAGGGGTGGTAAACACGTTTATCGGAATAATTATTCTTAGGAAGATAGAAAATATCGAGTAAAAGAGCTGTGGGTGTATTTACCTATCAGGATTTAGTCCAAATCTTAGCTAGTTAAAAGCATGCATATTAAATACTTTGTTTGACAAATCTATATACTAATTTCCCCCATATAGATTAGATCTCGATACTAAATAATTCAACAGTGTTATGGTCCACCTCCTTAGAAGACGAACAAAAATTCAGCCCCATAAACACAAGAACGTATAATGGAAAAAACTAGATTTTTTATACATTTATGAGAAACAGAAGGCAAAAAAATATTTCGCCGCTACATTTTGGGATTGAACCTTTGATCACTTGTTCCCCACCCCATGTCATCCGAGGACGGCGGATCGGACGCATGACCTATTATAAAGGACTCTTTGCCCGTTGTGCTATTTGGACGCCACTAACAAAAAATTCAAACTTAAAGCTGCACAGAAAGATAGCACGCGTTCAACTGTAATCGGTTCATGTAACTTTAGCCCACAGCATCTGCTTGACGCACAAGACCATAGATGCCGATTAACAGCCTTGTTATGTTTTGTCTTTTTGATTGAGGAGTTTTATAAGACTAATGACGTATATTATATATAGTTATAGTATATATATATATATATATATTACTAGTATATATAAAAATTGTTATATATATATAGCTACTATATTATATATACTAGCTAATAAGTATATGGGACCGTATATACCCCTGTATAAAGTATATATACCCGTATATATTCATATGTATATTATCCGCCCTATATATTAGGAGGATAGTGAAGGTAATGTATATTTTACCTGAGAGTCAATGATACATTTATTTATGATCGGCAGACGAGAGACCTGTACTCCATTATTTACTGTCTTCGTGATTTAAATCCACTCTCGTTTGTAGTTAGAACAGTGAAATAAGCCTGAGAAATTGATTGAACTATGCTTAAGAATGTACATCCAGGTCACGAGATGTGTTGGCTTGCCTGAGAAAGCAAACGTTGTTGATATGGGTTAGATTGGCCTAGAAATTGCCCTAGCTATTGTATAAATATGCTGTCTAGGAGTATCGTTATACCTGTGACTTTTTTCTGATGAAAATGACGATAAATGCTGTGAATACACATGATGTATGCATATTGTAACTATGTAGATAATCATAGGACTCTCTAATGTCGTACTGCTTAAGTGAGATGTATTAATAGTCTCTCAGTTACTTGTTAGTGAAATGAATGATAGTCGGATCCGAACCTGACCGGCCAACCTTAATAGCTAGTTGCATGCTTATAATTAGTCTCTCATCCGACCAGGCGTGGAGGCGCCTAACCAAGTGAATGTCCAGCCAACAAGTTGTCATGTAAATGCATTAGCATGTGAGAGTTAAAACAAGTTATGAATTATAATTAAATTAAGTAATCGCCCTTCTGACAGTTTATGTAGGTTTCAGCCTATGAGAGTGGTGCCTGATTGGCAGAAGTTTATGCGAAAAATGCTTATGATGTGACTCTGTGAATAACGGTAGTAATATACACCCACTATCGCTCACTCATATGCAGCGTTAGTCAATAAATTTCTGGAAGACTGCAGTTTGAGACTTTACTTTGCAAAGCCATTTGCATGATTCACGTTACACACACGAGTGTCATCGGACAACAGTTCAAAATTAAACGAGCGATCAGGGAATAATGCACAATCAGATTGACGTGAAGATATGACTGGCAAATTACATCTAACTTCAATATAGCTCGAACCATACTATCTATTCCAGGAGACGTTTTATCGATACATAACAGTCAGTCACAATGTTTCAAAAAATAGATTCTAATACACTGCTAATACAGGTATTTCACTTGAAAGTAGCGCGTAGGTACTCTAAACAAACCCCCTTTTACAACAGTTAGCGAGTTTTCACTTTGACCACATAGTAGGACAATTGGATAATAATGCTGCTAATTTCATCTGGCTAAAGACACCTCCATGATGCAGTCTTCTCTAAACATGCCTACGTAGATATCGCACCGTAATATGACGGACGCCGTTGTCATTATATGTAAACAAAGGTTATGTCTCTCTCATTCGAGCATAAATATCATCATCCATGCCAAAGTTGTAACCGCCAACATGCGGGTGTCTGTGCACAAAAATAATATCTTTATCCGAGCTGGGACTTCTGTAATAATAAGACGAATAGTTCTTAGATGGTCTCCATCGAAGCATAAACAAATTAAATTCTGCACTCTCGAACGAACCCTGTGAAGTTCTCCTCACGGATAGGTTGAACTGTCAAAAATGTTCTGGCAATACAAATGCCGCGCAAACAAGTGTGTAATGATGAAATGGTATACCTTTTACCTTAGACCTTAGAAATGCCTTATAAATACAGTCTGACACAACTGTCGTCAATACCTTCACTGAACAAAAGAGGTAACACTGAATGTCAGAGAATCATAAACGGCACATGACAGCCAAGCTTTGTCCTTCACCCAAGATGGTAATGACTCTAGATTCTCATCTGAGAACAATGGACTATCTTAAGTCCAAACAGAACCCAGGCCGCTACGCACTACTCATCACGGAAGTAGTGTAGGTTAGGCCGTTATCGCACTTTCGGCCCCCAGAGGGACTTGCGCGATGAGCCGAGAGAGATAACATACCGCGATCAGCAAGTTAGCTGACCCCTGTGACTCTAAGTCAGATGTCATCATCATAATAAAACTGCAATAGAAAGGGAAGAAGCATAACCCAATTAATAAAGCAATCCTAGTCACTAGAAGTGGATAATTCAAACAGTTCGACGATCTAAGATCTTAGGAACATAAAAAAGTTCGTATTGAGGAGTGAAATAGGTTTACATAATTTTATGAGAACCTGTCTAGCAACATGACGCAACAGTTTGGGCTAATGGAGAATGATGCTCAAATAATACGATGTAAGTTTGATCAATACATTTGAAAGAGTATTTGTTAAAAGGACATAGAGCATGCTATCACGGGAACTAAGGAAGGATTGTCAAGGATAGCTTGTTATGCTAATGAATCACGATCAGATGATATTACTATAGCTAAATTGTGTTTACACTATTTCCAGGATCATTTGTATGGTAAGCAACATCAATGGACAAGGGGGAATGTCAAAGCTTCAGGATATTACAAGGAAGTATTCTCATATTAGTAGACAGTTGAACTGGCTAACTGATGGGTGGTGCAGATATGAATTACAGTTGTCCTGTGGCATACTGTTCGTGCACTTACTCTAATGCTCTGACAATGCTAAATGTTATGTCCTTATCTTGTGTTTGTAATAAGACGGAGTTAGTGCTTGGACCATACAGTGGACGTTGTGATTATTTGCATTCAAATGGTTCCCCCGTTTGATCCCTGACAAAACGTTGTAATCCTGACAAATTACCCGCCAAAGCTAAACTGTCATGCCCGGTATAATACTACACCATTGCATAACCGACTCATGAAGGTGCTAGATGATCAGGATGACTCGTGAAGAGTCATTGCTAGTTATGCCACCATTGGTTCAGCTATCTGACGAATTAGTGCAAGAGTCACAGATAGGTGTTCGTTCCCACGGAAGAAGAGTGTGCGGATTTTCTTGATTTAAAAAATAAGGTGGACCTATAATATTAAGACACCTGATTACTGATTATCAGCCATTATTCAAAACCAAGATAGCACTTGACCAATATAAATACTGTAAATATATTCTCTAGAAAGTGTCATTACGGAGTGGAAGTAGATGGATGTTTATGGTACAGTGGTTGAATTCCCACACGTCATTTACCTTCTACAGTCAGGAAACTAAATGACACTTTGCTACATAAATTAAATTACTAAGCTAGTGAAAAGGAAAATAGAAACACTTCTAGTAAAAGATTTATGTTTTTGCATCATTTGTAAGTTTCAAGACATATGTTTTATTCTATACTTAGTCATGATGGTAATCATACCTCTTTGAGTTTTCATGCTGAATGATTACCTAACCGAAAAAGAGGAACACCCGCCGTATCTTAGGGCTGCGAAATAAATTTGTAAAAAAATCATATCATCAGAACTATGCTGAAAATGCATTTACGCATTAACTAGTTTCAAGTCTTGAGTTTGTCATACTTATTTTTAGATTGCTCGTCGAGTGTATAGGGACCATTACTTCAATGACCCCTAGTAGCGCAAATAGCCAAATATAAAATAGATTAAATAAAGGTAACATCACATAATACCAGGATGAGAGAAATCCTTCGAAAGTCGAATCACAAGCATTCATAGTATTTTCAGGAGGACTATACCTTTCAACACCTCTGGTCAGAGTTTGATTTACTTAGCTGGGATTCTAACCTTTGAATGGATCGATACACCCTATGTTTCTTGTTCAGAAGAGGTTTTGGTCTATGTTTCTTTTTTTATTTGCGTTGAAGACCCCCAGTCCTACTTATCTAGGGCCACTATCCAGCGTATTCATATGGGCATTACATCTTATAATTTGTCACAGGATATCTTTACAATTTTTCTATGAACATCTCATGCCTCAGAACCTTTCGCATGACAGATTTGTATAACACTCTTTTCGGATTCTCGTACTCATAGCCCATTCATTTTTGCCACAATCCCTCTTTTTTACTCATTTATAGACTTTCACATATGTTTGCATTGCCTCGACCTATTTTCGTTACCCTTTATCTGCCCACAGAAATCCATTCGCGGCGAAACCACAACAAGTGGTTTTCACTTCCGAAATGTCAATGATTGAGAAACGCCGAAAAATGGGTACCTTTCCCCAAACTATCTCGCGTATATCGCCAGCTTTTACCAATACCAGGGGGGTGACAGGACCTAATCCAAAATTTTCCAGCGTTCAAAGATTCTTTTCTCTTCCTCTTCTCTCTATCAACTTAGGACGATCTACTCCATTATGACATCCCATTGTGATACTAACACAGCTTGATTGCGATCGCTGAACCGTTACCAAAACACTCCTACCCCTCTCTTGCCCTTTATGATTTAGGTAGCAGAAGGTCATTGCCCTGCGTCATCAAAATTAATAGATGGACAAGATGGGACTCTAAGCTGAAGTAAAGTTTTCACGAACCAAAACGATACAAACTTCTAGCATTCACCCAATGGTTACGCGACAGCGAAGTACAAGTAAGAAATGAAGATTATCTATTTTTTTTCCTATAAACATAATTTTTACAGAAATATAGAATCAATAGTATAAAGAGTCGCCACTTCTATTGGAAAGATGAGCTGGTAAACCGCATCGGAAACGACGTACGCTAATAAGACAAAATAAAATAGGATGAGCATTAGACGCACAGGCAAGATTCTACTTGTGACAAAGTAGAGCTATGTCGAGTGACAAATAGGGACTGACTCTGAAAAGAACCAAATTTACTCCATGATCCGTATAACTCTTTACAGATGCGATTACAACAGGAAAGCCAATCTGGTTCATCAGAAGTGTGGTCCCCCCATTCAGACAAGTGTTTCGGCCCCGATTACTCCTTTTACACTTCTAAGGGCGCTGGCCAAGGGCACCCCACTTGGTGTCATGCCTTCCAAGCGTCCTCAGCTTCCTTGCATGTCTTTGTATCGAAATATGAACCCATTTCACTTGAACTTGATCTTCGGTAGCAAACTTTTAATACCTCAACGCTCAGGGGGCGATTTGGTGGGTGCACAATGTTGAAGAAGTAAAAAAAAACAAAGAGGAAGACAAAACCATTCCGTTTCGTTCCGTTCGCCCCCTTCACAAGTTAAAAGGACACACACAATGAGACACAGCGCGCAGCAACGAGCCTTAGCCCAATCTGCGCCGCCGAAACGACACTGAAATTTCTGTAACCTGACACAATCCCCTTATAGGTATTACACGACAAATGTTGCTCCAGAGCTCGCAGCCCTTTTAATAGTACACACAGAAATAACCCCAGCCGCTTGGATCTCTATTACGAATAAATTTTGGTTTTCGTGGGGTGTGTTTGTACCGCAGACGTTTTATCTTTGTTCACGATTCTTCACATTGCCCATTGCGGTTGTTCCACAGCCAGCCTCGACTTGCCTCTTTCGGCAGTTCAGTTTCAGACCCTAAGCCTCTTCCAGTTGCCCTCTGTTATCTAGACTAGTACCCTTTAGCCCCAAACAGTTTTCAATAATATCATACACTTACGCATTGACAGCCAACAAAGCCTCTATTGGCGCCCCACCTTCATACCGACGCTATGAAGCACCATTGACTGACCAAACCAATTCCAATCGCTGTCCTCCCAAGGATCCGCGAGCCAAGATCGCTATACCTTGGCCGCTTTTGAGATGAATGCCTTCGCTCGTCTAATCTAGAGATTCAAATGCGACACGGGTCAGTTCACATATCGTATAACCACTGCACAGCGTTTTGCTCGAAGCAATGATGCACTATATCCAGGCCCGTACTCCGCCTTGATTTTTGTTTACTCTCCTCATGGGATATGCCCCCCGTCCATTAGGCTAGGTCTACCAATGCCCATTTCCCAGTCGTTCTGCACAGTCAAGAATGAGATGGAGTAAACTGGCTACCAGGTTTACTTCGGTTTTTGGGGAGTCCGAGGCTTTTTGCATGTTGCCTGACATTTCACTGCCACTCATAAAGGATGATATTTGTGGTGTGCCTGGCCGGACTTTGCTATATCAGACTTTCATTACTCTGAACTGACTTATTGTCCGACCATAGCAGAAGACCCTCATTTTGCAACATTTGTTTATGGCGCCAAGTGCTATCGTCCTTGCCCACTCTAATTGCCAATTACACGCTGAGGAAGCCATACGTGGTTTCATGTGTCTGGTCCTCCCCTTGGAGCACTACGCGGGGGACAGCTGCTCAATAAATTCTGAATTTTCCCCATTTTCACAAGGGTTGAGTTGGCCTGACGGGCAGCAGGTTCATACCATTGATCTAACCACTGAAGCTGAGCTTAGATGCGGTGCCATTGCCTCGGATTATATCATTTCCATGTCATGGTCTGCTCTGACCAGGGACTCCTCTTCCACATGTAGTCCAATTGACGCCTTGTTTGGACCTGCTTGCACATGCTTTTAGCAAGCCTGATTTGTATTTATCCTTCTCAGCCCTAGTACCTCTCACTGACGAATCTTACCTATGTCTCTCGAGCGATTCCCATGCTTGATGCTTGGACCACAGCCGGTAGTGGATGAGATGGGATCACATGCCAATATCCAATCCCCGTGCTTATTACGTTTGTGCTGTATCCGATTACACTCTCTCCTGTGTTGAGATGATCTCTTCGCCAGCATCAACATGCTTCTTCCAGCTTCCACTTCCTTCACGTTTTCTAGTGTACCAGGACTGATGAATTGGACTTAACCACGTCTCATCAGCCTGACTCGCTCGTTCATTAGCATCATTGCAAGCCCGTTGTGCTTTTTTCTCAACTTTGTACATCTTCAACAAACTGACTTGAAAGCGCAAAGCTGATAGTTTTTGTAGCTTTTTGCTAGCTAAAAGTGATACATCTTGACAGACCTGGTGGTACTCCTCATAGCCAATTTTCTCATGAACATATTCATTTGATTGACCTTCTGCTCCATATAGCCTTATCCACACTGATACTTCGTGCTATTATCATTCAGAACTTTAGTAAGCAAGTGGCCACTGCAACTTCACACACGCAGGCTCCGGCTTAGGGTACCTGATTGGAATCTAAACATACGAACTGGTAGAGTGGCCACCACAGTTTGTTACTTGTTCCAGGCAGGTTTGCCTTTGGTCTATGATCTTGTGCAGTCCACTCATGTCCTGACTCATTGTCTATTGTTCTGATGTCGCACTGCACTTATTCCCCCGATTTTGCTGTTCGATTCTCGTGCTTTGATTACTTTGGGTGTCGTGATACTTTTAATAGAGGCATCGAATAATACACCGACTGCCAAGACTTTTTAAAAAGGCTTCCTCAATGACAGTAGCGGGATTGCTTTGGCTGGAAACCGTGGAATAAACGACCTCTTGCTATCTTCCCTTTCCTGACTCCATAGGCTTTTCGACTTTCTTGGGTTTGAAGCTCATTCTGACACCCAGCGTGACTAGTTCATCTGGCGTAGCTAGACCACTAACCATCATCCGCCGAGGCCCTATGGAATCCTCCTGTAGATCGTTCACTCTGACGTCAGAATTGTTTGTCAATATCCGGATGGAATGCTTTCAGCGCGATGCGGTGGCATTGTGACACATTCCACTCGAGTCTACTTTCGCGACCTATAGCCATTCCTTCAGCCGCATTGAGGATTACCTGCATAGCCATGACGAATAGTATCGAAGAGATGGTACATCCCATCGCAATTCCAACTTCAAGGCCCAATCACCACTTCGTGTGTATGTTCGTACTCTAGGTTGGAAAATCTGACAGAAAACCCTCGACGAAATACATGCTTCCTAGACATTGCCCTGCCCCAATCTCTTGTGGAAAACATCGATACATTTTCTAGGGCTATGCCCACAAAAAACATCTGGTGATAGTGGAACGGCATCCTTAAGCATTCGCTAGATTCCAACCAGATATACATGAACACCACACAAAAAAAACGGAGGTTTGTATACTGTCAGACTTTGTTTCTTTTGAGATTGCATATCCCAGATCATTGTGGCATGCTCTAGACATCAAGAGCGCTTCTTTGTATAAGTTATGAGCGGTACAATATTCGGAAATATCGTAACAACGGGAAACAATAGAAGGAATCAGACGTAGAAGATACAGAGGAAAGATGATGCGTAATGAAACAAGGCGTGGACACATTGTTTCGTTATGAAAAAATACAGATTACCCAGAATCCTGGCAGTGGATCATTACGAAATCGAGAAACGACTCGTTGCTAAATATAATGTTTTTATCTTCTTTAAGACGACGGCGCATTTGATTGTGATGATATGTTACTTTGGTACTAGTTTATGACGAGTGCCTCTACTGAAACATGCGAAAGAACAACAAAAACAACAACCAAATAGTTACAGACATTCATAAATGGTTGCTTGGTTTTAGAAACATGAAAGACTGCGTCCCCCCCCCCCCCCCCCCCCCCCCCCCCCCCCCCCCCCCCCCCCCCCCCCCCCCCCCCCCCCCCCCCCCCCCTATGGGAGTTATAGACAGATGGTTTGGCGATACTGATGACAAGAATTCAGACCATAGAGGGCCGTCTCGTCCGAAGTGCCCAGTTGCGCGCGCGCGCGCGCGCACGCGAGCTCGCGCAAACATCGAACGAATGGGCTAGATGAAGCTAAGGTGTGATGGATGGGACCACTATGAGAAACCTGCCGGGCGGATTAAGCGCTACCAGGTAAGTTTCTTAGTTTGGGAGAATCCCAGTGTATGATAAGGTAGAGGGAGACCATCAGAACACATGCGAAAAGAGAACTGGAGACAGAATATGAAGGCAAAACATAGAGAAGACCATTGAAGGGATGAGCCACTGACTGTTACAAGAAAGACTTGGTTTAAGTTGTGTTTACGAAAAGCCTATAGCTTCCCCTTATGTGGAGCTGCGAAGAACGCTGGATGATGACTGATTCATTTTTCTGCATCTTCCCCCTTTGCCATTTTGTTCTTTTATAAAGACATGGGGCACACCGCTACAGGCTGTACGGTCTACATGACTGGAATCCCTACTCGCACCAAATCTTCCGCGTATACTTTTATAGCAGTTGGTTTATTGCAACCATTTATTTTCACCCCCCCCCCCCCCCCCCCCCCCCCCCCCCCCCCCCCCCCCCCCCCCCCCCCCCCCCTCTTGATGAAACAGAAGCACAAATGATACAAATCACATTGTGTCACATCTGATGGGTGCACGTGCCGTTTCACATTTTCTTTATCTCACCAGAGGCTCCGGTGAGATGTTACGCCTCTGCTTTAACTGTTTGACATTTCGTTTCTATTTCATTGTCAGTTCTACCATCCTGTTCTTCTTTTTTTAAAAAACATAATTCTATTAAATACCCGGAAAGAATCAATAACAGGATCAGCTGGAGAATTAACACTCAACGATAAGGATAAGCGGAATAGCTATTTCAGGTTGTGATGGGATCTTGCCGAATGATTTATTGGCGAAAAAGCGGTTTAATTATGAGAGCAATAAAACTCTTGCATTAAATGATAACAAAAACTTGATTTGATTGAATACTGTCGTGTTTAACTTCCTGGTTCGAAATATCTCCGTAATAAACCCCGTGTTGTTACCAGTGGTCTCTGTGTTATATTAGAGAAAGAAATAAATAAAAGAAAGACAGAGAGACAGACAGAAAGGAGGAAATGAATGAAAGAAAGAAATAAGAGAACCGCTGCTCCTTCTGACATGGTACAGAGCGATTTTATACAGTAAAGGTTGTCTAGCATAATGGCTAGGCCAACCTATATCATAGCGAAACAGGTTTGCAAATTAGAAACAACCAAGGGTTGTGAGAGTACAGGTCATTAGCATCTTTGGCGAGAGAACTGTTTTATAAGCGGAGCAAAACGAAGTAAAGAGAATACGAAGTTGCTTTTGGATGACCAATGCTAACTCTGAATATATTTGCTATAGGCTGCTTTTAATACCGTTCTATAGAAACCCTCATTGATTTATTTTTTTTTTTAATTGTCAGATCTCACGTAAAATTGCTGTTAGATGTTCGTCCCTTTTTAAAATAGCTGGCGAGGTATCTAGCCACAATTTTTTTTTTGTACAACACAGGTTGTCACCGGTATTTGTACATAACCTCTGTTCTTACTATCATTGTTTGCCTGTTCCCAAAGTGGGCGCGTACCGCCCACCCCCCATCTTTTGGGCGGTGGCTTTGGCAAGCGATTCTAATGGGGGCGTATACGCGAATAAAGGAGGGCATAGAGAGGGGGAGCGTTTCAGCTCAGCTAAACAGGTGGGACCGTTTTAGTAGGAAGGCAGGGACGGGATTAGGATTTGACAACAGCTAAATTCAGTACAGTGTCGCGGGTAGGAAGGAGGGAAATTGTGGATTTGAGATGAAAACTTCAGTTGAAGCATTTTGGGGACGATGTGGATCGGTTGCTATTACTAGGATAATTTAAGACATGGCATAGTTCGTCTATTGGTGTCATTCTGAGCACCCCTCAGGTAACCGATCGAGCTGACCTAATAAACGGCTAATCGGTAACTTCCCTTATTTCTCTCATTCCGCCCATGATTGCACTAGCACTTCCTCCCCCACCTTGGATAAAGCGGGGGTTAACCAAACACCATCATTGTACCGATTTCTGGCTTCATCCGGACAATGAAATGAGCATAAGAAGGAAAATGATCCGTGCGCATGGCTAATGGACGAAATAATGAGATACCTGGCTTGGTGTTTCACGACCATCACTACACAAACAAAGTACACTAACTCTTTGTTTCGAAATTTTTCTGTACTCATGTATTTCAACGGAGGCTTGCTGCATAACTATGTGCATATCGCAGATTGGTAATAAATAAGAGAAAAAGTATCTTAATAGGGAGCAAGTTATTTAACAGGCAATTTGCCGCAGTAGAAATCTGTCTCATTATGAACTTCTGTAATCAAGGAAGCTTTCCTCCTTCACATTACATTCATTGACTTTCATAATCAGCACTGGCCACTGATGTTCGTCTTCCCAGATCTATTTCAACATTTGCGCTGGCCTGGATGAACCAAAAAACCAACGAACTTTCTCGAGCTTTTTCTATCAGGAGTGAACATGATGCAGGTTTCAAATAAAGCAGTTGTAGCGAATGGTATCAAACAATTTCATCCTTGTCGATAAGGAATAAGTTTTCAATACCTCATTGTTATATATATATTTTTTTTTTTGCCACAGACGCTACGTATCGAGTGTTTTTACTAACATACTCACCCCCCAAACTCATTTAATTAGAGCAGTTACCATTTTGATACAGATTTGCCGTATATTGAATATTGCCGGCAGGACCGTTCAATCCAGTTATTATTTACCATCCGTTCTAATTTTGTTTCGGCGTTCTCCACACTTTGTAAGTTAGGCACCACTGTGCTAACCACAATTTTTAATAATCCGAAGACCTATCAACTATAGTACGCTTTATTATTTCATATTTTTGTTTATTTAATATTAAATAAGTATTTATTATACCTTTATGTAAATGGATTGTGTTCGGGTTACATTCAGCACGCTTGGTATATGGCTAGTTGAGTAATTCGTAGGTTTTGTGTTTATGATTTGATGTTTTTTTCTGGTTTATTCTTATGGCTGTGAGTTAAGAAACTTTTATAAATAGAAGAGTTAAATGGAAAGTTACGATCGTGTGTCAAAACATTTTTTAAGCCAGCTTTTAAATCAGTTTTTGTCTGTATGTACTCGACAACACCATTTCTTCTAATACTGCCAAAATTGGTAAAATCAATTCTTTGTTCAGAAGTCTTCAGAAACAAATATGGCTAATAAGCAGAACAAACAAAAAGAGAGTTGAGCCTAAGTGCAGACAAATTTCACGCGCTGTGGAAATATATCTGAAACTATGGATTTATTCCAGCACCCCACTAAATTAACCAACTAATGCCAATGATGTCTATTTATGTCTGATGCCGATGAGTGCGCCTTTTTTCAATGAGGCGATGAAAAGCCTTCCAGACTACTTGAATCATTTGAAAAAAATTCCCCTGATAAAACAGATAAAAGTGTTGACTTATTTTCAGCTCACTTCGTTGTGAACAAACCTCTCAAAGCCCAACTAAAACGTTAAAACTCTGTCCGTGACATGTATGTCAACACTTCAAACAAAGCTATGTGATGGTGTTGCTGAGGCTTTCATACAAGAATTTATATTGCTTGCATAGACCTAAATCTGGAAAGGCTCACCACCAATCGACAGAGAAAAGCAAAATTTGATTTGCAGTCATAAGGGAGTTTGTTGAGTACAAGTTTAATTGCATAAGTCACTACCTGAACAAATTAATTAAAAGCACATTCCGATGTCATTTCTAAGCAATAACTCTGGTCACAAATATTCGATAAAAACTCTTACTCATTCAGATTGTCGTATTCGGTTGATGTGCAGGAGGTTGAATGGCCTATGGTTTTCCCTTGTTTCATTTATTGTTCATCGTCTAGTGGTTCAACATCTCTGGGTACCCAACCGTGCACATAACCATTGGAAGTTAACCCACTAGCGTCTTTAATAATGTCTCTGGAAACTGCCCTTATACTATATGAGACTAACATGGAAGAAAGTATTCATCCCAGTAGTTACCGGGCGCTTCCAAGGTCACCAACCACGTAAAATGATTGCCATCAACTCGGATGAATCGTTGAGTGTGATTTGAGTCCACAGACGGGTTAGACGGACGCGCCCAGTCCGACTTTGCCGGGGGGTTAGTCAGCCAATTTGAGGTGATTTTGATCCATACTTCAACTTGCGTCACAACGATGATACCCAACGTCGGACAGTGGGTGTAACATACCATCTGCTTGAATCTCCATAAACATTATTTAAACGGTTCTATGCATGCGAATTGGTGGTGGTTGGTGGTCTCGCCTTCAGAATTGAGACGTAATTACTTTGACCGATAAACTGATTGTTTAACCGAACGTCTTTTGAGGCAGCCATTTTTTAAACCGTTACAGTGGGGCCACACTGTTACTGAAACAGGTTTGGTAATGCTTATACCAGTGCAGAATGAGTGTTTGAGGAAATCTCTGCTTAAAATGTACACAATGGCACATCGATGCAGTAAAATACATACATAAAAATATAGGAGGGCATTACTTTATTGACCTTCTCCTCGTACATTTGCTGCGAAACATACTTAGCTGACAACAGAATTTGCACTGCAGTTGGATGATAGTCAACTTTGCCGGTACTTCCCGGGCAACGATCCTCATTGCTTCTTTGCCCTATGCGTTCTGCCTTCGTAAAAGTTGTGAATGAAAGCCTACCCCCCCCCCCCCCCCCCCCCCCCCCCCCCCCACCACCCAAAAAAAAAACCCCCCCCCCCCCCCCCCCCCCCCCCCAGCTTTGGTTTCAATGAGTTTGTAATATTTGCCTAAGCAACTTAGTAACTAGAATACATATAGCGTTGAAGTGTGAGGGCCGCGCTTATAGCGTCAGCTGGTTACAACACAGCTTCTGGCGACTAGGCGTGATACAGAGTTCAAACTCCGTGGCGACCGGATTTTGAGGATTTTTGTACTCCCGAAAGGGATTTGGACTGGCACTTAACTCGAGAACTGCGCTGGAGGTACATTTTAATGGGTCTTTAGTAAGTCGTCGACCAGGGACTGGCGGCTCCCTGAGCCGACCCTAGCTGCCAATGGTGTACCCTCCGAAAATCGGCGTGAAAAGTATTTGTTCACTATATATATATCTTTTTTTTCACCCTCCATCAAATGGCGAGGCCGACTCCTGTCTTGCTCGTACAAGAAATAATGGGATTAATTTGATACTTCACAGCTAAAATCAATGTCAAGGTATAGACTCATTAAATAATATACCATGCAGATTTCCGCCTCGAGTTTTTGCGGCGTACGGCGATACGCAAAAAAAAAAAAGTGAGAGATCAAATGTATTTATCATGTCTGATGTGATAGTAGCAGACATATTTTCAAAGAGACGGACAATTCGCCCCTTAACTAACATTACTTGCCTCCGTGCTGCAAACAGGATGCGTCCCTCAGGCTACCATCTAATGATAGGTTGTTACCGCGGTGGTTTATCGCAATTCTCTTAAAAGAAGCTCAGTTACCCTAGCTTGTTTCTACAATGTACTAATAGGTGTAATAACAGAATAACATCTCTTTGCGTCGCAAAAAACAAAATCTAAAGTGATCGGACTTCATTGTGGCCGTGGTAATATAATAACCGCCTATTTTGGTCTAAAATGACTGATAGAGCAAGTAAAACATGATAACCCTAAAAACTATAACATAGACTTTTTTGGGGGGAAAATTTGTGTATTTTATGTAGGCAAACAGACTGTATAATTATAAAAAGAAATAAAAAGATTAACACAAGATTAAGTAGCGAAAGCAAATGGTCTTGGTTATATGAGGTTAGCGTAGCGTTAGAAAATAAAATCGCGGATTCAAGATGTCACGTTTTCGACACGTTGATAGTCTTTGGCACCAAATAATTGAGACTCAAAGGTCAAACTTGTACCGGGCAAGCCTTCCCCGGGAAAAAAAGCCTAGTTGAGTTTAGTTTTACTCTGAAGAGCGATATGGCGAAGACTGCTACATTTGTCAGGCTCATTATTCTTTCCTATTGTGAAGTATCAAGCCGAAAGCTACAGTATAACAGTGTGAATTCGTATTGTTCGGATATGCAGTTGATATGTAATGTGTTACAGTCGTTACTGAGGAACATTCGGTGTAGATATATGATTATCATCTCTGTCATTTATTCAGTTTTCCAACGAATATTGTCCATCGTTGTTAAACCAAGATGTATTTTATAAAATGAAGAGACGAGCAGTGGAAAAGTGGTGACAGTGTTAACCTGCAATCCAGGAAATATGCCAAAGATAAGAAATGGAAGTTAGTAAAAAAATAAAAAAACCCCAAGCAGTACACAGAAGCACAAATGACATGAGGCAGTTCGCCTATGAATTAAGAAGAAGATAAAAAGAAGAAAAATAAAAGGACTATATAGCGAACTTGAGAGAAAATCCCATGGCGCCTAAGTTTGATAATTTGAGGTTATTGTCCCTGTTTGAAACCCATTGTTTAAATGAAAATAGATCATTTTGAATCCACTATTAGACTACTCTGGATGCGCGTACCGAGTCCGTTCAAGGGTAAGAGTAAGGAAGCCACGTATATCAATAGCCCCACCTCCATATATGGGAGATCAACGACAGATGCTGCATACTAATATATTGGTCAGAGGCGACGTACCACATTCCTCTCCCCATTGTTCGATACCCAAAACTGCGAACCCCTCGCTACCCCCACGTCTCTGACATACGCACACTGGAGGGATACTAGTCTCCTTTCGCTGAAATTAACATATTGTTACAGATCCTAGCGAGGGATCTTTGGCTTTTTACGTTACCTATTGATACGTAACTTTATTTTTTTTGAATTAACAATACACAGACGCGAGAATGGTTTACATGTTCCTTATCAGAGACGACGGTACTCCAACACTAGACGAGTTCCCCGTTCGAACCCCAGGTAGAGTCCGTACTCACCATGGGGTACATTTGAACCACGAATCACATCGATAATTTACATGTCGCTCCGTTTTGACCTGGGAATAATCACATGTTGTGTTGAAATTTATCACATTATTATTCCCGGTAGTCGCAAACAATGAGATGTGCTTTACTCCCCGTATTCCACCTGACAAACACACTCAAGAATATCGAGACCACGAGTAACAAAAGTAACTTCGCATTAGCCGCCGCGTTGACAGGCCATTGGAACAGCCTGTCGAAAAGACATTCTGCATGGCAGTCTAACGCATATTTCAATCCTCAGATGAGATAATAAAGCGACAAAAAGATATGGAAGGAAGTCAACAATATTACATCGATTTTTTGTGACTTGACCAACATACATGGCTTCCAGTTTATATATCAACAAAAGATGGATATGGGCACACATCACACCTCTCAAATAATGCGGTTTTCGGAGCAAAAACATACCGGACGGTCACCGAGTTATATCTTCGTATGCATCCATAGAAGAAATGGTCCCCCATTATCATATGTTCGACCTAAGGAACTGTTAGATGCACTGCCGCTGCATAAAACAACGATGGTTTGCTTGTCGGGCCAACTGCAAGCCCAGAAGTTATGTTGCCAATGTTGCCGATCAAAAAGCAAGACAAAATCAGAAGTTGCTCAAGTCCGTATCAAAAAAACAAGCAAACAGTGTTGCTCAATGTCAGTATCAAGCCCACTTGAAACACTTGAGATCGCCCACTCAATCGTATGGACACACTAGAAAAACGGGGTACACCGGTCAGGCATCTCATGCTATCTTCACAGAATATCCCACACTCTGAAGCGCATCAACAGAAGAGGTCTTCGAGGCGATAGCAAATAAATGTCATTTAAAGAATTGGCTGATCTCACCATAGCTCTCATGAAAACAAGGTCGTTAGTTATATACCTGGACGGATAAGTTTGCTGTTGACTTATCTAACCTAGACTGAGACAGAAATTCGTTGTGAATTAAGTGAGGAAATGCCACTTAACCACGCGAGATGAAGCGAAGTAAAGACAATGGAACAACATTTAAAAGGATCTTAGTGACGATCTCACAACAATTGCACAGTATAAAACATGATGTCGGATAGACAGCATGAAATACCTTAGGTCGGCAGGAATACATAGGTTTTGAACCTATCACAACCCGTTCATTACGATAGCGGGTACTGTTCCCCTGTGGCGGTGCTTCCTTCTCTGGAATCTTTAGACAGCGCCTCCACCCACCAGACAGCGCCCTTATGCATCTTACAATGTCCGCACCACTGCCAAACGCCCGTATTTCCTGCTGATGTCAGACGAAATCGCCTCCTATATCACCAAATTCAAAAAATGGCCGCAGAACCATGCCAGACGAAAGATCAAGATGAAACGTAGACACGATTTCTAAGCAGCATCAAGAATAATTACCAGCCGCACCCCCCCCCCCCCTACCGCCCCCTCCACCCCCCCCCCCCTCCCCCCCCCCTCCCCCCCTCACCCACCCTACCCCATCCCACTCGCCCCTCCTCCCCCCCTCCCCCCCTCTCTCCCCCCCCCCCCCCTCCCCCCTCTCCTCCCCCCCCCCCCCTCCCCCCCCTCCCCCCCCCCACCTCCCTGACGCCCACCCCCCACCCCCCTCCCCGTCCCCCCCCTCCCCCCACCGCCCACCCCCGCACCCCCCACCCCCCCCACCACCCCCCCACTCCCCCCCCCCCCTACACTACCACCCCCACCCCCACCCTACTTCCCCCCCCCCCCCCCCCACCCCCCCCTCCCCCCCCACCGCTCCTACCCCCCCCTAAGCCACATTGTGCAATCACCAACGAACCAAGATATCCTACTCACACGAACAGTTAACGCGTCAGGTGTCACCTACTGACCCCCACACACTATTTTCGACACTAATTACGATGCCCGACTCACAAGCAGAGAAATTGCAATGCTGGAAACGATGGAAAAACTAAAGGACCTTGCGAAACTTTTCTAAAACACAACCAGGTGTTTCCTACGCTTGCAAAATCCAAGCACTGTCAACGCGAATGTGAAATGATCCCCGACTCACTGACAGGGAAATGGAATGCTAGAAATGGTGAAAGAACTCAAAGAAATGGCGCAACCTCTATAAACACACCCAGGTGTTTATGTGCTTGCAAAATCCAAGCACTGTCAACGCGAATGTGAAATGATCCCCGACTCCACTGACAGGGGAAATGGAATGCTAAGAAATGGTGAAAGTGAAAGAACTCAAAAGAAAATGGCCAGCCCGCTAACCTCTATAAACACACCCAGGTGTTTGTGTGCTTGCAAAATCCAAGCACGGTCAACGCAAATGTGCACTTATTCAAGTTAATAACGATTTAACTTTCCCATGTACTCTATTTTCAGAATGTTTACTGTCTAGATTAAGCTATCACAGAAGACCAAGTCACAGCATGAGAGGTTAAGGCTCCATATAATGAGAAGTGATGTCCAGATGAACCCAGTGGAACTTTTATTTCCGGTCAGACAACAGTGGATGACCAGAATACTTCAGGAACAGCCAGCAGATATATTTAGGCATTTTATTGATTGTGAAAATAAAAATGACACAAACAGTTAAGGTGTTGATCAATTGCAAATCACACTGATTACAGACAGTTTTAGATGTTTAAATTTCATAACCCCAGAGTCATAAAACATAAATTGCACACAGATTATTTTTCATGAGAATGACCCATACCTTGTGACTTTATTATCTTCCATTTTTCACCTTTCCTTTTCCTTGCCATTACAGAGACCAGTTATTCCTATTACATGCATCTTTGTGCATTTTCACGCAGGCACTTTCCACATTTGCACTAGTAGTCCTTCTATCACTTTTCCTAATGTATCCTATTCACCCATGATGCATATTCTGCTATACTCATCTCTTTCCCTGAACCTATTATAACAATTGTTAACAGCATGTGTGTAACAACTTATTACAAGTTTATAAAATGCTATTTTTATCCACAGAATTATTTGTTTGTTTGAATGTACATCAAATTTTTTTTGAAGTATTGTAAATTTTTCTGAGTTAATCTTACCACCACTTAACTCACATTGTTTAAAAAGAAAAACGCATTGTAAGAAATTTCTTTTGACAAGAGATGTTAAATTATTCTGATAAATTGTAAAATAGTATTGTTCAAATATTTAGAAATAGTCCAAAAGAGATTGTACATCCAAACTTTACCCCACCATTATCAGATATTTCACTCCACCCTGCTCTCCACATGTAAGCCTACCTTGCCGTGGTTGGAGAGCTTGAGCGCCTCAATGATCCCGGGAGCTATGCCGGCGGGAGTTTTACTCCTGGCAGGGTCACCCAAGCCGGACAGGTCCTGGGTGAGGGGCCAGACTAAATGGGCTGAGGAGTGGGTGGAACCCTATAGGTGTAGATGCAGAACCCACCGGCGAGTGGTACATGCTCTGGTCTGCACCAATCCACCCCCACTTCATGGGTTAAATGCTTTCTTGCCTCATTCTTCACTGTTTGTCGTCTATCACGCCCATGGCGACCGTTGCCTCAATTGGCTGAGTGTGGTGTACCCGGAAACGGGGCCTCCCAGTACTGAGGCAAAGTTAAGTCCCCGATGTCACTTATCGGTGCAGAATTGAGAGAGATGGCGCAACCCCCAACTCACACCTCCCCCTAATTCACATCACAATCCCACCATGTGATGCATCCCTAATGAGTTGCATGATGAGAACCCAGCATTCCACACTGAGCTTGGGGGGATCACTTGGGCACCAGACTTAATACTGGCTCTTGACCTGCGATGCCCGCATCGCAAAGGAGATTTTCTACAATGGAGGAGTTGGCAGGTGGTGGCGTTACGCGGGAAGTGGCTCTGTGCATGGACGTGAGGGATTCCTTGGGAGAGCCACCAGAACCAGAGCACCAGCATTGTGCAAGCTCTGCATCATACACCCCCCCCCAAAAAACTTGGGAGAGCCCCCTGGATGACGGGGAATGCACAGTGTGCTACCCCACCTATCCCCAACTGCTAACTTAGAACCAGAAGTGGGGTCCTCTGTATGCGTGCCAGGCCAGGATAAAATGCCTGGGAAAGAGACTGGAGCTCAGACTCCCTAACTCAAAGTTTTGCAGGATGCTTGCCCCGTTTAGAAAAAGGCCACAGCCACGGGAAGGACAGGGCTATTTTGAGAATTAACGCAACCATATTTTCACCGATACGAGCTCGGGACGCCGCCCCCCCATCGCCTCGAGTAAACAAGGTCCGCGCAGAGCAGTGACACCCCCAGGCTGCTTGCGAATAGTCTACTACTGGGAACATAAACAGATTAGGGATGAGCCCACTCTCCCGTTGAACAGGTGCTAAAGTCGTAGATACTGGGCCAGAAGGCGCACCGGAAACCACAGTATCATGCAACTCGCTTTTTTTTTTTTTTTTTTTTTTTTTTTTCTATGGAGAGTACACCGTCACTCCACCCTGCACAACCCCTTATCTTACTGTATTTCTTCCTTTCATTTGAGAAGACATTCTGGACTTGTGAATCTTTTCATTTCCAATTATTTTCATCCCTTCGAATTACAATCCTGTTGTAATCTGCAGATCTTTTGTTTTTTCTCTACCCATTACGAAACTACAGTACCCTGTCCTTATACCAATTGACAACAGCTGCTACTACTATGTTTATTCCTTTTCTGAACTTTTATTTCTTGCTGTCGTGGTTGAGTAAAGTGTAGAGTATTTGTCGAGTTGGACAATAGTAGTGAAATCGACAAGGGATAGTGGACTGACAGAGTTATAGATTACACACACAGAAAGGTGTAAATAAGAGATGGACTTGAGACAACCTGGAAGAAGATTTATTCAAATGATCTCTCTCTCCAGGACTCAACTCACTTTTACTGTCTAAGCATCTCCTGCTCTCACTCTTTTCTCTTATCATGCATAGAGATTTCTATATTTTTTTTTTCCCCCCCCCCACCCCCCCCCCCCCCCCCCCCCCCCCCCCCCCACATATATGTAAGAGCTAAAAATGTAAATATGGATGAAAAGGGTCTGGGAACCTAGCAGCCGCATTAATAAATGTGTAAAACTTTATTAAAAGAAGGAAAAGCATGGAATTAAAGTGCACATCATCCATACACAGCATAAATTTACATCAATAATCAAATAATCATCAATAGTCATCAATAATCTCATTATACACCAACAACCACACACAGATCCACCATTCATAAAACCTGTAGAATCACAAGAGAGATAAATAAATCGGAGTGTCAGTGTCGTCCGTTTTCCGGGGGACCATATGAAATAGCTCCAGTAAGTGGTTTTTTTTCGTAACATATCCTCCATGGGTGATGGAATTAACCTGAATAAAATCACACTGTATAGGCGCTAGCATTATCATGGTTGTATTCCTCCCTAATTGCGCGACGGAGGTGGTCTGAGAAGACTCTATTTATCTCCTGCTGATCAAATAAACAAACTGAGCGACAGCCTGTCCACGGTCGTGGGTCCAAAAGCTAGCTCCAGAAAGTGTATTACATGTAGATCCTTCGTGAGGGACTAGCCTACAAAAACTTTCCTTGTTGGTGCTAAAACGTTGGTGACCTCTAATGGTGTGAGGGGGGGCTGGAACCTCTCTATCTTTTCTTGCTGGCCAAATAACCGAACTGAGTGCGACAGACCTGTCCGCGGTCGTGCGACCAAAAGCTAGCTCCAGAAAGTGTATTTACTTGTAGATCCTTCGATGAACGGGACTAGACCTACAAAACTTTCTTTGTTGGTGCTAAACGTTGGTGACCTCTAATGGCGTGTGAGGGGGGCTGGAACTCTGATCCATAGATGGCTTGCTTGACCCTCATACGTGCGAAGTTCTTTACATAGACCCACATAAATACATACCAGACGAAGTTACTTTGAGGGACAAAGGCAGTCCCCTAGCGCTCTTTATCCGGCGCTTTTGACCTTTCCGTACTAGGCAGTAAATCCTTGGTTGGGCTTGCTTGACCGTGGCTTGGCTGGAGTGCCCCGTTCCGTTTAGCACACAAAGGCTTGGTGCTATCAGATTTCTGCTTATAGATCTGCTGGGCGGATTTTTTGGATATTCTGGAATGCCGCAATGCTCTGACTGGTAATCCAATAGGCGAAGTAGAGAACTACTACTGCATTCGATGTTTTACCAGATTTAGCGTTTGGCTCGTTGCATTGCGTGAGCTTAACTTGGCGTTGACAAAAAGGTTTAGGTTCAGGAATGGGGTGTTGACGACTCTGACTCGTGATGCTAGATTGTACTCAGAATCCCTCTAGAACGAAGAGAATGTGACATTCTTCGCCTGACTGGAGACTTGACTCTAGCAATTTCGGTATCCCTGAAACTGAGACCCCAAAAAGAGACACCCTTTTTACATTCAAGCAAATAATAAATCACACTAACTTTATACAGAAAGTTTCGCTCCACTATGGGATTAAATATTTATTGTAGTTATTGCTATGATAGTTTAGGGCTTCTGTCTTTAAACCATGTCTCCTGTTTCCTTAAAAATATCAATATTATTAACACGCGCCCGCATAGGCTTAATATCTATTGTACATCCATGTACCTGTCAGTAAACATGTTCTAACAGCAAAATCTACTCCTCTTCTCCAAAATAAACATAACAGCTGAATGGTTTATGTTATTCAATCTTACAACATTAAATGAATTTACATAAGCAGATTTACAGCATGTGACATTACACAAATAAAACTCGTATGTCCCCTTGGGGAAATATATTAAATATTCCACAAAATGAGTACAAAGAAAAATGCAATGTTCTTGCTATAATACAGTTTTGACTGAGTCATAAGGTAAAATGTTTTCTATTGGCTGGTGGGCTGCTCCTGTGAAAGTTATGGCTAGAGTCCTAGCTACAACAAGTAAGCATAAAAATGATTCTCCCTTGCCACTGGAGAATATCCGTTCTATCAACAAGGAATAAGCGACTATCTCCTATAATCCAGAGTTATTACCTGCATCTCACTATTCAGTTTTTAAGTGAACAATCCACACCTGACATTATCTTACAGAAATGACAGTTAATTTAGCCTATTCTTAACCCATGGGAATATTCACAAATGTCTTTGTCTTATTAACCCCGTCTACTCTTATAGATTACAAGGACGCTCCCCCCGGACACCTGGCCTGCATATTTCTTCAGAGGTATCGGCGTAATGCGTAATCAAGAGAGTAATACAAAGGTTATTCTAGAGACATCAGAAGTCAACAAACGCAAGAAAATTCCCTCAGGTAGAGAAATGCATAATACTATGATCGCTAATGCGTTCTAAGGGGCAAAACCCGGAGACTGACCGCGATTGTTATCTCCCCCTGAAACAGATCAAACTCGTTACCCAGGCCTCAAAGGGTACTAGCCGCTCGTGGCCAACACTTTAAGCGTAACAGACGTTCTTCTGATTAGGCCAGGTGTGCTGACGTAACATTATCGTTCGCTGACCGCTGCAGGCTCGAACGTAAACAACCTCGGGTGGGGTTTGAGAAGGAGAAAACAATTGGGCCATACAGGTAGCAAAGCAAAGAGAAACAAAATGTCTAGGAAAACAGAACATTAAAGAGTAATAACATTGAGACGAGATGGAAAAATAAATTAAGTCACTGTCTACGTGACACTTGCAGCCCTATTGATTAGGACTTACTACACCCCGGAGATCAGAAGCATTGGTAGTATTTCTAATACTTAGAGAACTGGTTATTATCATGTTATTGTAATTTTGATTTATTAATTGACCGTCATTGAAAAAAAACAGAAAAGAGGAAACAGACAGAAAAGAAATAGACTTGAAAAACAGAAAACAGAAAAGAGAAAACAGGAGGAAAAGAAACGAAATTGAAAAACAGAAAAGAGAAAACTGAGAGAAAAGACAGAAATGAAAAGAATGATAAAGAAAACTCATTTTATAGAAATTTTATCATTGATTACAGGATGTTATATATTAATATGCCACACCACACATGTTGATGGAAACAGATGACTGTTTGTACACATTGATCCACATCGAATACCCCCGCCACTATTTGATGATACTGCTTATGCCAGATGCCCCAAGAGCATTTGCACATGATGACTTTGCAAATGAAAACACCCCTTAATAGCATTTGTATATGCTGACCCCAGATTGAACACCCACGCTACTATTTGCATATACTACCTATGCACTAACACCCTTGATAGCATTAGTATATGCTGACCCCACCATTGAACACCCCGCCACAAATTGCATAGCATGACGACTATGCCAGTGAGACCCCTAATGTTGTTTAAGCCAATGGCATATGCCACACGAGATGATGAAGCCACTGTTTATGTACGATGCCTATGCCATCGATACCCAAAACCTATGCTATTTTATATAGAACACCACATGATATGGTGGAACTTAATGATGGTACAAATGACGTTTCTTTATGTTGCTTATGCACAAATTCCCCACATTAATAATGGATACTGAATAATATTGCAGTCTTTTCGTGGTTACGAAATAAGACGAGAGAATAGAATTGAATAATCTTGTAGATTCTAAGAACATGGATGAAATCACAGGAAAATATTTGCCGCATACTGGAATCATAAGTTTATGGATTATACACACAAAAGAGATACGACTGGATTATGATAGTCATATGTGACTGTGATAAAGTCACTCCGTATTACCCCTCCCGCTCAATTCGTAATCTAGTAAAGTAGTTTTACCACTTTTAACCCCGTTGTTTCGTTTTCTAAGAACGGGCGAGAGAGGAAAAGGGGAGGGGGGGGGGAGATTAACATGGAAAAAATCTAACCTAACTTGTGCATTGTGAAACTGAAACTAGCAAGCCAAATGTGTGCAGGGCAGAGAAAGGGGCAAGACAAACGTAGATAATGTATTGCATTCTAATAGAAGGATAAATAAAAGGAAAGGACAGAAACGATAATATTGTTTATTAGAATACCATATTAATCCATATAATACGTTATCTTGCCTTAGAGTAAAAGTATGTTGTTCTGAATAAATAAAGAAAGAAAAGAACAAAGATGAAAACTAGGATAAAGAAGTAAAGGAAAACACACTGGCTAGATAAAAGACAATTGTCCGGTTAATAATCACTTTCAATTTTTAAAATCGCTTCAATAACAACAGAGATATCGTAGAAAATAAAAATTGAAGACAGACAGACATGCACAGTGGTAACCGCTCAACTTTGAAAATCTTCGGATGTTACATTTTCTAAACGCGTTTTTTTTAAGGAAAGTCAAATTGGCTTAAGTTGATTTGATTGGTTGAGGTTAGTCTAGGAAGAGAGGGGATAAAACGAACGCTTTGCTAAGCATAAGTGCCACTTGAAAAAATATTTCCTCCAAGAAGGGTTAAGAGCAGAAGCAGAGCAATTAGTGACCAATTGCCTTTGCGGTTTGGAAGTCGGCGATCTGAACTTGTGCCATTGATCGCTAGTTAACCTTATACTTGTGAAATATTTCATTGATTGCGGTAAGATGAACCATTTTATTGATGTATATATATTATTATTAATATGTAGAGGCCAACCCAGATAGGGCGCCCACAAATTTTGGTTGTGCGACATTTGCCTTTGTGGAAGCTTGCGACATACTAGGAGCACAGGCATGCCTAAGTAGACTTATGAAGCAAATGAAAGTACATTGTGTTGGAAAATAGACATATAAAATATTACGACTATAAGACCAGGAAGCCACTGGCAGTCTTCGGCAGACCTCAGTGTTCCAATAACTTTAAAAATAAGCAGGATTTCATATGAAGAGAATTAACAGATCATAGAAAGAGAAAAAGAAAAGAGTGTATCCCAGCTGAAGATAACGAAGGTTTAAAGTGACAGGGGCGTTGAAACCATGTGGGGAGAAGAAGATACCCCCTGAGTATGAAGTAGTGACAATTAAAATTAAGGACTGTAGCTATTTTGGTTAGCTCTTTATCTGATCACAACGCATGTTTAATGATGTTTAATTAATAGTTGTGGAGATACGCGTATGTATATAGAGTACTTAGGGAGGCCTGTTCCTCTTGTTGCAGGGTTGCATCACCTAAAATCAAGTGAGACAAACCTGGAGCTGCAGAGTTCGAGGCAAATTGCTGTTTTGCCCCTATATTTTGAAGTCTAGTTACTTTAGCAGTTTCCAGAGGACACCGTTGTGAACGACTATCTTCAAAGGAACCACAAGATAAGCCATAAGATTGCGGGCTTATGTCAATTCATCACGTTGTATTCTCCACACGCTACTATAAACTGTTTTGTGAAATGATGAGACATCCAGTCCTTCCAAGTAGTGACACTTCATAAGACAGTATTGTTTCAGCAGGGAATAAAAATCTATAAACATTGTAGTACTGACATTTATGGACAAGATGTCCTTCATATTTATTTAATGCTGTATATAAACCCACTTCATTTTAAGTTTTAAACATTCCTGTCCCAAAAGAATTGAGGTACAGGAAATTAAAATTGTAAGATAATATTATAACTTTAACTCCAGTCTTGTTGATTTAATTTTCATTAAGTTAAAGTTGTATTTGTTTTTTCAGGCATTTATCACTACAGTTGCATTACCCTAGACACGTAGCCATATAACATAGATATAAAAATATTGCACAGCGTGAGATCTGAGGGAGGTAGCGTTAGGTCCCCTGAGAACTCATCAACACCATTTTCAACTATTAGACTCAGGGTCTTACATAGCTTGACCTCACGCTGTTGACACTTATATTTTCATTTATTTAACATCAATAACCTCCCCGGTGTTAATCCACCACAGTGACATACAGGTGTTACGGACACACCAATGGAAAATAAATGGAAAAAAATAATTGAATATTGCTGCACCCCGAAGATTATAGAAAAGAGATACCTCCATATAGGAGATGATATTCCCCCTGATTTTTGGCAAATGCCTAGGTTATATGAGCATTGTTGTATGATATATAACAAAATGATTTATGGCTTACTATTGATTCAATAATGTTAGGATGTTTGTGGTACTTTGACATTTCAGTCGGCTCACATAATAACATGATGTGACAGATAATAAAAAAAAAATGACTGACGCATTTTGACATATTGTTCACCCCTGAAGATAACATGGACCGCATATGATACACTCCCACGGATGTTACGTGTCAAATGTACACACGATAGATATATAAGAAAGAAAAGAGAATACATGGATTCAGAAGGATACCTACCCCCACCAAGGATACTATGTTGCAGAAACATAGGGCGAAAAGAAATAATAATAATAATGATCATTCACAGATGACATATGATAGATTGACATATGCTACCCCCGCCCAAGATGACCCACATCGTATAGTAAATGACTGAGAATCGTTTAAGGTTTAGAATCATAGACTGCCCATCGGTTCTGACACCAGATGTTTTGAGACACCTATGAGATCTGAAAAATCTTCGACCGGCGAAGACAGATCTGGTGTTGAATATGTAAAAAAAATGTACTAAAAAACTGTTTTGTTTGTTGATTATTGAACATGATTATTTGAATAGAATTGGTTGTTGGAATAAATATGTTATTAAGATATTGTAGGAAATGTTACTCTATGATTGATTCTGAGAGAAAAGAAAAGATAAAGGATTGCATACTTGATACAGGGACACCTAGAGATAACATGGGCACATATTGCTTGGACTACCAGGAAGGTCATTCCAATATAAGGAACTTGCACTAAAGTATTACAAGAACTAATATAGAAATCCCAATGTTTTGTCATATTTTTTATTTTCCCACTCTGTACATGTATATTTGAAATTTAGTATTTTGATTACTACTTTGTATTTAAAGGAAGATTTTTGTGATGAAAAGATTGAAAATATTTTACATGTATAATATGCTGTGGATGGTAGATTGAAAATATGAGAATATATCCTTGCATAATTGAAAATGACTTAGCTATATATACAATGGATCGCCACTAAGGGAAGTAACATATATATTTTGGAGCAAAACATTGCATATTGTGAAGGGAATATGGAACATTTTTACAGTGATGGACACTTAAGGATAACAAGGAGATTTTATGAATATGGACCATATCTAATTTTTCTCTGCAGTGGTGGACACTTGAAATGAACGTAGACATTACTTGGAGAATGTATAATACTTAGAAACAAAAAAATAATTTACGTCCATAATTATAGGAACACCAGGAGGAAAATAACATAGACATTTTTGCAGTACTTTGAGTATTCTGATATAAGAGTCGATAAAAGAAAAAAAAAGGATATGATATTGACAGTTTTCTCCTCCCCTTACCAAGTTAGTTAAAATGTTGTTACTATATTGTTTATGTAGACAGAATTTGATCTGGTTTGATAGTAGGTTGTCATTGATAATTGTTCAGTTGGTACAATATTCCCACTCCTGTAATTTTTGAGTGGCGACTCTATGGATTGAATGGATATTGATAAAATTTTTGTGGTTCAGGGTTGCCAAATCAAATTTTGTTATCATATACCCTGATATGATAAGAGTTTAGGAAATTTTTGAAACGATTGTCCATTAATAAGGTTTACTCAAGGGATGACGGTCATATATATATATATATATATATATATATATATATATATATATATATATATATATATATATATATATATATATATATATATATATATATATATATATATATATATATATATATATATATATATATATACACAGGAGCACAGGATTAGGACTTAGGTGAAATATTTTGAAATTTATTTTTTTGGACTTTGAAAATTTTTTGAAAATTTTTGGGACTCAGAAATTTTTAGAAATGGTCTTTGGATGTTGATAGTACCCAAATGTCTCCCTACGGGATACATTTGCAGGGCCCCGGGATCTATATGTGGCCGTGTATACTGCTATTTTGTCTAAAATAGACTATAGGCATAAAACTATAACCTAAAAATATAACATAGACTGATATTTTGTAGGAAACAGACGATAAATATAAAAGAAATAAAAAGTTAACACAAATAAGTAGGAAAGCAGTGGTCTAAGTTATGAGGTTAGCGTAGCGTTAGAAAATAAATGCGGTTCAAGATGTCACGTTTTCGACACGTGATATCTTTGGACCAATAATTGAGCTCAAAGTCAAACTTGCCGGGCAAGCCTTCCCCGGGAAAAAAAGCTAGTTTAGTTTTACCAGAAGAGCGATATGGCAAGACGTACATTTGTCAGCTCATATTTTTCCTATTTGAAGTATCAAGGAAAGCTACAGAACAGTGTGAATTCTATTGTGGATATGCAGTGATATGATAATGTGTTCAGGTTACTGAGGAACATTGTGAGTATTATCATCTTGCATTTATTCAGTTTTCCAACGAATTTGTCCATCGTTGTAAACCAAGAGATTTTATAAAATGAAGGAGAGCGACAGTTTAACCTGCAGTCCGGGAAATATGCAAAGATAGAAATGAAGTTAAAGTAAAAACCCCAAGCAGTACAAGAAGCACAAATACTGAGGATGAATAAGAAGAAAGAAAAAGAAGAAATAAAAGATATATAGCTGAACTTTGAGAGAAAACCCATGGCGCCTAAGTTTGAGGCCATGACGAAACCTGTTAAATGAATATCCTCTACATACGCTTTTATTTAGTTCTTGTTGTAAATGCATTTAACTGTAGCTGTTCGAACTTATTAAAATTGATCATTTAACAAGTACAAGCTGTTTGAGGATTTTTACATGTTTGATCAAATACTACCATGTTTCACCTTACTCTACCTACAATAATCACAACATCTGCAAACTGAAGGATTATTAAGAACCTGGATGTCCCAATACTAAGTGAGTCAAGAAAGATCTCTGGCGGACTAAAAGCCAGCCGTAAACAAAAACCAAATTCACGTCCCAAGTCACATATACCCTAATTAGTCCCTAAAGGAACTACCCACGGCTACATATGTACTACTTAGTACCGTGCCCAGTTCACTAAGACAAACTGGGACGGCTACATTCACAAATCATTAAATACTGATATCACAGCGATTAACAAAATTAAGTCCCATGCTCTCAATTCTCGACTATTTCGAGAGCTTTGTACTGAGAATGATGAATAGTTTGAACGTTTGCTCATGCACACAGAAGTCAGGTGGTTCTCAAAAGGAAATTGTCTGAGACGCTTTTATGCTCTTTTTGAAACTGTGGTAGAATTTTTCAAAGACTTGCATGCTTCGCTCAATACAGAACTAACGAATATCAGACATGACATTGCATATTTGTCAGATTTATTCACAAAGCTTAACAAAATAAATCTACAACTGCAAGGAAATGATATTAATCTTATAAAAGTCAAATCTGTCGTCTCCACGTTTCTGGCCAATTTAACGCTATTCAAACGTAATATTGGCCGTCGCGAGTTAATCCAATTTCACATCCTCTTAGAGTTGGAAGAGAAAGACAAAATACCAGAGGATAATCTTCAAGTATATTGTGTACACCTAGATATGCTGCATAAAGTCATGTCTCAGAGGTTTCAGGATCTTCATTTGATCACGATTCCAGACTGGATAATAAATCCATTCCTGGACACGTGTAGTGAGGAACTAGGAAAGGTGGAAGAGGAACTGATATCGCTACAAAATGACGTTGAGCTTAAGCCAATGTTCAAGAAATCATATCAAGACTTTTGGTTGCAAAAAGAAATCTCTGAACGCTACCCGGCAGTATGGGGAAAGGTTAAGATATTCTGTATTGCCTTTCCAACATCGTATTTAGTAGGCGTGGTTTCAGCGCGGTTGTCCAACTTCTTCCGAAGCAGAGATACCAGACTGCAGATTACTGAACGTGGGGATCTGAGACTCCTTCTAAGTAACTTTAGCCTGATGTTGAAAAGCTGATATCACTACACCAGGCACATCCATCTCACTGAAGTTAAAAGTGAAGTAAGTTTGTTACTAATTTACTTTTGCATCCTGCTGTTTGTTTTACTGCATTAAGTACTTAAGTGTTTCTTTTTAAATAAGTAAGCGTATCTGTAGCTTTATATTAGAATGTGATAAATTGAGCAATTAGTTGTTACTGTATTAGTTCTCTTTACATTTTTTTATGTACTGTGGGGAAATGCAGAAGGGGGGGGGGGAGGGGGCTGGGGACATGCCCTTGGAGCCAAGGGGGCGGTGACCCAAAAACAAAAATGTTTGGGAAACACTGCTCTACATTGATGGTCCAATAGTGGCCAAACTTCAGAGTATCTACTGAGGATCTTCAAAGGTGTCTACCTTTCGCTCAAGATTACTCTTGGCAGAGATGTGAATGGAAGGATGGTTCTTCAATTCTAGGCAGCCTCATAGGAATTTAAAGAAATCAAGTACTACTGCTCATAGGATCAAGGCCGTGTAAACTTTTTATCTTTCCTGACCTTTTATGAGTAAGGATTTTACTCGTTCTGATGAGCCCCCAACTGATTTAACTCAGTAAAATATTACTTTAATAGCTATGTTATAAGTATTTAAATGACTGAGACATACGGGCGCTGTTCACTCAAAATGACTAAATCAACTATAAATTTGTATATTTACAGATAAAATTTAATAGTCTATTATTAGTAACAATCGTAAAATAAATAAGGGTGGGGTGAATTAGATAGTCTTTAAAATTTCATCACAGGTGATGGTCTGATTTGAAAAGTTCGTTATTAAAGAGTTCACTTAACAGCTTTGAATGGGTACTTAGCTGTCAGAAGATATCGGCTGGTTCCTGCTCCAGCCGATGCTTGTTCTTTGCAAGGTTATGGACTGGTTCAATCTCGTCACTGGTCAAGTCTGATGGCCGCAACACATCCCTCGTAATATCGTGGGGTAATTGCAAAAATTGTCCAGCGTCTGTTAAGAATCGTCTGCTGTTGGTTTCTAGCCTTGACTGAAGGGCGCTTATACCACACACTTGTTCCACAGATAGCACCGCCAACTGGTACCACCAACTAGTATCATGAAATAAGAGAGAAACAATTATCCTCCTATTGGGTTTCCTGACACAAAATCAGGTGTGTCCCCTTTCATTCCACCATCTCATCTGCCTCAGAACTTTACCCTCTCTGAGCATTAATGTTAATCCCAGTGAACTGAAAACATCCATTGCATTTATATTGAACACGTTTACATTTACAGATGCACTGATTGAAGAGGATAATGTAATAAGTGTGTACGTCATTTGTGTCATCATCCGCTCCCTGCTCCACATGGAACTTGGGACTACCTCTGCTTTTGGTCCTCTATGAGAAACCCGCATAAAGCAGTCACCAGCTCTTGCAGTGGTGGTTCATGAAGCCATCATTCTATATGCTGAGGTTGCCAGCCTCGTATGACTTGGGCATCCACCAGCAATTTTCACATGTTAATAAATGTTAATAAAAAACTCATAGGGCATTAAATTATAAGGCAACATTCGGCCCACACCCACATTGCTACTATATGACAAGGCTCCAATCACAAATGTTGTATTTTTACATCTCACATGCCAATCCAATAGCATGCAATTTGCGTATATTTTGGTGGAGTATATTCCCCCTACCTCTCACGGAAAATTCATGCATGACAACCGCAAAAAATGTGTTGTTTACAAGTCACCTCTCCATATATGATATGTCAGCTTCTGTATATTATCGATCATGTTTACACTCATGACTTCATAATATATCACAGGTAATCTCTTTAAACACCCATGTGTTACCGGGGCCCGAAAGGGGAGCAAAGAATAGTAACACTGTTCCCTACCATGCATGTCGTAGAAAGCGACTAAGGAGGGTTGGGCATGGGGCTGGTTACCCCCATCCTGTAAAAAACTTCAACAAACATGGACAAGTCAATTAAGGGAAATAAAACACAGCCATCCAAGACAGGGGTATGTCCTCTCGCAGGGAGACGTATGATGGAACACAGAGAAAGCCGAAAGGAGTCTGTTGTCGTGAAATGACGTCTGTTTCACATCACGAATTCTAAATATTCTGTCCATTACCGCGCACCATACATTGTAAAAAGATATGATACGCCGACCAATGAAAACGTTATTTTTTTGGTCCTGTGTTTACAACTGCTGGAAGAATAAAGATGGCCAGACCCTATTTTGTGTAACATGATTAACTTCGGAATTTTTGTACAGCAGTATAGAAGAAGTACCATTTGGTAGAGGTTATCAAAACAATATTAGGGATGTTACTCTACCCGTAAGTAGTAATACTTTTACTAATACTATTATAGGACGGGAGAAATCTTAGGTTAAATGCATTCGAAGCTTCAGGTTGGCCGAAGTTTAGCTGTTTAAATTATGCATACTATAAAATGCAAGTAGTAACCAAAAAGATTATTATATAGATAGGTAAAGCCTAATTCTAAGTATGATGTAAACTTTAATTGACTAAAATCGCACCAGGAATAACGAAGATAATTTAAAAAGTAGTTTTCCTACATTGAACAAATGGCCAAACGATACCCACATTTTAGGATAGTTATTGCATTCTTAGGGGAATTCCGTCTCGTACATCCGAGGTCAGACTATAAATAGACTTGCGAAACAAACTCCGGTCAGTCACGATTTGAAAAAAACACAGCAAGCGCGGGAAAGCAGTGCATATGTTAATGCCAGCGTTCGCCTTTCTGCACTTGTTAGCAGACCTTAATTACCCATTAAGGGCTAGTCTGTGTGTGTGTACCTGAGGGTAAGAACGAATCTATATATATATATAGTTTTGTGAGAAGATCTGCATAGTACTGTCCATTAACTGTGTTGCCACGAGGCAGATAATCTTTCAAAAAGAAAACCTTTGCCGTCCCAAAAAACAGCATCACTTTTCCTGCAGATTTCTGCTCCCTCGGCTTGACAGGTGTTGGGGAGCCCGGGGTTTTCCATTGCATGCTGGCAATTTTGGATTCGGGGTCATAATGGTAAACCCAAGTCTCATCTACTGTCACCATGGTCTCCAAAAAACGTAGGTGTTTTTCCCTGAAACATCAAAAATTTTATCACAGCTCTGGCCTCCTTCGTTTCCATTGTTTTGTCAAATCTTTGGAGCAGCAGATCCGGTCAATAGGGTACATTGCGCCGTGCACCGTAGTGGGAAAACTCATTGAAGAAACAAACGCGTACTTTACACATTCAGTGCAAATATGATGAACTTTAAATGTGCCAAGTTTCATCTTCCTCCTGTGACTCCTTCATGGTCAGGCCCAAGACTAATGTCAATCCCCTTGTATATATATATATATATATTCGCTGTTGCCCTTAAGACGCCACTAGGCGTAATGGCCACTGACTGCTTTGCCGGTCGTTGGCTAAGGACGGAAGAAGAAGAAGATATATATATATATATATATATATATATATATATATATATATATATATATATATATATATATATATATATATATATATATATATATATATATATATATATCACAACGGGCTGATCACCCGTTTGCCAGTCACTTCGATTACGGAAACAACAGCAAATGGGTTGATTTGCCGTTGCCCTAAAGACGCCATTAGGCGTGATGGGAAATAATGGCAAAGAAAACCTATCTGCTGTTGCCCTAAGACGCCACTAGGCGTAATGGCCACTGACTGCTTTGACGGTCGGTGGCTAAGGACGGAAGAAGAAGAAGATATATATATATATATATATATATATATATATATATATATATATATATATATATATATATATATATATATATATATATATATATATATATTCACAACGGGCTGATCACCCGTTTGCCAGTCACTTCGATTACGGAAACAACAGCAAATGGGTTGATTTGCCGTTGCCCTAAAGACGCCATTAGGCGTGATGGGAAATAATGGCAAAGAAAACCTATCTGCTGTTGCCCTAAGACGCCACTAGGCGTAATGGCCACTGACTGCTTTGACGGTCGGTGGCTAAGGACGGAAGAAGAAGAAGATATATATATATATATATCTTCTTCTTCTTCCGTCCTTAGCCACCGACCGTCAAAGCAGTCAGTGGCCATTACGCCTAGTGGCGTCTTAGGGCAACAGCAGATAGGTTTTCTTTGCCATTATTTCCCATCACGCCTAATGGCGTCTTTAGGGCAACGGCAAATCAACCCATTTGCTGTTGTTTCCGTAATCGAAGTGACTGGCAAACGGGTGATCAGCCCGTTGTGATATATATATATATATATATATATATATATATATATATATATATATATATATATATATATATATATATATATATATATATATATATATATATATATATATATATATATATATATTCTTCTTCTTCCGTCCTTAGCCACCGACCGTCAAAGCAGTCAGTGGCCATTACGCCTAGTGGCGTCTTAGGGCAACAGCAGATAGGTTTTCTTTGCCATTATTTCCCATCACGCCTATTGGCGTCTTTAGGGCAACGGCAAATCAACCCATTTGCTGTTGTTTCCGTAATCGAAGTGACTGGCAAACGGGTGAGCCACCGACCGTCAAAGCAGTCAGTGGCCATTACGCCTAGTGGCGTCTTAGGGCAACAGCAGATAGGTTTTCTTTGCCATTATTTCCCATCACGCCTAATGGCGTCTTTAGGGCAACGGCAAATCAACCCATTTGCTGTTGTTTCCGTAATCGAAGTGACTGGCAAACGGGTGATCAGCCCGTTGTGATATATATATATATATATATATATATATATATATATATATATATATATATATATATATATATATATATATATATATATATATATATATATATATATATATATATATATATATATATATATATATATATATCTCTTCTTCTTCTTCCGTCCTTAGCCAACGACCGGCAAAGCAGTCAGTGGCCATTACGCCTAGTGGCGTCTTAGGGCAACAGCAGATAGGTTTTCTTTGCCATTATTTCCCATCACGCCTAATGGCGTCTTTAGGGCAACGGCAAATCAACCCATTTGCTGTTGTTTCCGTAATCGAAGTGACTGGCAAACGGGTGATCAGCCCGTTGTGATATATATATATATATATATATATATATATATATATATATATATATATATATATATATATATATATATATATATATATATATATATATATATATATATATATATATATATATATATATATATATCTTCTTCTTCTTCCGTCCTTAGCCAACGACCGGCAAAGCAGTCAGTGGCCATTACGCCTAGTGGCGTCTTAAGGGCAACAGCGAATATATATATATATATACAAGGGGATTGACATTAGTCTTGGGCCTGACCATGAAGGAGTCACAGGAGGAAGATGAAACTTGGCACATTTAAAGTTCATCATATTTGCACTGAATGTGTAAAGTACGCGTTTGTTTCTTCAATGAGTTTTCCCACTACGGTGCACGGCGCAATGTACCCTATTGACCGGATCTGCTGCTCCAAAGATTTGACAAAACAATGGAAACGAAGGAGGCCAGAGCTGTGATAAAATTTTTGATGTTTCAGGGAAAAACACCTACGTTTTTTGGAGACCATGGTGACAGTAGATGAGACTTGGGTTTACCATTATGACCCCGAATCCAAAATTGCCAGCATGCAATGGAAAACCCCGGGCTCCCCAACACCTGTCAAGCCGAGGGAGCAGAAATCTGCAGGAAAAGTGATGCTGTTTTTTGGGACGGCAAAGGTTTTCTTTTTGAAAGATTATCTGCCTCGTGGCAACACAGTTAATGGACAGTACTATGCAGATCTTCTCACAAAACTAAGAAAGTTTGTGACAGGAAACGAGGGATAACGCGCACTCAAAATCTTCCTTTGCTTCAAGACAACGCGCCCTCTCACAAAGCACGGCTTGTGCAGCTAGCAGCCAACGATTTGAATATTGAAATTCATCCACACCCACCATATTCTCCAGATTTGGCTCCATCAGACTTTTTTCTATTCCCAAATCTTAAAAAACAGCTAAAAGGAAATCATTTTGACAGCGATGAAGAGGTTATACTGGCATGTGATGACTGGTTTAGTTTGAAAAATAGGGTGTTCTACTCCCAAGGTCTTTTCAAGGTCAAGCAGAGATAGCACAAGTGTGTCAATTCAGACGGTGACTATATTGAAAAGGAATAAACACTGTACAAAATTTCAGCTCTCTGTGACATGTCTTTCATGGTCAGGCCCAAGACTTATGTCAATCCCCTTGTGTGTGTATATATATATATATAACAATCATGACAATCAAATGTACAAATTAATGACCAGCATGGATTCATAGGAAAATGAATAAAGATTCCAAATATGTAAACTTGTACACACTTATATTTACATTTCACATTCTGTTCCTGGATTATACAGGTGGTGCGTTTTTAATGTGCTTCAGTATATATATATATATATATATATATATATATATATATATATATATATATATATATATATATATATATATATATATATATATATATATATATATATATATATATATATTCATTCATTTCTTTATTTATTTATTTATTTAGCCGACTGACCTTGTGACTTGGTAGAACGGGGCGAGCCTGCTCAAAACAGACAAAACTTCTGTTTAAAAAAAAAAAGCAGGAGTGTGATCTTGTCAGGTTAAAAGAAATACTTCTATATTTAGGCTGTTATTAAAACTATGTCACGTGTCAACTTGTTACGGCAAGGAAATAGCCAACAACAGTCAGTCTGTTTATTTCATTCTAACAACGTCACATTGCAGTTAAGTTGCACATGACCGCCAATCTGGATGATCGATGGCTTGTCACTTTATCGTGAGACATCGCATTGGCCCTAGACGAGTTTATTTACCTGTCTTGTGTCTATTTCTTCTTCTTCTTAGATCCTTAACCACCGACCGTCAAAGCAGTCAGTGGCCATCACGCCTAGTGGCGTCTTGTAGGGCAACAACACATTGATTCCACTTTGCTCGGTCGGTTGCCATCCTTCGTACTGTGCCCCAACTCTGGTTCATTCTTTGCATCTCAGCCTCCACAGTCCTCCGCCAAGTTGTTTTTGGTCGGCCTCTCTTTCGTTTTCCTTCAGGGGTCCAAAGCATAGCTGTTCTTGTGATGGCATCGGGGTCTCTTCTGAGGACATGACCAACCCAGTTCCAGCGTCTGCCAGCTATGATGGTGTGCATGTCCTCTTGCTTGCTACGAGTAAGCAGATCTTGGTTGGTGATGGTATTCGGCCAAAAGATTCGGTGAATTTTTCTTAGGCATGTTGTATGAAAAGAGGACAATTTCGACATTTCCTTCTCTGTAACTCTCCAGCATTCCGCACCATAGAGAAGCACAGAAAGCACACAGCTCTGATATAATCTTAGTTTTGTGCTTGAGCTGTATTGGGAGGACTTCCAGATGTTGTTTAGGCTAAAGAAGGCTGTTCTTGCCTTATTCATTCTGATGTTGATGTCTTTACCTGCCCCACCGTCTGCTGTTACTATGCTTCCTAGGTATGTGAAGGTATCTGTCTGTACCAGTTGCTGATTCCTTATTGATATGGGCTCAGGGTTGCTCACATTGAGCGTCATAACCTCAGACTTCTTTAAATTGATGTTCAAGCCCACCTGCTGGCTAAACTTATTAAGTCTATCCGTTTTTTCCTGGATGTGTTGATGTGAATGTACTAGTAGTGCAATGTCATCTGCATATTCCAGATCTTCCAATGTAGAAAATGTTATCCATCTTATTCCTCTTGGACTGCCCTCTGTTGTCTGACGCATCACACAGTCTATGACTGTTTAAAATAGAGTGGTTGATAAGGGGCATCCCTGTCGTACTCCTGTCTTCACATCGAAGGTTAGGTTGCTCTGCCCAACACTACACGTAAAGTTGGCATAGAGGCTTTTTATGATTGACACTATGCAGCTTGGAATTCCATAAGCCCTCAGTATTTTCCATAAACTGTCCCTATGTATGCTGTCAAAAGCCTTTTCAAAATCAACGAAATTTATGTAAAGCTGTCTTTGCCATTCTGTGCACTGCTCTATAATGTTCCTGAGAGTGAATATATGATCTACACATCTTCTGTTCTTTCTAAATGCTGCTTGTTCTTTCCTCAGTTTGTGGTCTACTGCCTTTGAAATTCTCTGTATAATTATCCTGCCTAGTATTTTGCTGGGAACTGAGAGAAGAGTTATTCCTCTCCAATTATTGCAGTCTTCAAGATCTCCCTTCTTGGGCAATTTGACAATTATTCCTTTGTTCCACTCTGATGGTATTGTCCCCGTTTTCCAGACTTGTGCAAATAGTGCTTCTAATAGTTCTGCTGCTAGCTCAGGGTCTGTCTTAAATAGCTCTGCATTTAAGTTATCATGGCCCGGAGCTTTGCCGTTCTTTAACCCTTTGATTGCTGTGATGATTTCTTCTTTTCGTGGAATGTCTGTATTTACATCTAGACCGTTTTCAGCCTCAGGAACATTCAATTGTGTCTCTGGTGGTTCCTTGTTCAGAGTTTCTCTGAAGTGCTCTGCCCATCTCGTTTCCTGTTCCTCTGCTGTCGTGATGAGATTACCTTGCTTATCTCTTACTAATGTAATATTGTTTGCACCTCGTTTTCCGCTGATGAATTTAGTTATTTTGTATACTGTGCTTTGTTCATTTCTCAGTGCTGCCTCTTCTGCCTGTCTTGCAAGATCGTCTAGGAAATTCCTTTTGTTGGCTCGGGTTTGGCGTTTAACTTCCTTGTCCAGCTGACTGTACTGTTCGCTATATAGTTGCTTTAACCTGGGGGACTTCGCTTCTGTTTTCTTTCTTTTTATTTCCTTTCTCATCTTTATGGTGTTTAGTGTTTCTGGTGTTATCCAGTTTTGCTTCTTCCTTTCCTGGAATCCCAAGCATGATTTGCTGCTTTCCTTATATATTGTTGAAATGGTGTTGAAATTCTGGTCTATATCATCAGTCAATGTTTTTTCCTGGCTTTTGGCAAATTGATATCGTTTCTTAATGTCGGCCGCAAAAGCTTTTCTGGTAAGGGGGTCCTTCAATTTGCTGATGTCAAACCTTTTCTGTGTAGTTACAGTTGGTCTAGCCCTTCTTAGTTTCACTTTCAGTTTTGCTACTACTAAATGGTGATCACTTCCCACATCTGCACCTCTTCTTACCTTCACATCTTGTAATGCATGTCTCCATCTACCGTTAACCATGATGTGGTCTATCTGGTTTCTGTCCCGACCATTTGGTGATTCCATGTTAATTTGTGAATTTCTTTATGTGGGAAAAGTGTTCCTCCAATGACCAGGTTGTTAATGCTACAGAAACTTATTAGTTTATCCCCATTTTCGTTTGTGTTCCGCTGCCGCATTTCCCCATTGTTCTTTCATTATATGTATTGTGTGTACCAACTTTCGCATTGAGGTCTCCCATTACTATAACAAGATCATATCTAGGTGTGTCTTCCATTTCTTTCTGCAGTTATTGATAGAATTCATCCTTGACCTCCTCATCGCTATCATTCGTTGGTGCGTATCTTTGTATTATTGTAGTGTTGGTGAATCTCCCTCTCAATGTTAATCTTATCAGTCTGTTGTTGATGGGTTTCCATTCCAGTAATGTCCTTTCTATCCCTTTCTGTAGAATAATGGCTACGCCTCCATTGTGCTGTCCATCCTCTCTTCCAGAGTAAAGTACTGTTTCTCCTGTTGCTGTTTTAACTTTTCCTGCCCCTGTCCATCTGCTTTCGCTTATCCCTAGGATGTGTAACCTATAGTTTCTCATTTCTGCCGTGACCTGTCTTAGTTTACCTGTCTCGTTCATTGTCCTGACATTCCAAAATCCTATTCTTGTATCCTGTTTTGCGGTCAGGACATCCGTTTTCATGTCAGTGGCTTTCTTTCGGCTTTCACCACTGACAGTCATACGAGCCACAGACTCCGAATGTCCATCCCGCAGCAAAGTTTGTTCATTTATTGTTGTTTCCGTACCTTCATTGTTTTTTTTACATAGACAGGGGTGTCAGCCCTATGCTAAAACCCCCAACCTGGAGGACCAGGGTACCAGCTTTTGTCTGACCCCTACCCACACAGACCAGTCCAGCTTGGTTGAACCTACCAGGAGTAAAACTCCCACTGGCATAGCTCTGGGGATTGTCAGGGTACACAAGCTGCCATACCGCTACAAAGTATAGGTACCATTGATGGCAGTTGTGTCTATTTATGTTGTGTTAAATCCTCTGCAAGTTTTCATTCCGTTAATTATCTATTTTGCTGTTATGGTTACGTGTATTTGAACAATAGTTATTTCATTCGAATTCTTACTAAAATCTAGGGATGCGCCGAATATTCGATTCGTATTCGATTCGGTGCCGAATAGTGCATTCAATGAACTTTTCGTGATCGGTCGAATAGTTTGCTGCAATCGAATACGAATAGTCGACAACACGTTTTCAGACAACAGATGTCGCCTTTGGCAGAGAATGTTGAGAGACTTGTATTTTTGAAAGCGAATGCATGTTTAATGCAGCAATGCCTTTTGAACTGAATTGAAAAACTGATTAGTGGTTAGTTAGTAGCATTACATAGTTCCAAGATATTTGCCCCATTTTTGTAACGCTGAAACACTGGAACGTCACGTATTTGTTGTTGATTTCTTTATAATTAATAAAAATGTCAGTAGACCCATTGAACATAACTTTTTATGCCAAACGTTCACTCACTATTCGTATTGGAGTTCGGTAGTTAAAGGCCTCTATTCGTATTCGGCCGAAAAGTAAAAACCACTATTCGGAACATCCTTACTACAAACAACTTCAGAACGGGAATTCTTAAAAAAAAAAACGTGCCTAGACATGGGGTAGGAAAGTCGATCAGAAAAGTTTGGGTTTGATTAGTGGTCCATGTACAGGTAAATTGGTGTTTATCTTGTACATGATAACCGACACTCAGTTCAACCCCATGTTGGTTATAATTTGGGTATACATTGGTCTTTATTCTATATAGCATATTACATTAATTGTTTTTCTCATGTTTGGTTCTTCCAGACTGCAATTTATCTACCGTTTGTTGTGGCATTGTTTAATGTCTATGGTGTTTATAGTGTATTCTCTTTCATGTTTCTAGAATAACCTCTCTCTACCCTGTTGCGTATTGAAGAGTTTGAAGGTTGTGTTTTACTGTATCTTTTTTTTATTTTTTATTATTTATTTATTGTCATTGACATTGTCGTAAATGTATCTACTGGACATTTGTTGGCTTTTTTTATATTGGCACTTTATTTTACTTCTTGTGCTAAAATTGCTCGAGGAAGATTGTTTAAAATTTTTTTTTTCCTTCCTTTATCGATCTGGTAGCTGTTATATGTTAGTTCTTGTATTGGTAATATTAAATGTTATTATGTTGTGTAGCTCCCGGAGTAGGTCAATTTTTAGTACAGTTTCTAGTGATGGTGACGGTGAGTTTTGTGAAGTATTCAATGAACGATTTTTCTGTGCTGTTCATATTTCTTGCATGTTAGCACATAATGTGTTGTGGTGTTTTTCTCCAGACACGTTCCACTGTACGATTTGTCTACCATTAAATAGTAGTATAATCAGTCTTTTATTGCGGAGTATTTTTGGTTCTGTAATGCTGCCACAAAAGCACAGATTACACCCAAAAAATAGGAAACACTGGAACCCAGACTAATATCAGCAACATTCAAAACTGCCAAGAAAAGAGAAGTCTCTCTGGTTTAGCAGCTTGGCATATATATATACCCAGCGAAGCACCCAGCATTGCACACTAAGCTTGGAGGAGTCTCTTGATCCCCAGGCGTAACTCTGGCCTTTTACCTGGTTGGCTGCATGCAGGAGGATTTCACTATAGACCCTATGATAGGCAGGGGGAGCTGAAAAGTGGCTCTGTGTAAGATGTGACAATTGGGAGAGTCCAGAACCAGAGCACAGTATTTTAGCTCTGCATATTTAGAGAGCCCCCTTTGTTGGCGGGGAATACACAGAACGCCACGCACTTCTTCTTCCAGACTTGAGATCAGATGTAATCATCCTTTAATTTGCGAGCCAAGTTGGAGAAACTGGAGCTCATGACTTCAACTCAACACGTTTCGGAATGGCCAAAAATCTACAGTGTAGATTATACCAAGAACTCTTCAACTTGGTATTGTCTGCAAAAAAAAAAAAAAAAAAAAAAGCGAAAAGCTCAGAGGCCCTAGTTAAATAGCAGCAACACAAGGAGATCTAAAATATATGAGAACTTTCAGGTTCATGAATTGAAAAAAAAAATACCTTGTGCAGAAACTACTGTGATGCAACCTTGATTGAAAAAAAAAACATTTCGTAAATGTTGATGTAAACTTGCGATACTGTAGTATCAATAGCCTAGTCAAGATATGCTACCAGAGAGATTGACAATTTAAGTTACCAGAGATTACAAATTGATGAGAACCGCTGCAGTTGCATTTTAGAAAGTGATACAGAAACCCAACCATTCGTTGCTAGTAAATATGGTAGATGTTAAATGGAAGAAGACAGACAAGACTGAATCACTCCGTATTAATCGTATGAGAAATGATTAGGAACTGTATGATGTTGCTGGATATTTGAATCATGTTGTATCAAAGCAAAGAAAGTACATAAGAAACAGCGGCGCGTCAGTAGTATACAAAGCGCAACTAGGTCGTATTGTGGTGGCGCGCTGTGGTGGCGCGTGACTTTTATATAAAGAAAATGTGGTGGCGCGTGACTTTTATATAAGGAAAAGGTGGTGGCGCGCTGTGGTGGCACGTGACTTTTTATATAAGGAAAATGTGGTGGCGCGCTGTGGTGGCGCGTGACTTTTATATAAGGAAAATGTGGTGTGCCTTTTTATATAGTAATATATTAGTTCGATAATGGTGTTGTTGTGTGTTGATTATGTATGTTATACGTACATATTACAACATTTAGTTATACATTACAGACAATATTGACACCACAGTTATACGATATATATTTAGAATAGGAAGACGATATATTTAGACAATATATTTACAACAGTTAGACATATATTACAACAGTTATATAGACATGGGTAACAAAGAATTTAGTTAATATATTTTATTTTTCAAATAACATTATCATATAGTGCCATTGTATAATTGACAAATAACATATGAATATACATTGTGCAATGCTTTTTTATCAAATAACATATAGAGCTACTATATTGGAAAGACAGTGTGTTTTCAGATATGATCACAGATTTGGATTATACGATATTTACATAACAAAGGGGTTATAATACATATAGCACCGGGGTACAGCTGCAGGCCTGACCTTGAGGGGTGTCGTCACATTGTCGTCATTGTCATCGTAAAAATAGAGAGGTGCGGTGTTGGGTGTGTGTATGTAACTAAGTGTGTGTGTACAGAGAGTTTAGATGTTGAGGGGTGATGTGGTGACGTTGTCGGGATGCACCTGTCTCTTGATGTAGAAATAAGACAGGGCGTTTCGGTGTTGTTCGTATGTGTATACGGTGGATTTGTGTGTTCTAAACCCGACATTTTTCCCACCCTGTGCTTGTTGTGTGTTGAGGACGTCTAAGAATGTATTTTTGTCGATGGTGTTGTGGTGTTTGTTCAATCCTTTTGCTGTGGTCTTGTCATACTCGCCAAAACAGTGATAAATCTTGCTACAGAGGGAAATCATACCTCTCCCTTTGTACTCTAACTTAAAAAGGCCCGGGGTCCGTTTGTCGTATAATTTTTGTTCGCGGCATTTCTGACAAACGGCGCGTGTTTTACCCTCGCTAGCGACGAAAACGGATCTATGGTCGGGACACACTTCGGCGGGGAACACTGGTCATAGGAGCTATAAAACACCTGTCGCATAGCGGGCTTAACAACGTCCGCTAGGTTGTCTGAACTAAGGGCCAAGTAAAGACTGTCGGTGTCTGTCTCACACAACTGAAAGTCTGACCTATCTACAAATTTATCTAAGCAGTCGTAGTAAAATTCTAACATTCTCAATTTGGCGTATTGATAAACGAAGAATCCTATCTGCGCGGGTAGGTCCAAACTAATTGTCTTTTTAAGTCTTTGTACTTCGAATATGTCGTCAGTCACTAGAGTCCTTTTTTTAAACCGGGGGGGAGTTTATTAGTTTAGACGTACCCTCTCCCGTCGTGTACAAAACCTCTACATGCTTCGCCTTATTTGTCAACGATTTACCATAGGCGGCGTTACCCAACAGTTTCATGGTCTCGCTAGTTATCGCGTAGACATCATCTCTATCACCCAGTCGACGCGCGTTCGAAACAGTGTCCCCAAACTGTTTAAAACACGTCACAGGTGCATATTCAATTACGTGGTAAATACAGGTGACTTTTAAACCTTTGGTCAGGTACCATCGAAGCAGAGGTGTTGCCAACAGAATCTTATTACCCACATAACTCCCGATCAACGTACTTCTGGGGGTAGTCAGGAGCTTATACTTTTCGGCGTTTTCCCGCATGAAGGGCCCAATATCATCTCTCTTAACGTCGACATTTTTGAAAATGGGTGTCATTTCCGAGAAATGTTCCTTTAGGGAGTCGGGGACATGAATGTCACACTCGACTAGGCCAAACAAGGTTTCGTCTAGCACAGAGGCGAGAATATTTTCGTCTGTTAACGGGTACTGACATTTGGTATAAGATGGTTTCCGGGTAGGGAAGGTGGCGCTCAGAAAGCGACCGATTGATCGATCGGTTTCCTTCAATTCCCGCCACTCGCACTCCCACATTTCGACCAAGGTGACGTCACAGTCGTTCTTCAAATAGGCAGAAATCTCCAGCGTCTGTGCGTACAACTCAGCCAAAGGTTTATTGTTGACTGGGTTAACGTCACGACCGGTGGTTAGTGGGCAGTCAGGGTGGCCGTGGAAAAGACAACCATGGAACTGGTAGGCGGTACGAGAATCTTTGTCCCAACCGTCTACCCTAATGTGTCTATAACCCAACGACATCTCACGGCCGTTAAACTGGGTTTTTAAAACCACTTTATTCGTGTGTGAGACCCAATTCAACCAGTCGCGGCACTGTACGGTATATTTATGGAGCCTGTGGTACCTGAAACGGTCCTCCCTGTTTCGTCTAACGGGAAAATCAGTGGGCATTTTCTGCATTATCGCCCACAAATAAAGGGCGTTGGCTTCAAAGCCTTTAATGCATTATGCCATTTGCCACCTCTAATGCACGTTTGACCTTGCTGTGATAAATTTAACCGAGATACAACGTTAAAATATCTCCAAAGATAAAATGTAGGGATAAAAATAATGCGTAAGCTACTAGAAGACATGATCGCCCATGCCGCGGTTCAATACCCGCCATGGAAACTAATTTGTTAGACGTGAAGACAAAACGTTTACCCTTGGAGACGGGAGGGAACGGAGATCAAAACGAAAAAATATGACTGAACACGTGCTTGAAACTAGCAAGGCTAAAAAGACGCAATTGGTGGGGAAAGGAAAAAAATTCACGTCCCCAAGTTGACACAATGTAAAGAAATGGACAAAAGGGACCTTAGCTATTATACGCAACAGTCATTTCTTGGACGCTTTTACGATACTGAGTCCTTTTATTTGAATTCAGCGGCAAACGCATTACAGAAGATGCTCGAACATATTTCAAAAAAAACAACTAACCTTGAAAAAGTAACTTTTTCTTAATAATAATGTTAGGAATATAAAAACTAGCTAGTCAGATAGACCATCTTGAGCAGAGAAATAATATGCTTTCATTTATACAGACGGATAGATAATAATGAAGATATTGACAAAAGACTGTGTTGTTCATAACAGACGAGCGACTGCACTGTTAAAAAAATGTCACTAATTTTCAAAAATTGCGGCCTTGAGACTCAAGTGCTAAAATCTAGTTAGAATGAAAGAGAGGGGGAATTAGTGGAAAATTGTGGCTAAAAATAACTTTAGAGACCGATTCGTGTAAAAAGGCATGTAGAACCAAGCGTGTTTTTTAAAATGAAAAAACAAGTAGAGACAGACGGACCAACAGACAATAATACATACTTGACTGAGGTATGACTGAATTGACTTTTGGTAGGAGGTTTGAAATTTGAAAGGGGGAAAGTCGGTGATTGGCCACAGATAATCATATTATAGGCGCACAGATGCGCATTTTTGCCATTCAACAATAAATTGTCCAGTAGTAGACACAGTAATTCTTCAGTGGTGTAGTTCCCAGAAGCTAATTGCCATATTTCGAGGGACGCCATACTAGAGCCAGCAGCTCAGCTGAGTTTTGCTAGAATATAACTGTGTTCTCTATTCCTAATTCTGGTAAGAATGAAAGTATTTCTTTGTATATTTTAATATTGTTTAATGTTTCGAGTGATTTGATACTGCCATATCAAAATCTACCCCTTACAACAAGTAAGGATTCGCTCTAGATCCCCAGCCCAAGTTCAGGGTCTAGAGACAAACAAAATACATAAACGCCAGCAAGGATTATGAAGGGCGGATCAAGTGTTGAGATCAGTGGAACATATCACCTATCTTATTCAATAGCAGGAAGCTAATGAACATATTTCAGAATATGTAATCTTGGGGAACTAGTACTATGTGAAACCAACTTGGTAAGATGTGCTGTATGGTCAGAGAGATCTGACCCCGTCTATGTGGTGTTGTTGTGTGGTGTTGTGTGTAGAAGTGGCTCAGGAGATAGAGTTCTGACACATGACCCAATACTTTTGTTGCAGAAGTGTGAGTTTCTGTTTGGCACCAAAGTGGTGTCAAATGCTGTGTTGATAAATACAAGTGTGGACCAGTGCAGTCTAGTATTGTGTCAGAGCAGCCTTATATTGCCCCCAAGCACGGAGAGGTGGGGCCACCAGATTCCAGCACCAGAACTACTCAGTCAAGATACGTGAGCGTCTGGCCTGCTGGACCTTCACCAACTTATTTACTAAATAACACACCAACTATATTACCATCACTAGAACCCACCAAATTTTGGGGAAATAAAACTTGTATTACTCCCATCAGTGAAGGGACAATGTTTGGTAGTCATAGCCAGGGAGTGATGATATCACCCCAACAGCATATATAGAAATAAGTTCTCCTGGGACTATCTTAAGATAATTACTATTAACCAGTCATTTGAAATACATATGTACACATTTTCTAGTTTATTATGACATATATTCATGCATTTCATTCATAATTTCAAAATGTTCATATGTTCTGACCAAAATAAAACCTTGGTTCAGAACAAATAAACTTAAAGAAAATTTAATATCAAAAATTTAAACAGCTTGAGTTAGTTCAGTGTATTATAAATTTTATTAATATTATTAGACTTATTAAATATCTGTGTGTGTGTATGTAATCTACCACAACACATTACATATCAGTACCCTAGATTTTAACGTAGCCACATTCATTAGTAAAAAAGATATGTGTGAGGTCGTAAGTGGTAGCAAGAAGGGCCTTCTGTAAATTCACAGCTACATTTATCTCAGGAGCCTTCACAGCTGACCTCATGCATCACACTAGGTAACATCAACCATACAATACCATCAAATCCACTACATATATTGGGGGCTCGTCCGGGATAATTAGCTTATCAGTAATATTAGGATCTCCTGGTGGGAGAATTAAATTAGGGGGACAAATTGTAAAAATTAAAAGTGTCCCTTAAAATAAAAGTTGCTGAATCTTCACAGCCAGTGGTAGTTAATTGATTAATTAATTAATAAGAATTACTTTAGTTATTAATTGGTTAGAGATTTATCTTGCTCATTGCTAAATTGTCTAAAAAGTATGGCGGAGCTGGCAAAGTTCAGATCAGCTGCTGTGCTAACGGCGAAGGATATGGGAATGGATGGTCAGGTTTTAATTCAATACGTAACTGCAGAATGTGATAAGTATATTGAAAGGGAAGATAGGAGGTTAGCTGAAGAGAAGAGGTTACAAATTGAGGCTGATAGAGAACTTAAGAGGCTGCAGATTGAGGCAGAAGAAAAAACGACAGCAAAGGGAGTCAGAAGAAAAAAGATTGACTGCCGAAAGGGAGGCAGCAGAAAAAAGGCCGAAAGGGAGGCAGAAGACAGAAGGTTGCAAAGGGAGCATGAATTACGACTAAGGGAGCTGGAATTACAAGGCCATGCTCCTGAAAATGGTGCCAGCCCTTTTGCCTCAGATGCTACGCCTAGTCAGGGAGCCTCAACATCAGCTATGGGGTTTCATTTAGACCATTTTGTTGAGAAAGACGATGACATAGAGGGGCACTTCAGTCGTTTTGAATTATTAGCTACTACATATGGGTTAGAGAGAGAGAGGTGGAGTTTAAAGTTATCACAGGGACTGAGAGGTACTTCTTATGAAGTCTTCGCAAAAATGAACAGAGAAGACCAAGACAATTATGACATGTTAAAGCAGTCTTTGTTGTTAAGATACGGAAAAAATGGTGAATTTTATCGTAAGAAATTTAGAAATGCCAAACTGTCGTCTGGGGAGACATAGCACCAATTCTCTGCCAGACTGGAAACCTATTTGGAGAAATGGACTGCTCTGGGGAAGACCCAAGATCTTAAAGAGATGATCATGATAGAGCAATTGACAGAGTCCATGGCTCCAGACCTGAGAAAATTTCTCATGGAACAAGGTGCAGAGAGGTTGGGGAGGTTTTAAATGTCGCTGAGAGGTATCAGGCAGCCCAGGCAGAGGTAAGTGGTGCTAAAAAGAAGCACATAGACAATTTTAAAGCTCCACAGCAATTTAATAAATTTGATAATAGAGAACCGGGAAATAAAGGTAGGACAAACCTTGAACGGCCAAGAAATGACTATCGTGACAGAAACTCACAGTTCAATGACCGAAAATACAATGAAAGAAAACCGTTGAACCAAGGAAAAAGATGGTGCAAATGGTGCAAGAAAGATAACCATAACACCGAATTTTGTAGAAGGAAACCTTCAAACATTGCTGCAATGAAGTCGGGGACTCAAAGATTAAAGGTTAATCCTAAGGGACAGCAGGAACCTTATCACCCCCCAGTTTGTGAGGATGTTATTTGTAATGGGGTCACCACAAGGTGCCTTTATGATACAGGTTTGGATTATGATTCTGTTGTAAAGTCTAGCCTAGTGGACCCAAGTCAGTATACCACAGAAACAGTGGAAATACAAGGGGCGACTAAGGACATACCACTCATGACACTTCCCATCGCAAGGATAACGGTGAAAACTCGCTATGTGGAAGGAGAGATCAGAGCAGCAGTGATAGATGAACCAATCTACCCTCTGATATTGGGGTGTAGGTACGTCTTCTTGGGGAATCCCGAGAGACCTGTGATCATGGCGACAGTGCAGACCAGGTCACAGAAAAAGGAGGAAGAAGGTGAACCTATAAATGCTCATCCAGAGGAGATGAGGAAGGCGCAGGCTGAGGATAAGACCCTTAAGCCATGTTTCAAAAAATTGCCCAAATGCCACACACCTCCAAGCAAGGGAGAATACTTTATGAAGAACAAATTATTATACAGGAAGACAGGAACTAGATCCACTGGTCACGGACAGTTGGTTCTTCCCAAGATATATAGGGCAAATTTGATAAGGAGCTTACATGTTGGAAAAGATGGTGACCATGAGAAAGTCGGTACCATCTGCCAAAAGATTGCTCGAAAATACTATTGGCCCGACGTAAATGTCGATATTGAGAACTTTGTAGAAGCATGTGGCATATTTCATGAGGGAACACCCACAAAGGGACAAAATGTGCAGGACCTAGAAACGCCACAGGGCAAATTTAGGCCTGGAAGGAAAACTAATTATACTCAGGTAGACAAAGTGGAATGGGAGCCCCCTTTTCACACCCAGTCTTCACTTGAATGGATTAACATGGCCACTATGCGACGAGTACAAAGAGTAAATTTTACCCAGGATAAGATGACAATCCCTCGGTCAGACTTATATAAACTGGAAGAACAGAAAAGAGAGCGAAGATCTCTCATAAGCAATCTAAAGTGGGGAGATAAACCCAAGAAAAAAATTGGTAGTGGTCGATTTGTGAGTGATGATTCTAGGAAGAAAAGTCCTCACTATAATGCTTCTAATGGACGGGACCCGATGGGTGCCATGAAAAATAAATATGGAAAATTAAAAATCCAGATGTAGCATTATTAAGGACCTGGACAGATGAGAAGGCAGAAGAGACTGTTACCTCATCTTATCAATACGTGAACGAACTGACCACTCGTTTGAAAGCTGGATGGAAACTGGCAAATGATAATTTGAAACAAGCCAGGAAGAAACATGCAGCATATTTTAATAGGAAGGCAAAGGACAGAGAACTAGCTGTGGGAGAGAAGGTGCTGCTTCTACTACCCGGTAGCCAGAATAAATTACAAATTGGATGGCAAGGTCCATATACGGTTCTAGAGAAGGTGTCTAGAACAAACTATAAAATTGACAAAAAGGGGAAGGAGAAAGTTTATCATGTAAACCTTTTAAAGAAATATCTGGACAGACCACTCCAGGAAAGCACCCCCTTACTGACCTTGGCTATCGCAACTCAAATGCAAAAGGAACCACTCACCTCACATGAATACCCATTACATCCTTGTGAAACAGCAGCACAGGTAAAAGTCAGTAAGCACCTGACTAAAAATCAGAGGGAGAGAGTTCAACAGGTTCTGGAGGAACATACAGATGTATTAACAGATAAACCAGGACATACAAATTTGCTACAGTATGACATGAAACTGGTAGACTCAAACCCAATCTGTATGAGAGCCTATTCTATTCCGTTCGCGAAGGAGAAGGCCTTGAAGGAAGAAATAGATTATTTGTTGAAGGAGGGGATTATTTCACACAGTGAATCATCTTTTAGCTCCAGTGTAGTTTTGTTCAGAAAACCGTCTGGGGAACACAGACTGTGCATAGATTACAGGAAACTGAATGCTGTCACAGAAGGACAAGTGGACCCATTACCAGACACAAAACAGTTATTTGCCAGATTAAACAAGGCAAAATACTTTTCAAAGGTGGATCTTAGTAAAGGCTATTACCAGATTCCAGTGAAGCCTGAAGTGAGACCTTATTTGGCCTTTAGCACTTCGGATGGACATTATGAATTCAACATGCTACCATTCGGACTGAAAAATGCTCCGAGTGTATTTTCAAGGATGATGCGAAAATTGTTGGATCCCCTGAATAACCCATATATCACGAATTTCATGGATGATATTCTCGTCGCCACAGAGACATTTGAAGAACACATTGACTCCCTAAAAATGTTATTTGATAGGCTTAGGGAGGCGAACTTAACTGCTAGGCCAACAAATGTTGTATTGGATGCAAAGAGTTGGAATTCTTGGGACACACTGTATATCAGGGCAACATGACCCCTGACCCCAAGAACTTGGAAAAACTGCAGAGAGCACCTAGACCACAAACAAAAAAGGACGTGCGATCATTCGTGTCGTTATGTGGTTTTTACCAAAAATATATCAAAAATTTTAACTCAATATGTGCTCCTCTGACTGATTTGACTCGCAAGGGACATCCAGATAAAATAATTTGGACTGCGCAATGTGAATTAGCGTTCCAAGAGTAAAAGGAAAAACTCACTAGCAAGCCTATTCTCAAACTGCCTGATTTGACACAGGACTTTGTCGTAAGAACAGATGCAAGTAATGTAGGACTCGGGGCGGCTTTGTTGCAAAGATCATCTTCACCTGATGGGGAACTGAACCCAGTCGCTTATGCAAGCCGCAAATTGAATAAGGCGGAACAAGGATATTCCACAAGCGAAAAAGAATGTTTAGCGTTAATCTGGGCAATAAAGAAGTTTCAAATCTATCTGTATGGTAGGACTTTTGTGGTCCAGACGGATCATCAGCCCTTAGTATTCTTATCTCAGGCTAAGCATGAAAACGCAAGATTGTTGAGGTGGTCTTTATTACTGCAACCTTATCAGTTTAGTATTGAGTACATCCCAGGGTCATTGAATGTCGGTGCAGATTTCCTCAGTCGGCACCCCTGTGATCAAAATTAGAGTAGTGGTAGGCGTGAGGAGTAATTTTATCTATGTGTATCACTGGTTTTGGAACTTGCCGTAGGCATGTTTTCAAGTGGGGAGATGTGTGATAAATTTAACCGAGATACAACGTTAAAATATCTCCAAAGATAAAATGTAGGGATAAAAATAATGCGTAAGCTACTAGAAGACATGATCGCCCATGCCGCGGTTCAATACCCGCCATGGAAACTAATTTGTTAGACGTGAAGACAAAACGTTTACCCTTGGAGACGGGAGGGAACGGAGATCAAAAAGAAAAAAATATGACTGAACACGTGCTTGAAACTAGCAAGGCTAAAAAGACGCAATTGGTGGGGAAAGGAAAAAAAATTCACGTCCCCAAGTTGACACAATGTAAAGAAATGGACAAAAGGGACCTTAGCTATTATACGCAACAGTCATTTCTTGGACGCTTTCACGATACTGAGTCCTTTTATTTGAATTCAGCGGCAAACGCATTACAGAAGATGCTCGAACATATTTCAAAAAAACAACTAACCTTGAAAAAGTAACTTTTTCTTAATAATAATGTTAGGAATATAAAAACTAGCTAGTCAGATAGACCATCTTGAGCAGAGAAATAATATGCTTTCATTTATACAGACGGATAGATAATAATGAAGATAGTGACAAAAGACTGTGTTGTTCATAACAGACGAGCGACTGCACTGTTAAAAAAATGTCACTAATTTTCAAAAATTGCGGCCTTGAGACTCAAGTGCTAAAATCTAGTTAGAATGAAAGAGAGGGGGAATTAGTGGAAAATTGTGGCTAAAAATAACTTTAGAGACCGATTCGTGTAAAAAGGCATGTAGAACCAAGCGTGTTTTTTAAAATGAAAAAACAAGTAGAGACAGACGGACCAACAGACAATAATACATACTTGACTGAGGTATGACTGAATTGACTTTTGGTAGGAGGTTTGAAATTTGAAAGGGGGAAAGTCGGTGATTGGCCACAGATAATCATATTATAGGCGCACAGACGCGCATTTTTGCCATTCAACAATAAATTGTCCAGTAGTAGACACAGTAATTCTTCAGTGGTGTAGTTCCCAGAAGCTAATTGCCATATTTCGAGGGACGCCATACTAGAGCCAGCAGCTCAGCTGAGTTTTGCTAGAATATAACTGTGTTCTCTATTCCTAATTCTGGTAAGAATGAAAGTATTTCTTTGTATATTTTAATATTGTTTAATGTTTCGAGTGATTTGATACTGCCATATCAAAATCTACCCCTTACAACAAGTAAGGATTCGCTCTAGATCCCCAGCCCAAGTTCAGGGTCTAGAGACAAACAAAATACATAAACGCCAGTAAGGATTATGAAGGGCGGATCAAGTGTTGAGATCAGTGGAACATATCACCTATCTTATTCAATAGCAGGAAGCTAATGAACATATTTCAGAATATGTAATCTTGGGGAACTAGTACTATGTGAAACCAACTTGGTAAGATGTGCTGTATGGTCAGAGAGATCTGACCCCGTCTATGTGGTGTTGTTGTGTGGTGTTGTGTGTAGAAGTGGCTCAGGAGGTAGAGTTCTGACACATGACCCAATACTTTTGTCGCAGAAGTGTGAGTTTCTGTTTGGCACCAAAGTGGTGTCAAATGCTGTGTTGATAAATACAAGTGTGGACCAGTGCAGTCTAGTATTGTGTCAGAGCAGCCTTATATTGCCCCCAAGCACGGAGAGGTGGGGCCACCAGATTCCAGCACCAGAACTACTCAGTCAAGATACGTGAGCGTCTGGCCTGCTGGACCTTCACCAACTTATTTACTAAATAACACACCAACTATATTACCATCACTAGAACCCACCAAATTTTGGGGAAATAAAACTTGTATTACTCCCATCAGTGAAGGGACAATGTTTGGTAGTCATAGCCAGGGAGTGATGATATCACCCCAACAGCATATATAGAAATAAGTTCTCCTGGGACTATCTTAAGATAATTACTATTAACCAGTCATTTGAAATACATATGTACACATTTTCTAGTTTATTATGACATATATTCATGCATTTCATTCATAATTTCAAAATGTTCATATGTTCTGACCAAAATAAAACCTTGGTTCAGAACAAATAAACTTAAAGAAAATTTAATATCAAAAATTTAAACAGCTTGAGTTAGTTCAGTGTATTATAAATTTTATTAATATTATTAGACTTATTAAATATCTGTGTGTGTGTATGTAATCTACCACAACACATTAAATATCAGTACCCTAGATTTTAACGTAGCCACATTCATTAGTAAAAAAGATATGTGTGAGGTCGTAAGTGGTAGCAAGAAGGGCCTTCTGTAAATTCACAGCTACATTTATCTCAGGAGCCTTCACAGCTAACCTCATGCATCACACTAGGTAACATCAACCATACAATACCATCAAATCCACTACACTTGCTCATGGAGCCTATGAAATATAATGGAGGGTCCCCCCACTATATTTTGGCGCAACGTATTGTGCAAATCTGCCTCCCGCTCCGAGCATAACGAAAAAGAGACATTTGACGGGAGGGTTTTGAAAAGATATTTTAACGTGACACCGGGAATCGAGATCGCGTCTTTGAACATATCTACACCTAACCCGCGTAAAAACTAGCCTGCTGTTCTAATGCCGCTAGTAAGGGAACAACGTCTTTATTGTTGTACCACGTCAGGAAATCACGTAGAGTGGTCATGCGGTTATCGGTCCAAACGCGCTGGCATTCGGCGTACTCGTCGCTAGAAATATTAGTGATTTAAGGGGAAAAAAAAACCGAGTAGGATGGTAGCGCCGTTTCGTTTAATTTGTCTAAATCTGTAATATACTCATAACAGAAAAAACCTTTGGTTTCTGTTACTTTATACGCCGCTAAGTACTTGCTATAGCTAAAACCGGGGGCCAAGTAGTTGATTATATCTAAAAACTTTAACTCGGGAGTGGCAGTACACATAAAATTATAATTTCTCTTGGCTAAATATTTGAAATCTTCACCAAGGAAATATTTGATGAGGTACGGTTTGATCACATTCACGTCATACTTGCCCGAATTGAAACCTAACACAGGTAGCTCCTGCAAATACTCATCTAGTCTATCAAGGAGCCCCTCTGAATTACCGAGCCTCTCTAAATCACCGAGTTGGATGTACACCTCATCAAAACGCTCACGCAAAATCTCGTAAGAGGCCTCGGCAATTTGGGTCAGATGATCAGCCATCCTATTCACCAGGTCTTGTGGATCACCCGTTGTGATAAAACACACGGGCTCCTCAAAACCGGGGACGTTAGAAGCCACCGAGCAAGACAGGGGGACGTGTCTAGCTGTGTCGGTAGTTGCACTACCACTGGGCTCTACCGAGTTCTCGAAATAGCACTCGTAGTCAAAGGTGGCTCGATAGGGAAAGACGAATGTTGTGTCTACATCTATTCCCTGCGCATCGATTAATTCCCAAATGGTCTCTGGCGGGGTATACACCACACCCTTAAATATTTCCTTTCTCTTATCGCCGGTAGAGGTCTTTTCATGGCGCTCCATGTCCCTAAAAATCTTCCATAATTTACCGCATTTGGGACACGAAAAGGAATGGCTGGCCCTATCAATATTATCTATATACATAAAATGGTTTTTAAACATTAAAAGACGCAAAGTTTCTTTATAACTATCACTACCTCTAAGTTTGGGGGTCAGGTTTTCCGCGTCGTCAAATTCGAAAACATCAATATTTATGTTGAAACATTTTTCTAACGCGGGAATATCAATTAAACTAACCCCGGGGAAATCGATGAGGGACGCTAGTCCCTGTTGTGTTTGTCACTGTTCTACGAATCAGCGCGCTGCTTTTCTAGCACCCTTAACGCGCGCACCACTAAAAACAGTTAAACATCTAAAAAAACAAAAGTTATCACTGTAAGGTTTGGAGTTTGAATCGTGTTGTAATGTGTTAATGTGGTTATTATCTGTGATGAAGGAGGTAATGTCTTGTAAGCAGCATCCGATTGGAAAGTCTTGAATGTGATAGATATAGAAGGACGTGGCTTGGGTCCACACACTACAAAATGTGGACCCGGCATAGTATTTTGTGTTGGGTCTGTTTATTTGTGCGTTTGTGATAATGTCACTGTCGTGTAAGTTTGAGACAAAAGACTTGAAATCTGTAATATTGTTGACTAGATGTGTTTGTTCTAAAACACAAGCATTATTATGTGAGGCATGATAGAAGCGTAATTCGTTTGTGTCTCTGTTTCTCAAAACTACGTGATGGCTGTAGTTAATTTTAAAACGTTTTGTCTGTTGTGTAAAGACAGGGAGCAAAAGAGAGAACCATTCTATTCTTTGGCTATTATGGAAGAAAGTGAATGTGGATAGGTATTTGTGTTTGTTTGCATGTGTCTTGATTGCATGCCAATTCTGTGTATATTTTTCTTTAATATCATTCGGTAGGTCATGTAAGCTGTCGTAGTCAGAGGACAAGCGAGGTTTTTTGATATGGGTTTGGTGGGTACTGGTCATGGGTCGTTTCTTGGTCTGGCCTGCAGCTTTTGAAGAGGACGATGGGATGGGACTTGTTGAAGAAGTAGTGGGCGCTGATGAAGATAATCTGGAACTTGAAGCTGTTCTCGTCGAGTCTGTGGCGCCTGCTGCAGCAGATAATGTTGATATCTGTGGGTTCACTGTTGTTGCTGTGGTGCCTGATGATGATGCTGTCTGCGGATTCGTCGCTGTTGATGAGGCTGCGGCACCTGGTAGTAATGTCTGTGGGTTCACTGTTGTTGTTGTGGCACCTGGTAGTAATGTCTGTGGGTTCGCTGGTGGTGCTGTGGTGCCTGCTGCTGCTGGGTTCTGTGTTGAGGTCGAAAGCTGGGTAGGGACAGTTTGGTGATTTTGTAGTGTAAGGACCCGCAACCTATCAGCACGAGAAAAGGCTTTCCCGCAGACCTCACAACTAAACAAAGTCATAGAATGGACGGCCTTGATGTGACGCGATAGAGCATCACGGCGGGAGAAGGTCTTGCCGCACCGGACACATATTATGCTGTGTCCCACTGATGTGGTTTGTACCACTGTCTCTGGACGTGGTGCGACAGGTCCATGTTCAGTCTCGATGTGTCGTTGTAGCGCCGCAGGCCCTGTGAAGACTTGAGGACAGACACAGCAGGCGTGTCGCTGCTCAGCATGCACTGTCTCATAATGTCTGGTTAGATCACGTTCACGCGTGAAAGAGCGATTGCACTTCGTGCAGGCATAGCGGCAGCTCTTGCTTTGAGTTGACTCCATCTGTTGAAGAGAACCGGAACAAAAAGAAGTTAGTGTTGCGTGCATATTTTGACGCACATATTACAAAAATCGATATGGCTATTTAATATGGGAAAAATATAGACATTCATTTATTTGTGTATGAAAATGCTGTTTATGATAAAAGCGAGATAATCCATGTTTGATTCACACTTTTGATTATAGGAGTAATCGTTCTGGATATTGATCCAGCGCAAGGATATTGCGCTTGCGTTTGTACTTATTTTTTAGGGCCAGAAAATATATTAATTTGCTTATTGTGTTTATGGCCTGAATTCATATGTATTACATATTATTAGTACAAGTAGAATCAGTCCTATATTGTATATTTTGGATTGGTAGGAGGGACTAGATTCTTGTATTCCGGTCTAGCGGAAGTATGAGTTGTCTTGACAAGTCGTGATGAGTTCCGATGTACTGCTTACAAATGGCGGGGTACGTTTTTCAAGAGCTGGTCCTTTCGTCAGGAAAAAATGTCTTACGACGTGGTTTTTCTTCTGAAGGAGATGGTGTCTCTACGATAGTTTGTGTTAGAGACTCTCCTTATGTCAGTATATAGATGATTCGGACTCCAGGTAAACCCAGCTCCTATTTTGATGATCTCTCGTCGGTTAGGCCTAGCTTGACTTTTGTGCTTCGCTATGCTAGTGTCGTGTTTTGTATCGACGAAGATGACTGATTTTCCTGCAGCGGTTATGGCTACGTGAATTAACTTGATCACCGTAGAGCTGTATGGAAACATTTATGAAATCCTTTATATACCCTTTATAAATTAACTCTGGCTTATATTCTCCTTCCTATGAATGAGTGAACGACAACTCAGGGAGGCAGCCATGTTGGATTTCGGTCAGCATATGTTTTGATCACTGCCAAGAGAACAGATTATTTATCCTATTATCGGACAGTGACAGGGAGATCTCAATCTTGCTAGAAACCCCCTTGGTGGTTTCATAATATATACTACAAACTATGGACGTCAAGTAACTTTCGTTATTTATCGATACGCCTTCACTGACGCGTTTAGTCAGATAAGGGGATGCGGCCATAATGTATCATGACAGTGAACTTTTGATGTACTGCCCATTATTTCTGAATGTGTCATGACTTCAGATCTGCTATGTATACCTACAAATTGATATGTCAACATACCATGATGTACTCGTATGTCCCAGTGTGTACGTCTGAATAAATTGAGTAAACAAAGATTCCAGCAGTCTGCATTGGTGCCTTGTAGACACAAGTGTATGAGTGGTTATATTGGTCAGCACACGAACAGCACACCCTTCGCGTCAATCACACTCTACATTTCTACTTCATACATACACCATCCTGCGTCGGTTGAAGTGACCAAGTTTAGGGCCTGCTTCACTGGAGCCCTTGCCTTCCCTAACTCAGGACTAGGGTGAGTTACCCATTTACAGCTGGGTAGACTGGAGCATGCCTGATCTCAACGACCCACCACTCTTCCTTACAGAGCATCCAGTGTGTGTGTGGAAGCAACTTTACAGAGCAGACAGAGACACAAACTTTACAGTGGCGAGCCAGATTCCTGGGTCCAGCTTACGCAGTTTTGTGTTGAGAATCACAGTTTACAGCTGAAAGAACATTTGTTTGAACACATCAACACCAGTAGGACAGCTATACAGTCGATGTCAGCTTGACCTGTATTACCGATAGGATGCTGTATCTGGGTCAGCGCTTGTTGACAGTTTTTCGCTGTACAGACAGTATTACACAGGACAGTGGTATCAAGTGTAGAAAATATCTGGAGCAGTATTGTTGACATTTCTCAACGTACAGAAGAATCACAGTTGAACATAAAGTGCATAGTTCATCGTTGGATCTTCATATGCTCAAAAGAGAAAAAATTGACAGTGTAATAGTTTAGAATTAAATCTATTACTCAATAAAGTGGCAAGTTATTAGAATTAAAATAAACTGTGCCTGCTTTACAACACCATACCTGCAACACATTCCATTCATGACATAAATTATATTGTATGCTATATGCTATTTATGCTTACATGTTATTTGTTATGTATTAAATTAATTTATGTTCTGTGTGACTAGTACAAGGTATGCCGAGTTACATTGGTCTGGTACTAGTATTCGATAGGTATACATTTTCTTAATTGGAAATTTGTTAGCAACAATTTGCTGCTATTTCTGTTAGTTGTGATGAGGTGTTCTTTTCTTCGTTGTTTTTGTTAATAATTTTGTGTTCCTTAGTTTTGTTTGATTTGTTTTTATAATTGTAGGTCTCATCTTTCCTTTCATTTCAGTTTTTTACACCCTTATGTTTATACACTGTGGCGTTATTTGTCTTGTTATCTTATGGCAGTTATCATCACGGTTTCTGTGATCATTTTTTTCATTTCTCCTAGTTAATTTAATTTGATCTCTGCAAATGTGTTCATATTGTCTTTTCTTGTTTGTCCTTTGTAATGTCTTTAGTTGACATATGACGTATAGTGGTATACACTGATAGTATAGTACAGATCAGTACTTTATGATTGTTATTGTTATAAAACAAAATGTACAAGACCTTTGTAAGACTTGTCTCCCAAAGTGATTGGTAAAGGGAAATATTTTTTCCACAGGTACTCAAGTGATCTTTGATTACATTGAGGTATACAAGACCTTTGTAAGGCTTGTCTCCCAAAGTGATTGGTAAAGGGAAATATTTTTTCCACAGGTACTCAAGTGATCTTTGATTACATTGAGGTATACAAGACCTTTGTAAGGCTTGTCTCCCAAAGTGATTGGTATAGGGAAATATTTTTTCCACAGGTACTCAAGTGATCTTTGATTACATTGAAGTATACAAGACCTTTGTAAGGCTTGTCCCCCACAGTATTTGAGATACAGTTATTGTTGTCCACAGGTACTCAAGTTATCATTGGTTATTATAAACCATACAAGTTTGGACTAAGACTAAGTCTATGGTATAGACTTGTCTCCCATTAACTTGAAAGAGGGTAATTTATTTACTTTTTCAGGTTTCTGATTTAAGAAGACAATATGTCTACATTAGATTATTTCATTACACAAGGAAAATCTCTTGATAAGACTGGAAAAGACTTAGAACAATGGGCTGTTGCTCAATATGACAAAGCATTAGCTGTAGAAGAAAAAAAAGCTGCTGCTGAGGAAAAAAAAGCTGCGGCTGAGGAGAGAAAACTTCAAATAGAAGAAAAAAAAGTTGCTGCAGAAGAAAGGAAAGCCTTAGCTGAAGAAAAAAGATTAGAAAAAGAAGCTGATACTGCTGCTGAACTTAAGAAATTGCAGATGCAAGTGGAGGAAAGGCGATTTGAGGCAGAACAGAAGAAATTAGAAGCTGATGCAGAGCAGAAGAAATTAGAAGTTGCTGCAGAACAGAAGAAATTAGAAGCTGCTGCAGAACAGAAAAAACTAGAAGTTGCTGCTGCTGCAGAACAGAAAAAATTAGAAGTTGCTGCTGCTGCAGAACAGAAAAAATTAGAAGCTGCTGCTGCTGCAGAACAAAAAAAAAATTAGATAGAGAAGCTGAAGAGAGAAAAGCAATAAGAGAACATGAGTTTGAATTAGAGAAATTAAAATTGACATGTATGAGTAATGTTAATCAGGCATCTGGTGGTAATGGTAAACCCTTTGTATACAAGGTCAAGGTACCAGC